>SJYA01003469.1:261048-290957 GCA_006410615.1 Neotragus moschatus
CTAACATGTCTGCCAATTAATGTAAGAAAGAAAGCTCCAGGTTTTCATTTTTTATGAGATCCTGTGACAAATGCTTGAGTCAATACAAGAGGCAGATCTGTCCTTGGCCTCTCCTCCAGGGGGTTCACCCATTGGTACGTCATCCAGGCTTGAGTCTCAGCACAGTGCACGCGCACATCCCCATCTGTACCCAGTAGGCAGGTTCCACGTGGCATCAGCATAGATGTGCTCTGCTGTGGAGGTGAGGACCCTCTGCTCACCTGAGGTTACCAGCTCAACCCCATTTAAAAGCATGCGTGTGCTGATGGCTTGTTTCGTATCTAGAGCTGGGCCTTCACCCAAGTGTCCACACCTTGACAAAATGCCTGCATAGGAAAGACTGGTACTGGGCGCTAAGGTGGAAGAGGAGAAAGTGTGGGCTGGTTGAGAAAGGCTTAGTCTTCTCAGTAGTGTTGTAATTTTTTGGTAGGTGAGTGGATTCATATATCATTGATCTCCCTACAAAAAAATAAATGCATGCATCTGGTGTACACCAGGATTTAAAAATTTGGCTTCTCTCTTGAAAAGCAACAGACCTTCACATTTGCATGGTACTTATCACTTCACAAAGCACTGCCACAAGTCTGATCTGATATGAGACTTACAGCAAACTTGGCAAATAGGCCAGCTGGGCACTATGACCTCCCATTTCACAGATAAAGACACTGAGACCCAGAAGGGCTGACTGCCACACTGTCGCTCAGCTAGTGAAGGGCAGGAACAGAAAGGAAGACAAGCTGTCTGTATGCAGGAGCAGTTAATTTTTTTCCTGCTATAAAACTTTGCTTTTTATTTTTTAATTTAATGTTATTATTATTGTTATTATTTTTACTTTACAATATTGTATTGGTTTTGCCATACTTCAACATGAATCTGCCATGGATGTACACGTGTTCCCAATCCTGAACCCCCCTCCCACCTCCCTCCCCATGCCATCCCTCTGGTCATCCCAGTGCACCAGCCCCAAGCATCCTGTATCCTGCATCGAACCTAGACTGGCGATTCATTTCTTATATGATATTATACATGTTTCAATGCCATTGTCCCAAATCATCCGACCCTCTCCCTCTCCCACAGAGTCCAAAAGACTGTTCGATACATCTGTGTGTCTTTTGCTGCCTTGCATACAGGGTCATCATTATCATATTTCTAAATTCCATATATATGTGTTAGTATACTGTGTGGGTGTTTTTCTTTCTGGCTTACTTCACTCTGTATAATCAGCTCCGGTTTCATCCACCTCATTTGTGCTCTAACTGTAAAATGCTTGCTAATTCTAGAAAAGTTGCTAAGTGTTAGAGCAAAGGGTCATTATTTTAAGGGTTTTAGAAAATAGCTTTTGATGGGTCATCATTATTAATGCACTAATAATCCATAAATGCACCTTTGTAGAAAAACAATGAAATGGAGAGATGCATACCAGATGGATGCAAGGAGGAGAGCCTCTAGTGGAAAGACCTCAGAGAGTGATTCTGCCACTTAAAGTTTGAACGACCTTGAGCAAGTCACTGGGCTGCTCACAGTCCTCCAAGAGCCACTGATCCAGAAGAACACAGTATGGGAGGAGGAGATGAACTGTAATGGCAAATCGAAAACTGCATGAACACGGTAGCCCCTAGCCAAGCTGAGCACGGGCAACATGCCTAGTCTGAACTGAGATGTGCTATAAGTATAAAATACACACTGGATTTCAGACTTGGTATGAAAAATAGTATCAGGCTTAGAATTAATAATTTTAAACGGATTGCATGTTGAAATGATATCTGGCATACATTGAGTTCAATCAAGTGTTATGAAAAGCAATTTCACCTGTTTCTTCTCATGTTTTAAAAATGTGGCTACTAGGAAATTGAAACTAAATGAATGTGAATTATGTTTGTGGCTCCCATCATATTTCTGCTGGGCAGTGCTGGCCTAAAAAGAGAGATTTTTCTAGATCTTCTGAATAACCCACTTCACACAAACCACATTGGTTTCAGTGCTCTGTCTCCAGACGACAGAAGACCCTGTGCCTTTGGGTTCATTGCAACAATCTAACCTATGTGATCCTGTTCTGTTATCCCTCCTTCTTTATTCTCATTTTTTCCCTCCATCTGATTTTCATTTAGACCTTGAGCACATATGCCAGTGTTTATTTTCATGACTGCTGTATTGTCTAATTGGTGCACTGTTGATCAATAATACGTGAGGTGTTGAGCTCTGTTGTGTAATATGTTTAATATGCTTCTACCCAATGCACCATATGGAGGCACTGCACTGTATATTATGAGTGTATTAATGCTAAGACTCAATTGAGTATCACTGGTGCATAGTAAATGAATGAAACAAAATTATGCTAAGTAGTTACTGAGCATCGTGGTCCCTAATATTTGTAATGAGCATTGCAAACACTGTGCTAGCATGTGAGTCTCAGCACCCACCCTTCTCTGAAACTTCCAGTGAGCCTAAGCACTATTTCAGGCTTAATGTAAATGTCATTTTACAAGATGAAGGTATTTTTCGGGTAGAGAAACTATAGTGAATAAATAATAGAGTGGAACTTAATCTACCAATAAGTGTGTCTTTAAGTCGAAACTTGGTGCGATTGTAAAGCCTTTTATGCTTCTTTTCTTCCCCAGGTGCTTGGAGGAGCAGGGAAGAATTTTGATTAGCAGAAGCCACCAGGAGTTTCTTTCTACCTGTTTCACATATATTTCACACATTACTTTCAAGACTCCTCAGTTTACTGATGTTTTCTTGGGAAACCGCCAACCAATCTGTAGCAAAATTAAACTCTGCCTTTTAATATAAAACAATCATTGATTAGCACATACTGTTCAAGCCAGATGAATCAGCAGCCTGCAAGGATGAAGCGTTTTATCACAGTAATACACCATTCGAATGCACTGATAGATGCATTCATTTGCTGCTGGGCACCGCGACAGGGAATAGCACAGGCCCACACTCAGGGGCACTTCACACTCCTGTTCTCCAGCACACGGTGTGCTCGAAAACAAGAATGTCGTCAGAAGAACAATCTACAATGATTAGTTGAGTTTTATTTGTTAATTACAGATTCAACACGAACTGAATGGTGAAGCCTTTCCAGTATCAGCTACCCATTGATCCATAGCCCCTTACATGTTCAAGTAGTACTGGAAACCTAATATAATTTATTGTTACTTACAGCACTGATTGGCTAGAGGAATTATACTCCAATAAATGATGGCACTGCCACTGAATCCGCCTATAATTGCTTCCATTCATCGTAATGCAAGGAGATGATCAACTTCAAGCTTCAGCTGCTTCGAGTTCCACAACGTGTCCGTAAGCTAATGGATGTTGAATATGATGCTGATCTATATTCTGTGTTGCTCTAGATGGACCTTTAGAGAGTTATATATATGCCACTCGTATATATTGCACACCTGTAGATTTCACACAGGTCTATAGTTGATGAACATCTGGTGGACTTGCCTCCAAGGAAACAGGTGGGATTACTCTGCCAAGATGGGGCCAGGGTACGGATTTCTCAGGTACATTTGGTCCTTTACTGCTCTGTCCCTCATCCAGCAGACAAATGGAATCTTTAGGCTATTCATTTCCTTCTAGAGTGGCTCTACCTAGGGCACAGTGACGCAAAAAAATTGTGCCTAGATGTTTGTGACTCATCTTCCTCATTGCCTCCTTGAGCAACCTGCACCTAACACTGTACCTTACATCCAGGCTGGGTATGGAGTTGCTCGTCTCAACGCCTAGCACTCTGAAGCTCCTCTCCCACCTCAGGAAACTGTCCAGTGCCAAACAGAAGGTGAGTTCCTTGAGACAGGCACTGTGTCCATTTCCTATGGGAGCAGTAACAATTCAACACAAACGTGCTTCTAACAACACAAATGTATCCTCTTATAGTTCTGCAGCTCTGATTTCTGAAATGGATCTCCCTAAGCTAAAAACAAAGGTGTCAGCAGGGCTTGTTCCTTCTAAAGGTCCTGAGGGAGAGTCTGTTTTCTTGTCTTATCTAGCCTCTAAGGGTTGCCTTTATTCCTTGGCTCATGGCCCCTTCTGGCATCTTCAAGAGCAGTAGCAGAGCATCTTCAAATCTCTCTCACACCTCTGCTTCCAGCGCCACATCTCTTCTGACTCTGACCCTCCCTCCTGCCCCCCTCTTATGCAGACTCTTGTGATTATAAGAACATCCAGGAACATCTCCCCAGCTTAAGACCCTTTACTTAATCACACCTGCAAAGTCCCTCTTTTAAGTAACATATTCCCAGGTTTGGGGGCTTTGGGGCTTTGGTGCTTTCCTGGTGGCTCAGACAGTAAAGAATCTGCCTGTAATGCAGGAGATCTGGTTTCTATCCCTGGGTCAGGAAGATTCCCTGGGAGGAGGAAATGGCAACCCATTCCAGTATCCTTGCCTGGAAAATTCTATGGACAGAGGAGCTTGGTGGGCTACAGTCCGTGGGGTTGTGAAGTCAGACACCACTGAGTGATTAACACTTTCACAGGTTTGGGGGTTTAGGACATGGACCTTTGCAGGGGGATAGTCTTCTGCCTACCAAAGGTACAATACTTGAATCACTCTTATCTTCCTGTTGCCTAAGACCATTACATGACAAAGAATAGGGCTGAGATATTCTTAGCAGAGTTGAATGAACTCATAAGGATGATTCATTAAAACTTTCAAATGTCTCTTCTGAAAAGTATCCCACATGTGAAGAGCATCCGGTGGGTGAGGCTCCTGTTCATCCACACCTGCTCTGTCACGTACTGCCACTTCACCTCTCCAAGGTGCAACTTTGCTCACCAGTAAGCGTCTCTGGAAACTGCTGTGACCCTCGAATAAGAGAACATATGTGACTATGCCCGTCAAGGTAAATGGCTTTCTCCATTGTATTCAGCATCATCCTTGCATCACTAAAAGAAGAGACACTAGATCTTGGAGAGAGGGACATAAGAGGGAAAGGTCCTGCTTGTATAGAGATGTAAGGTGTTATTACTCAGTAAAACTAAATAGAAATAACCATCTGAAAGTGACCTGAAACTATGTTTCCTATTCATATGCAAGCAGCTTAAAAGACTGACACAAGACACTGAAATTACTTCAAATAACTAGATGCTCAATTGCTCAAGATAAGTGGGGCCACACTTGCCCTCTTATGTGGTAGCTGAGTACAATACAAGATGGATTCGTCATGTTTACATATTCCAGCAGGATGAAATCTGTGGTTACGCATTTATAAAACCCTACACATTAACCCATCAATTTTATTGATTAATAAGAGGGTTCTGTGACATTACAACAGACATGACAATACATCTTCCCACAGGAGCGAAATTATCCTGAAAGGCACCACACACCTGCAAAACACTTTATTGTGGTTCAACCGGGAGTGTGAAAACAGGAGAAAATTGAGCATGAAAACAACCTTCAATCAAAGGGTCTTTAGAGGAGATGGAGATCAAAGCCTTCATTTTCTATTACAGGGAAAATCAAGTATAAAGAGAGCAAGCGGGTTGCCCAATGTCATCCACCTGGTCAGAGCCTGAACTTGGACAGGAGCCCGGTCTCCTGACTCTTCATGGAGAGCTCTCCTCACTGTACCACACTTTGGGCTTCCTGACCCTTATTCTGTGCTCTCAGCTCACTGCTTTGGTAGAGAAATGAGAGGTGGAAGAGGAAGTGAAAGGAGTGTGCCCTTTCTCCTGTGGTTTCTAAAGAGGAGGCCAGACATATCAAATGGGTTTGGGAAGGTTCCTGAAAAATGTTCATGAATCACTAAACAGGACTCGGCGTCTGCAAGCAACCCACTGCATGTGAGAAGGCTGTCATATTCCAGACTGTGTGGGATTCCTTCTGGAGAGGAGCAACTTGGAAGCTGCCCAGGCAAGCCCATGGTTTGGCACAAGGCAGAGAGAGTTAGTAAATAAAAGAGGTGTGGACTCTCTGGCCAAGCAGGGCCCTGAATGTCACCTTGGTGACTGGTGTCTCTGTGCCGTATAGTATGCACAGGCTGAGGCCACTGACCTGGCTGAATGTCAGGATTGGTACACTCCAGTAAAGAATCTGCCTTCAATGCAGGGAACCCAGGTTCGATCCCTGGGTGGGGAATATTCCCTGGAGAATGGCACCCCACTCCAGTATTCTTGCCTGGGAAATCCCATGGACAGAGAAGCCTGGTGAACTACAGTCCATGGGGTCACAAAGAGTCAGACACAACTGAGTGACTAATACACTAACACAATGGAAGGTCAGCCACATCACTCCAATATCCAGCCTGAGTGTGTGTATGCATACACACCCACATCTGAGGGACAAGGCTGATTTATAGGAGAGCCTCTCTGAAGGGACAAGTCCACAGAAGTCAGCTCCCCAAATCCTCTTCTAATAAGTGGCAAACGTGTGCTCAGGGTGTTCATGACCTCATAGGTTGGCCAGAGATCCATGTGCACGTGCCTGTGGCTGGGTGAGAACCCTGCCCCTCCTGGCCTTGCACCCAAAGGTAGGAGACCACACCCACTAGCACTTCTGCGACTTTTCACGGCACCCCTGAAAGTGAAAGTCGCTCAGTCATGCCCAACTCTTTGCGACCCCACGGACTATACAGCCCATGGAATTCTCCAGGCCAGAATACTGGAGTGGGTAGCCTATTCCTTCTCCAGGGGATCTTCCCAACCCAGGAATCGAATCCGGGTCTCCTGCATTGCAGGCTGATTCTTAGCCAAATGAGCTATCAGGGAAACCTACAGCACCCCTGGAACCCTGATTTTGAGGGTTTTGAGAGGAACAGATATATCATCCACTTGCACTACACCCTCCAACTGACTCTGAAAATGCCCTTTACAACATCGTTTCCAAGGAATCTAGGAAAATTGACCCTGCCATTTATTTTTACATTCGCAAATTGATAAACCTCAGGGAAGTGCACAGGGGCTTCTACCTTGATTAAAGTCTGGAGACCTGGGTTCCTATCTCAGATATATCACTCACTAGCTTGGTGACCTCAAGCTAATTACTTAACCCTTTGGACCTCAGTATCCTCACATGGAAAACACAGCATTTGTACTGGATAATTTCCAGGGCCCTTCTCTAATTTCACTCACCTTCTGGTAACTTCCTCTACCTCTTCTGATGGTACGCTCATCCCTTTTGCACCACCTCTGAGCCAGCCTAGCTCCTGGCATGCTCACCAAAGGCCTCACAGACTCCACTACCACCCAAACTAGTGGATGGTGTTGTGTATGCACCTAAGTATCTCAATACGATAGAACCCAGATACACAGATGACCAACAGGGACACGAAAAGTTGCTCAACATCAGTAATTACTAGAGAAATGGAAATCAACACTATGAGGTACCACTTCACACAGGTGAGAATGGCTAGCATCAAAAAGTCTACAAATAAATGTCAGAGAAGATGTGGAGAAAAAGGAGCCCTCCTACACTATTGATGGGAATGTAAATTGACACAGCCTCTATGGAAAACAGTATGGGGGTTTCTGAAGAAACTAAAACTAGAGCTGAGAGGTTGTTGCTGAACCACAAAATACACCAGCATTCTTGGCCTCCGTAGGAGAAGAATTCAATACCGGGCCAGAGACGAGGCTTGATCACTTGGAGCTTTTGTGTAATAAAGTTTTATTAAAGTATAAAAGAGATAGAAAAAGCTTCAGACATAGACATCAGAAGGGGGCAGACAGAATACTCCCCTGCTAGTCCTTAGCTGGATGTTATAGCTACTAGCAGTTTGCTAATTAAAGAAAGGAAATGTCTCAAAACTCAGAGAATGGCACCAAGCATCTCACCCACAAGATGCATTTTGAGATAATCTTGGCACTAAGTGAGTCATCCTGGGCCATAAAACAATTGACATGAATCTTGAAGAAAGGCAGATTCCAATACAATATATAGTTTCATTAACATAGATTAGGAGAATGAGTATGACTATAACATACTGGTTTTTCAAGTCTTTTCTGAGCCTTTAGGCAGAACCTACTTGAAGATAGAGTCTGGGGTAAATGCATAGTACCTTAACATAGCTTAAGACAAACATTAAGCACAGGGTTTGAGGAAAGTTAGGTTAAGGTGGAGCCAGGTGTCATTGTGGCAACACAGAATTTTAAAAGAAGCCTCTTTTTAAATTTGTATTGAGAAGGGGAAAAAACATAACACTAGTTTGTTTCTTCCTGCCACTTAAGAGAGAGAGAAAAAATGTCTTACACTTGCAGCCTATTTCCTCCATTTGAAGACTCCTGGCCTTCCTGCCTGTTACCCTCGCAGAGCTACCATATGACCCTACAATCCCACTCTTGGGCATATATTTGGAGAAAATCATGGTTCAAAAGGATATATGCATCCCTGTGTTCATCACAGTACTGTTTACAATAGCCAAAACATCAAGCAACCTAAATGTCCATCGACAGATGAATGGATAAAGAATGTAGTACATATATACAATGGAATACTACTCAGCCATAAAAAAGGATGAAATAATGCCATTTGCAGCAACATAGATGGACCTAGAGATTATCATACTAAGTGAAGTAAGTCAGACAGAGAAAGACAAATATCATATAACAATCACTTATATATGGAATCTTAAAAAATCATACAAATGAACTTATTTACAAAACAGAAACAGACCATAGACAAAGAAACAAACTTATGATTACCAATGGGGAAAAGGGTAGGGGAAGGGATAAATTAGGGGTATGGGATTAATGGATATATACTACTATATATATAACCAAAAAGGGCCTACTATATAGCATAGGGAACTGTACGCAATATCTTATAATAACCTATAAGGGAGAAGTATCTGAATAAGAATACATATATAAGTGTGTGCGGCTGCTGCTGCTAAGTTGCTTCAGTCGTGTCCGACTCCATGTGATCCCATAGATGGCAGCCCACCAGGCTCCCCCATCCCTGGGATTCTCCAGGCAAGAACACTGGAGTGGGTTGCCATTTCCTTCTCCAATGCATCAAAGTGAACAGTGAAAGTGAAGTTGCTCAGTCGTGTCTGACTCTTAGCGACCCCATGGACTGTAGCCCACCAGGCTCCTCTGCCCATGGGATTTTCCAGGCAAGAGTACTGGAGTGGGGTGCCATTGCCTTCTCCATATAAGTGTGTATATATATACATAAAGGTGTATATATACACATATAGGTATATATGTGTGTGTGTATATATGTATATGTGTGTGTATATATATATATACACATATATATACACACATATATATACACACACACATATATACATATATATGTGTGTATATACATATATACACACATATGTGTATATATACACATATAGGTATATATGTGTGTGTGTATATATGTATATGTGTGTGTGTATATATATATATATACACACATACATTTGCAAGTGCGTAAAGAATACACCTGCAATGCAGGATGGTCAGGACATGCAGGATCAACCCCAGAGTCGAGAGGATCCCCTGGAAGAGGGTATGGCAACCCACTCCAGTATTCCTGCTCAGTGAATCCCATGGACAGAGGAGCCTGATGGGCTACAGTCCACGGGGTCGCAAAGAATCAGACACGACTGAAGTGACTGAGCACAAACCCACGCTTTATGGATACATGAATCACTTTGTTGTATACCTGAAAGTAACGCAATATTGTAAATCAACTATAATTCAACTTTAAAAAAAAAAAAGGAAAAAAAAATAGAGAGAAATCAGCCAGAATACAAAGTGCACATGACCACAAAACCCAACATACAAGTATGAGCTAGAACTGTGTGCTTAGCAGTGTTTATTTTCTATATCACAGTCCGTTGCTCAAGTTGCCCCAGTCTCAGTATTAGATAACCCCCCATCCTCTGGATGTAATGACTACCACACTGTAATTCCAAGTCAAAGTATATCCTATTTTGAATTCTACACTTCCAATCTGTTTCCTAGTATAAATATTATACTATGTAATGTGTAAATATTAAAATTTAACTTTAACAAGTTGAGTCACAGTCACTGGAATTCGGCCAAGACTCTAACACTTTTTCATTATTTCCAAAGAAAGACCAATTTAAGAAATGCAAGCCAGTTCCAATTCACTTCAAAATTTGGCTTAACGTCAAAGACATTTTAATGACATTCTGCTTAAGCATTAAACATGAAAGTATTTATATGATTATTAAGTTAGCATTTAAGTTAGATAGAAATTAGTTTGGGATCTGTCACTACTGGGCTCATAGTGTGGGAAACCCAAAATGATAGCCTCGTTTCAACACAATCAACGGCTCACAGAGGCAGGCTTTCAAACAGACACCAAAGACACAACACTGTTATCTATCTCTGCTTTATCTGTTCCTTTCCTGTTGCAGGGACATGGCGCTGCCACGGCGAGCTGGTGACCTTGCACGTAAGCCACGCCATGATACACAGCTGATGTAACTGTTAAAAGCCTTGGGATCCTCTGAAAATATGAGAGGGCTTGAGGCCTGTGAGGAGCTGCCCTGAGGCCTGTCCCACTCACCTCCCCGTCTCCTCCAGAAGACTGTCAGGAGGCAGATTTTCATCAGTTCTTAGGTTCTAGACAATCCACTCCCCAGCCCCCTTTGAATGGTGCTGTGGAGTGAAAAATCCCTTACCTGCATCTAGAAGGAACTCTTCAGCCAAGGGGTATCCCATGGCTTGCTCTGTTCCCCTTGAAGTGTGTGGGGTGTGGAGGTTGAGCCCTGGCCTTTTGGCTCATCCTTCATCCCACTGTCTATGGAAGGACTGAAGCAGCTCAATCTGAAGGAGTCTTGCTGTACTTTTTTCCAACAAGGTCAATCAGCCTTTGTCTTGTCCTTGTCTTGTGTGTGTGGTGGTGTGTGTATGTGCTTGACAGTCACATGTGTTATTCCTCTATGAAAACTTCCTTAAAGCAATCTTATGCAAAAGTAAGAATCTGTTTTATCCTTTCTTCATGGGTAAAAGCAGAAACAGCTTATTGATATAATCTCACTATACATTCTTAGCTGGAGAAGGGTTTCTTCATTCAGCATTGAGCTTCTAGGGTGGTTAGTCTTCAAGCAAATCAAATTCTCTAGAAGCCTGAACCCTAATAAAAGGGGAAACCCAAACCCAGCATTCTGAGACAGAGGGGTCAGTTTGAAAAGGTGGCAGCATCCTTGTCCTGAGGTGGAAAGTGAGAAGGGAGCCAGAGAGCCACAGCTACTTGGCAGCAGTGCAAGGTACTGTGTCTTGTAGAGAGGAAGAAAGATTAAGAAACTCTTGCTCGATGGCCAAACAGCTCTGATTTCCTGAGAGCAAGAGAAGATGAGTTCATCTGCTCAGGGCTGCAGGAAGAGAGGGGGACCTTGGTTCATGGGGAGAGGGGAGCTCTGGAAGGACAGCTATGAAGACAACCTCAGGCTGAACCAGAGACTTGCCCAGTAGCAGGGATGAAAGACCCAGGAATGTTAGTGAGGATGAATCTATCCAGACTTTGCCAGAAAGTTTTCCTTTCTTTCTTCCCAGAAACCTGAGTGAAAAGAAACAAGGGAGTCTGTCTGGCTAGGGACAGGGAGGTTCCAGAAGGGGCAGGAGAGGTCACTGTTTGCAAGGCTCCTCAGGAATGGGGCCCCTCAAGCAAAGGGAGGTACCCAGGGAAACTCTGTAACCTTGACCTAGAGCAGATTGGGGAGGGGGGGTGGAGTGGTGGGGGGCAGCTGTTCCCCATCTTGGCAACATCCATCATTAGAGTGGCACCCAGGTGGCCTCCAGTGTTTCCACCTGCAAGAATGCTGCTGCTGCTGCTGCTGCTGCTGCTAAGTCGCTTCAGTCGTGTCCGACTCTGTGCGACCCCAGAGATGGCAGCCCACCAGGCTCCCCTGTCCCTGGGATTCTCCAGGCAAGAACACTGGAGTGGGTTGCCATTTCCCTCTCCAATGCACGAAAGTGAAAAGTCAAAGTGAAGTCGCTCAGTCGTGTCCAACCCTCAGCGACCCCATGGACTGCAGCCTACCAGGCTCCTCCGTCCATGGGATTCACCAGGCAAGAGTACTGGAGTGGGGTGCCATTGCCTTCTCCGCTGCAAGAATGAGGGAGGGCCATCTCTGAGGACAACAAAGAGAAATAGTTCTCCAAAGGCCCTCTAATTACACAGGAAGCACAAACGCTGTTTATGTCCCCAACAACTGGTCCCCACGCTTATCCAGAAAATCAAAACCGAAGCCAGCCCTCCACTCCCCAGTGCATTTAAAAGCCCAGTGAGGAACAAAAACCCTCACTGAGGGTGTTTTGTAGGTAATCTGCCCCCTCATCAGACAGCTGTCCAGGCTCACATGAAGGGCCCTCAGGAAGTCAGTCGAATCTGTTGCTCTGACTCCCCAAAGGGAGCATTTCCAGGGGGCACTAGCACATTCTCAGGGTGTGCTCAGCTCCAAAGATGCAGACATGGCTCACAACACTGGTCTATAGATGCTGGTTGAAATAGCTGGGGATGCTTTGCCTTAAAAAAGACAAGGCTTGAGGGGCTCTGCATTTCCATCTCTGAAGGCCAGGGGAGAAGGGACAGAGGTGACACTGGAGCTCCAGCACAGGTGGCAGGACTGCTAGGTTGGGAGGAGCTGAATCCAATAAGAAGGCAAGAACCTAAGAGTCTTGGGAAGGCTCCTGGCTTCTGCAATTGTCATTTTCAGATTCTCCAACGACAGTGTGAGCCATACTCCCTGGTCAGTGTGAGATGGAACCCATGTTCATTAAAAAGCTACTTTCTCAGAATTCTTGGAAGTGCCTGGCCCAGTTCTGCTCTGCAGAGAACTTGGTAAGCGACCACNGGCAAGAACCTAAGAGTCTTGGGAAGGCTCCTGGCTTCTGCAATTGTCATTTTCAGATTCTCCAACGACAGTGTGAGCCATACTCCCTGGTCAGTGTGAGATGGAACCCATGTTCATTAAAAAGCTACTTTCTCAGAATTCTTGGAAGTGCCTGGCCCAGTTCTGCTCTGCAGAGAACTTGGTAAGCGACCACCATTCCGGCAACTGAGCTGAAGTCTCAGCATTCGCTATGCTTCACTCAATGAACTATGTATCAGTGTGCCTTTGCTCTTAAGAAAATATATAATGGGATTTTAATTAAATTACACATTTATGTATTACCAGCTGGAAATTAACTTAATAAACAATTTATTTCAATCGACTTATAGGAACAGATTAATGGTGCAATTCATCAAATATTTGACTTTTTAAAGTTTTGATTCATTAAAATAACAATTTGCCACTTGAAAGCCTATAAAGCTTTATCTCAAACTCTGAAGCATATCTGTGGCTGTTTCTACTCACAATATAAGGAGCACATAATATTTACAGTTTAAAGTATTCTCAGAGGTCAATTGGTCTTATCCCTTCATTTACAGATAAGAATAAACTGAGACTCAAAAAGGTAATCACCTCTTAGCCCTGTAACTCCCCGTCACCCCTCTGCACATACACAAACTCTCACTATGCTCTTGTAAATCACATGAGGACAATTAATACTTTTATGAGGTTTCTATAGACCTTAGAAAATTGTTTTTGAAAAAAGGACATATTTTGTGAAATGTATATTTTATTTCAATACGTCTGATAGAAATAGCAAAGCTAGTGGAGGTGATGGAATTCAAGTTGAGCTATTTCAAATCCTGAAAGATGATGCTGTGAAAGTGCTGCACTCAATATGTCAGCAAATCTGGAAAACTCAGCAGTGGCCCAGGAAAAGGTCAGCTTTCATTCCAATCCCAAAGAAAGGCAATGCCAAAGAATTCNCTGGTGTGCTGCAGTTCATGGGGTCGCAGAGTTGGACACGACTGAGCGACTGAACTGAACTGAACTGAATAAAAATATGATAGTAATTTTTAAAAGTACATTTATATATGTTGTAAATGCTTGTTCCTATGGGTGATGCCAACTAACACATCAAAAAGAAGTTCAAGTACAACTGGCATCTTAGCATACCAAGAAGTGCCTGCTGGAGACCGCCACAGTTCATCTGCCAAGGCAGAATTGAGTTTTCCACTACAGTGCAGCTGTTACATCAATCCAGAGAAGGTGGCAAACTCTTGAAGAAACTGCTGCTCTATCTTTATGGCAATTAGCATCTCATTATCTAGAAGCCTTGGCATGCTGCTCCAAAGTCCTGTCTCCCAGCTACCTTCTCTTTCTCTGCACTTTAAACATGAACATGACCCCTCTGGCTCTAAAGAGGCCATGAATCCACAGCCCTGGGGACTTTTGTACTCTGTGCCAAGGCAAGCTAGACAACAGAGGAGGCAACCCACTATGCAAGTGTGTTTCCCAAATGACCAAAGAAAGTAGGACAACTGAGAGCGCAACTAAATGATCTTTCTAATCCTGGTTCTCAGGCCTGGCAAACATCCTGGCAAATACTGCCAAACTAGTTTGCTTCCTCTTCTTCTTCTTTCCAGTTCTCATTCCCTCAGACTCACCCACACTATGTGACACTGTTGAGCAGTTCCACTTTGTGTGTGTGTGGGGGGGTATAGTACATGATTAATTTTTTCAAATTGTAGATATATATACATATATAAACTATAACTTATATAGAAAATAAGTTTACCATTTTACCCATTTTCAAGCATACAATTGACTGGCCTTGAGTATACTCACAAGGTCAGGCAGCCATCACCACTATTTCCAAACATCTGTCCTCCCCCACTTTCCTGACACACTCTGCATCCTGGCAGCGCCTGTTCCTCCCATCCCATAAGTGCCAAAGTCCCCAAGCCTCTCTCTGTACCTGCTGTCTCCCTCCAGTCCCACACTTTCCCACCTCGGCCAGTCTCAAGGCTTGGAGGAGGAGTCCACAGAAGATTCCTGGCGTCCTGAACTCAAGCCCCCGCATCTCACCTGGTTGAGAGTCCGCTCTGCCTGACCTTCCAATGACTCCATGTTCCTGTTGTCTACCTTTCTGCCCCTGCTTGGTCCTCTTCCTGTGCTGTTCATTGCTTTCATCAATTTCACGGCCACCCAGGCCTTAGCTCTGCTTCCCTCCCCTCCTTTGCTCTTTCCAGGCCACCCTCTCTTCCCTCTAGGACATGTACATGTTTCCAGGCCATTTCCCCTTCAGAAGCCAAACCTCCCCATCAGCCCTAGTGCTACTGCTCTCATTCAAGTTTCTGTTACCTTTCTCTTCCGAGTACTCGCACACTCTCCTGCCTGATTTGACAGCATTCAGTCTTTTCCAGGCCAGTGGTTATGACATGGACCCAGTCTGTCTCCCTCCAGTCTCTATCCTGGGCCCAGGAAACTTGATCTTCATCCAGTCCTTCTCCATCCAACTCTGCCCCAATCCCTCCACTGTCGTGTCTCTGTATTCATGAATTCCCACGTGGAAAGACCCTTCTTCTACATGCCTAAACAAGGACACCTCTTCCATTCAGTCTTCTCTGATGTCCACACCTAGCCTGTGCTCCTTGGAGTGTTTTGAATGGAGACCTCCAAAAGATCTGGCCCCTGAGAACCTGTGAACAGGAACTTATTTGGAAATATGGTCATTTCAGTATAGATGGCATCAGTTAAGGCTGTCCGCAAAAACATCCTGGAATTCCTGGGCCCTGTGTCCAAGTACATGTGAAGACACTTGATGCCAGTAAACTGTATACTTGAATACTGTTCAAATGGTGTTCTAATCAGAGGGAGATTGGAGTCACTGAGAAGAGGGCGATGTGAAGACAGAGGGAGAGATCAGCCTGATGTGGATGCAAGTCAAGGAACACCTGGGGCCACCATAAGCAGGAAGAAACAGGCAATGATTCTCTCCTAGAGTCTTCACCAGATGCAGGCCCTACCAACACCTTTATGTTGGACTTCTGGCTTCCACAACTGTGAAGGAGACACAGATCTCTTATTTAAGACACCAGGTCTGTGGCAATTTGTTGTAGCCATCCTACGAAATGAATAAACCCCTCCTTCTCAGAAATCCTAGCCCTTAACTTCCTTTCCCTTTATAATGCATTTTTATCATCCGCCCCACCCCACAGACCACAGCACCTTCAGTGAGTGTGGATGCTCACTTAATATCATTGAGCAAAAGAGAGAAAGCAGGAAGGAGTGAAGAAGAGGCCTCAACCCACTCCAGTAGGGGGAAGAGACTTGCGCGTTAGTTGGAAAACAGAAGGCGTGTCTGAATTGACACCCCCCAGCCCTATGCTGAACCCAAACATCCCATCCAAAGTAGACAGTACAGAGATGACATTTGAAAACAACACAACCTGGGGTCAATGTCTGGGATTAGGAACTGAACCGAGAAGAGGCAAGGGAGTAGCCAAACTTTGAGGCTTATCTTGGGACAACCAAATTTTCTGGAAGAGTATTTCCTTCCAAATTACAGAGGGAAACTCTCATTTTAAAAATCCATTTACTTTTGTCTTGGGCTAACAGTATAAAAGAAAATGATCAGGGCTTATTCACATAACCCATGCATCTCTGATTTTTTTGGGGTGTGTGTGTGTTAATAGCAGCACTAATTACCTCTGAATGAGTTTTCCCCCAGAATTAAATGACTGATGGGGGTTAATGGCCCTTTGGTTTTACTGTGGGTCATTGGCTCCCCTGAGTCTGTCATTAATCCCTACTATCTGCCCTACTGAAACAGGTCATCGCTGATAACTGGCTTTTGTGCTTAAATTGAACTAATGCATTTTACCTTCTCCTTCTAAGTCAGAATGGCTGAAGGATCCTCTATCTTTAGGAACAAAGGTATTTTTCCAGCCATGGAAAGAAAGCATGATTTTTTTTTTTTTTGCAGCATATTAATAAGACTAGACAAATGAAAGAATCAGAAGTCTTTGATGTCCAGGCCAGAGGCGTAAAGGACATGCAGTACTTGATCACTAAGTAAAGTGTCTTCCGATGAGCACGAGGCAAGATGTGACTGATACTGAAGCTGATGATGGGACATGCTCCTTCTGCCTGCAAAGGCTGACCATACTCCTATGCTTTGAAGTTCCTTTTGCTCCTTTGACCTTTTACAGGGGAGGAGCGGGTCAAAAGTCACCACCACTAAGTGTATCTATCACTGACAAAATAACAATTCCACAAGTCACATTGGTTTCAGAAGTGCCCAGCACATTCAACTGGTGACAGACACATCAGTCTTGCTGCTCAATGCCTAGAGGTCTGAATTCACAGCTAAAGACTGGACCAGGCTGCTGGGCTGAGAGATCCAAGTTAGCCTTCCCTTCTTTGGAGTACCTCATCCCTGTGGACAAGCAAAGCCTGTACAGGAAGCGAATTACTAGGACAAATTCAGTGAAGAGTGGTAGGTCCCTTCTGTGCCTGCATGGTCAGTCACTCAGTTATGTCCGACTCTTGTGACCCCGTGGACTGTAGCCCACCAGGCTCCTCTGTCTACGGGATTTCCCAGGCAAGAATACTGGAGTAGGTTGATATTTCCTTCTCCAGGGGATCTTCTTGACCCAGGGATGGAACCTGGGTGTCCTGCATTGGCAGGCAGATTCTTTACTGCTGAGCCACTTGGAAAGCCCTAGGTCCCGCCTAGTTGCAAAAAGCTTGCTCAAAAGCCTTGTACCCTACAAGGGGCAGGTCATCTGATTAAAATGGGAAGGGGGAGAACAGTGGAGCAAATGGAGTTCCTAACCAGATAGTCAACATTTTGCAGGTGATTAGTGGTTTCCTCTGTTCACTTGTATTTTGTTCTCAGCTGAGTACAAAATTGAAGACATTCTGGGCAGTTTTTGTAACTGTTCTGAGGTGCCCCTATTTTTCTGAATGTGATTTTAAGATGCTAATAATCTCCAAATATAAAGAAGATTGTCATCATACAGAGGAAATTAGACACATGACAGAAATTTTAGTTTCCATCTGGATGTTGGGTGCCCTGTAGTCTGCTTTCAGCAGCAGTCATTTTTCTTATATTGAAAGTGACTGTGAATATTATTTTGGCATTATAAATCCTATTGATGTGTAAACAAAATGAAATGCAAAGGAAAATGGAGATTAAGTGCATTGATTTTTTTCATCTATTTAATTCTTTTTTTTATAAATTTTTATTTTTTAGTTTGTTTTGCTTTACAATATTGTATTCGTTTTGCTATACATTGACACGAATCAGCCACGAGTGTATATGAGCTCCCAATTCCGACCCCCCTCCCCCCTCCCACCCCACACCATCTCTCTGGATCGTCCCCATGCATCAGTCCCAAGCATCCTGTATCCTGCATCGAACCTAGACTGGCGATTCATTTCACTTATGATATCATACATGTTACAATGCCACTCTCCCAAATCATCCCACCCTCTCCCTCTCCCACAGAGTCCAAAAGGCTGTTCTATACATCTGTGTCTCTTTTGCTGTCAGTCTTATTTCCTTCTGATCATTACTGTCCTATAAAAAGTAGACCTATACCTAAAGGAAAAAAATGTAAAATCAGTTAAAACTCATCCTTTTATGATCAGAAAATGAAATTTGATCTGCACAGGCAATATAAGAGGTATGTTGATTCAGGTTTAGAAAGTAAAATAATGCTGGCAATATGGCTACATTGCCTTTAAAAGGTGGAAGCAATTTTAATGATATTATATTCAGAGAAAGTCTTAAAAAAAAAAAAACCTCGTGTCGGAACCAAAAACATTTAGAGCTAGATCATTACAGTTTTGCGTGTACAATATTTTTGCGGAAAAGTACCATCCAAGCCACCAGGGAAGCCTCAAAGGAGAGCAATCTAAATGAAAGAGTAGCTGGTGACAAGTTTAGAGGTGTTGATGGGGGAGGGGCTGCAGACTGCAAAACCTCTGCTGATTCAAAAGAGCTTAACTTTGAGAAGACTCATCACTCAACACTTCAAAATTGCCCAATAAAACACAAATTTTAAAGACTTGGCCCTTTAAAAAATAAAGCCTATCCTACGATATTGATCATTAGCTTGCTACGTCTAGAGCTACTGGTTTAGAAACAACTTAAGAATTAAATTAAATGTGTGGCATTTGTCAAATTGCACTTACAGAATCACGATCTGAATATAAAACTGTCAGCTTATGGCAGACCTTCCACCGACCCTGGAGGGTATAAAGGGCACACGTGTTGGCCAAATAATGAAACTTCATGTTAAAAGAGGCCGGGTTTCCATAGGAGCTGTGTTTACTCCACAGACTATGAAAAGCTGCAGCTTCTTTTATGCTCATGACTAATCCCTCTGTAGGTCTTCCCTACCTAGGGTTATCTGTTTATCTTTATTGTTTTACTTACCTTTATTGTTATAGCTTCCCCTGTTCCTCAAATTACTTGAGGTGGTTTTAAACATGTGATCATTCATTTTAGACCAAGTGGAAAAGGAACATATCTTTATTCAAATACTGGAGTGTGAGATATATACACACTACCTAAGTCTCTGCTAACAATAACATGCACCTTCCCCACGCCAGGTACTAAGGTCAGCACAATGGGATGAGGGGAAGTGTGCATCATTTCACCTTTTTGAGGAACATGGGATTGCAGAGTCAGACACAACTGAGTGACTATGCACGCCTTCCTACATATCTTAAGTACAACGATATTTTTCAAGCTCTAAGCTTCTCAAATGTTTTGAAAACAAAGTCTTTGTGAGTCTTTTAACATTGGCTTGGCCAAAAATTTCATTCAAGTTTTCCCTACCATCTTCTGGAAAAATACAAGCGAATCTTTTGGCCAACCCAGTATTAGCGACTATTCATGGTCTTCAGCATGGAAGTCAACTCAAATCACTAGCTAAGATAATACTTCATTTGGACTTTTCATTTTACTTGTGAGAAGACTAAGGGCCAGAGAGGGGTCACTGATTTGACCAGAAAGACAGTTCAGATCTCCTGAACATAACTGTTATGTTTTATGAGGCCATCATAAGCCTTTAAGGCTAACTTGAAAGCTTTTTATTATGTTTTTAATTTTAGGCAACTCCTCCTAGAACCAGTGGCTATACAATGCATCTCAATTATGCCACCAGCCCTGACTTCATCCATCCCCTTACCTGGATGCCAACTCACAATGTCTTTGAGGTGCTTACAGTATAGTTGGAAGGAAAGGTTAGTGATGACTGAGCTGGTGCACTGTACAGAGCTCGGCTGGCCAATAGTGTGCTGAGTGCAAGGATCAAGAGAATGAAGCTGAGACATGGAGAAGAGGAGGAAGAGAGAAGCAGGAAAACACAGCCTAGGTCACAATTCTAGCACAGCTGTCCAGGCACCGCATCAGCACAGGTTATCAGTAATAGACTTCTTCTATGCTGAAGGGTTCTGGGACTCATGACAGAGGATCCAGACTTAGAAGACCCCAACCCTTGAGGACAGAGACTGAGCTTGGTTTCTCTGCTCCCAGCACTGAGCACTGCATCTTTAGAGAGAAGGTGTAAATTCTGTGTGTCAATTTGGCTAGACTGTGATACCCAGTTTTTTGATCAAACACTAGTCTAAATGATCCCATGAAGGTATTTTGTAGCTGTGATTAATGTATACAATCAGTGGACTTTGAGTACAGGTCAACTTCCATAATGTGGGTGAGCCTCAGCCAATCTGTTGATGGCCTGAAGAGCAAAGACTGAGGTCTCCAGGAGGAGAAGGAATTCTGTCTCAAAACTGCAACAGAGGAATTCTAAGTTTCCAATCTTTGGACCCAGGACTGTAACATCAAGTCTCATCCAAATTTCCAGGCTGCTGGCCTGCCATACAAATTTCAGATTTAGTAGCCCCCACAACTGCATGTTGGGAGGGATTGGGGGCAAGAGGAGAAGGGGACGACAGAGGGTGAGATGGCTGGATGGCATCACTGACTCAATGGACGTGAGTCTGAGTGACCTCTGGGAGTTGGTGATGGACAGGGAGGCCTGGCGTGCTGCGGTTCATGGGGTCGCAAAGAGTCGGACATGACTGAGAGACTGAACTGAACTGAAATGAAATGAACTGAACAACTGCATGGGCCAGTTTCTTCAATCTCTCTCTTTCCTTGTCTGTAAACTTTTTACATACATATGTAAATATGTACATACATATGTAATACATATGTAATATCTCCTGTTGTTTGTTTCCCTGGAGAACCCTGAGTAATACAGTGCTCAACCTGTGTGCACTGAATAAACAGAAACCCCTGACAGAACTCTCAGAAGGGCCCACCTCAGCTGTGCCTACACTTCCTCCTTCAGCATCATGGTATAGATACATAAGTAACACAGCGCATCTCACCTTGACTTTTTCAGGTTTGAGAATACATAACTTTTTAGTCACTCAGGAGCTATATTTTAAGTAAATAATTGACAATGTTAAAGAGAGTTAAAAATTTAAATAGTTAAAATGTTAAGGGGGAATTAGTGGTCCAGACTTATTGCTCCCAAAGTTTTGACATCATAAAATAGTAATTGTAAGTCATATAACATAAACCCAAGTAAATCAGATAAACCTCTACATCTATATTGAGTTGTTTATCTTCTGTCTGTCCCACAAGAACGTAACCCCCTGGCTGATGGTTGTTCATTTCATTCACGAATATGTTCCCAGCACCTACCAGAGTACCTGATACAGAGTAGGTGCCCAATAAATAGGATGAATACACCAACAGATTATTTTAACTCATTTGATTAAAACAAAAATGCCCAACAACCATAGCTATGGGGTGCCTCCATAGCGTACTTGGGCACATCTGTTCCCAGTAGTTGACTTGAATGCTTAGCACAAGGATTTTCTGTTTGTTCTCCAACTTGTTTATGCCAGTTGTATTTGCTTGCACGATTACCTAACTAAACAAATACTAAGTAAATACTGATTTTAAAAGATTGGAAAACAGACTTACTGTTAAAAACTGAGCTTAATGATTGGAGAAACTTCTTTTCTTAAATAATCACTAACTGCTATCAAATTAGTTGTGGACTAGACAACTGTCAAGGATTGCCTTAAAAAAAAAAAAGGCAAAAAATTCAGAAGACTTCAGGGATGAGGTGGCCTGTTAAGGGTCTTTAAACATTTGTTGCCCTTCAAAAAAATAAACTGGAAATGGATTATGGCTGTGGTTCATACATGAGTCAACATGGAACACTAATCAGATACCAATACGTCAAAAAATAGCAAATAAAGACATATGCTACACATGTAAAGTTAAAGTAAAATATTTTATATATTACCCTCATTCAATAATTCCCTTCTCTGACTTTTTGATTAGTCAACCAACTATTAGTCCTGATCTCATCCAATAGGAGGGCATCTGCTCTAATACAGGGATCATAGTTCAGAAACAGGATGTTCTTACCTCCTGCATGACCAGGCCAGCTTCTGAGACTGCCTCTTCTGACCCCAGAGGTCTGTTTGGTTCATAAATGTTAACTGCCTTGGACAGCTCTCCTATGAGTGCTTTCTATCATTAGAACACTCATTGATAGCACCAACAGAGGGCAGACCAGGAAAGAGAAGAATTGATAAGGCCCATCCATCCTTTCTGGTATAAGTCAGCAGCTATGATAAAGGCTTTCATAAAACATGTGGTTACCACAGTTGGGGCTAAAATTTGGACAATAAATAGGCATTGCTTTTACATTAGGGACAAGAGGGTGCTGAAATCTACAGATGAAAAAAAAAAAGAGCCCCTTCAGAGGCATAGGAGCTAAGACCCAGTAGAGATGTAAACTAACTTGCTCAAAATAACAAAGCATGATCAGAATCTTAGCAGAATCCAGCTCTTCCAATCTGGACATCTTTTGCAGAGTAAGGCCATTCTAAGTCACAACCCAAAATCACCATAAAAAGAGGATCTGGCCATATTCTATACTGAGCCCATAACCATGGTAAATGATTCATAAATTAATCAGGCAAGAAAAAAATGCAGCAATGTGTAATTTCGGTGTCTCCTAAATGAATGGATTAACACAGATTTTTTTTTTTTCTATGATCTTAACCTGATACTTGGAGGAGAGTTTCAAGGTAGAGGTATAAAGAAAAATGCAATGAGAGAGAAGAATTCCTGGGAAAATGAAAACAATGTTTATCACAAACCTGTCTCCTGCCATCTTGCTCAGTCCCTTCACACTTGCCAGCCACACACCACCAAGTATGAACTTCCTAAGAAAATCACTTACTAGACCACAAGTAGGAATGAGAGATGAGCCTTATTTTAGACAACCAGTGGCCCGAGGCACAATTCCCCAAGAAAAACGAACGCCTTTGGCTCCTGTCCTGGTGATGGTTCTGCCCAGACCGAATACCAGAGTTTGACAAAACTGACTATATCTGCACGCTCATGTTAGTGATGGGCTGAGGACTCAGTCCGCCCAAGCTAAGCACTAAAGGAGCTGTGTTGAGGTGGTAGTTACTGTCATTCTCCTAAATGATGAACTTGTAATCACATTGAGCAAAATGCTTTGTCAGGACAATAATCCCAATTAAGAATTTCTTGACAAAATTGCTAGAACAAACAAAAATGTGCTGGTAGATCACATAGAACTCAGAAAACCCCATAGTTGGGTGTGAAACAGCAGTCACAATTGGTAAGTCACCCAGAGGGGCAAGATGGCAAAAACAGCTGCTATGAATTTTGATATGTATCTTCTCCTTGATTTCTCTATGGAGCTGGTGTAGCTGGGAGCTCAGATACACAGACAATACACCTTTCCCACGTGGCTGTTTACGGAATGTACATGTGGGGTATGCTGGCACAGTAAGTCCCCTGCCTTGCTGTTGATGTTGTTTAGTTCTCTCAGTACTGTCCATCTCTTTTTCAACCCCAAGGACTGTGGCCCACCAGGCTCCTTTGTCCATGGGACTTCCCAGACAAGAATATTGGAGTGGGTTGCCATTTCCTTCCCCAACTCAGGAATCAAACCTGAGCCCTCCTGCATTGCAGGTAGATTCTTTAATGCTAAGTCACAAGTGAAGCCCCAGTCCCTTACACAAGAACATTCAAATTGCAAACTTTCAAAGATGCAAAGATGTGTTTGTGTGTCCAGGCAAGTTAAGTTAGTTCACAGGTCTGGTGTACATTGTCACATATGTGCATCCTGTACAAATGGTTGTGCTTTTGTGTACTTTACTGTACAATACTATATAGAGTACAGTAGTACGGTATCTTCATTTCAAGCCCAGGATGTCTGGAAGAAAACATAAAAGCAGTGGTGATGTGGCTGGTACTGCTAAGAAGTGCCGCTGTTGTACGGTACTAGTGTACCTTCCAAGGTACTGTAGTGTAAGATCAAAAATGTTTTCTTCACCTTTTGTGTTTGTCTTGTATGTATTATTTGTGTGAAAGGTATTACAAACCTATTACAGTGCAGTACTATATAGCTGACTATGTTAGTTGGGTGCCTAGACTAACTTTGTTGGGCTTATGAACAAATTAGGCTTAACGAATCCACTCTCGAAATAGACCTCATTCATACGTAGAGGACAGACATAGAGAAGTCTTCAATTAACACTGCATTTCCTCTTTCACCCATCACTCATCTTCTGGCCACCCTATCACCTTTTAGAAGATTAGGAGCAGGAATGAAAGTCGGAACTCATTTTTCTCTCTATTTCTTTGTCAACAGCTCTTCTACACAGATTGTACAGCAAACGCACTGGAGCTTTCTGGAAAAATCAGTTCAAGAGGGACAGTTGGGGATTTCATTTGCATCGTGCAACCTCGCATTTGGTTAAAAGTGCCTGCTCCAGTTCAGCACCCACAGCCATGGCCAGCTCTGCCTTGCTGTCTTTGGCGCTTAAGCCATTTGCAGGAAAGTCTGTAGTCCTAGGATAAGAGAGGTCAGAAGGGACTCCTGCAGGACAAATTATTGGATCTTTCTGAAAGCCAGAAGGGATTGTATATAGGGCTATTTGTGGAATCCTCCAAAACTCCTAGCTTGAGGGATTTCAAAGAGGAATAACCAGCCTTGGTGAAGGAAAACAGAATATAAGACACTGAGGAAGAAACAGAAAACACTCATCATCTCAATGCCTCCAGAATCCTTGGGTATTAGATTCACACTGAACAGGTTTTGCCTCTGAACAGTTGGGCCCTAACCCCCCTCAGTAGCGTGGGTAATTCTCTTATCCTGATGGCAGTGAGTGAGTCTATGATCAGAACACAAGGGGCTACAAACTGTTAAATTCCTAAAGTCTTGGTCAGTAGGCAACCATTTGGTGTAGAAATCACTTCTGTGTATGACCTACCCAAGTTTTCCAATGCCAGAATCCACTTGTTTGGTCCAATTGTTTTTTTTTTATTTAAACATTACAACCAAGCCTAAATAAACCCTCCTAGGTAAAACAAGGCCCCCTTGTAAAATCTACCAGGTACCAATTTCTGCTGTTTTTATCAGACAGGAAAAGATCCATAAAGGAATGAAAAAGTACATTTAAAAAAAATTAGATTCATTCAGTCTCAAATCTTATAAGCTTCAATTTTCCTCTAACAATAAAATGACTTATGTTTACTGGCTGAAATGGATATTTAGAATTTTGTAAGAGTTAGTTACAGGACAAATAGAATAAATACAAATTATATGTGTACACACACACACACACACACACACACACACATACATATATAGGGACAGAGAGAGAGAGAGCTGTGTGTTTACTGTACATACTGAACGTACTCTCACTGAATGTCATGTCTCTTTAAAGGTTTATTGCTTTCTCCCTGTAAGATACTTTTCAATGGAAAGCAACATTTTGAAATTCAAAGCTTTATATCTTAATTCAGAAGAACTATGTTGGATCTCTTCTGGCAGCTGATCTTTCTAGTAACAAAATATTAGGGCATCCTGGGGATAGATATTTTCTATGAGGTTCTTATATGTGGAGTTCATCAAAAAGTATACAGGAGAAAGATTTTACAAGTAGTAATGTAAGGCAACTATGGATCACATCAACATTAAAAAATGCAAGTGTCTTTAAAAACGCTGCCCTTTCATTTTAAAATTTTGAAACCGATGTTCTCAGTTATTATATACTCCAGCAACGTACCCACAAAATGCCAAAACAACATCAAAGTAGGATAAGGGATCCCAGAAAGGACATTTACATGGTAATTTTTATTAACAATTAATTTTCATATGCAGGGTGGAGCGAAGCAGATTCACATAATTCAGGGTAGAAATGAGGTCTCAGCGGTTATAGGGTCCCAAATCTTCCATGGCCCCCCACAGCTTCCAAAATTGAAGAAGCCAGATCTCTAGAGAAGTTAAATGAGTTTCCAAAGATGACACAGCTAGTAAGTGGTGGGAGAAGGATTAGAGCTCAGGCTTCCAGACTTGCCCAATATGGTTTGTCTAATGAATTAGCTTAATCAGTGGGAGACCCGAATGGCATTTCAGTTGAACACCTCTGAAAGTGATGAGCCTTCCCTCTCATCAGTGGGGAAGGGAGGAGGCAGAGACAGATGAGGGAAGGAAGGACAAGGCAGGCCTGTCCCTTTCTGTTTGTGCACTTGGGTAACCATGAATGAGTTAACACACATGCAGAGTAGAATCTTAGTCTGGGTCTCTACAATGCCAGACATCTGGATGAAAACTGAAATTTTTCGTCAAAACTCCAGATATTTACAAATACATGTTTTCATCTAAATATTGGATTGTGCATAGACAAAGCTTAATGTAGGTAAGTGGAAAAGAGAAAAATCATAAATCTCCATGACTGGGTGAATTATTGCCTTTAGTTGGGGAGGGGAACCAGGGTGGTATGTTCCGTATGCGTGAAGCATTTTGAGATGTTTGCTGCAATGGATATTTTTAAACTCTTTCTAGCTATACATAGAATGCAGAAATTAACACAAGAATGTCCTAATTGGGCCTATTTTATATACAAAAGAATAATGGGCTAAATGGGTTGGAATGAATGCCATATTTATCCTTCAAGGGAGGAAAGACACGATGATTCACAGGCTGTGAAGCCAAGAGCATCCAGCCTTCTCATGAGTAGAATAAATATATCTCCTTTCATAATATTCTCCCTTCTAGTCCTTAAAGGCCCCCTAAAGGCACAAATAGAAAAGAGATGGGAGAATCGGAAACAATTCATTTTAATTTCACATACCGTAATTCTCTTTTGGGGATTATGATGCAAAGCCATGATAATGGGTTGACAAGTCTGTCTAAACAGGAAAATGCCCAGAATGACACTGCCAGTGTAAAAGTTCCACTGTAACCCTTTCCATCCTCTTACATGCAAGTCAGTCAGTGACAAAGAGGTTCAGCAATGGTGTCTGAGCTCAGCAGAGTTTGTCCTTGGCTTCTGAGAGCATTCTTGCGGTTTATGATTCTGTTTACTGTGTATTTACTCTCTTAACCAAAAATGGGCTTGAATTCCCTCAGCAGGGAAATGACAAGAGGAAGAGGCAGGCACAGATTGTACCAGGTGGCAAAGGCCATATAAACTTGCTGCAGACACTCAAGAACTGACGACAACATTTTTCAAGCTGAGCAAAAAATAATTCTAGTTAACAGAAATGAACTTTCATTGGGAGAATATAAAAAGAAAGCGAGTATGGGGAAATGGCATATAATATCTCTTGCACAGAATCATTCATTTGAGAAAATGGATTAGTTCTTTACCTTTGCCTGGAAAGAAGGCTAAGAGGGAATTTTGGTTAAGTGTTCACCCTACAAGTAGGGGACCATTCCTCAGAGGGCATGCAAACTGGACTCCTCCATCTCATTTGTTAAATCTGGCCACCAGCATCAGATCCACACACGAAATTAACAGACACTATGTTCATCAAAAGGACAAGTCAGCTTTCCATCTAACTCTATAATGCCTGTGATTTCAGAAAGGCATAGGAGGCTAAAAACAAACAAAATATAGCTCATCGGTGTCACAGGTCCATGTAACACTGTGTTCTTGCAAAGTTGAATGTAATTTAAACTATCGTCAATTCCCACTTTCTCACTGACCATCATTTTAAAATGGTTGGTCTTTATTTCCAATTGATCACCAATTGATAGTTTATCCTGCCAATTCAGTTCTCGTCTCAGATGTGCCCCCTCACTCCCAGCCTTTCCATTATCCTTAATGAGCTGCTAACTCTTTCTATAGTTTAAGAAATGTGCTCAGACTTGCTTATGCCAATTTCTTCCTAAGCTGGATATATGGTTGTTGTTATTAATGTACTGAACTGGTGCCAAAGCACCAGGCTAGGATTTACAGGACCATACACATGAATGAGACATAAATCGCTCTAATTCAGGCTAAGAACACGAATTTTTAAAAAGGTGCCAAGTGCTGCAGGAACATGGCAGATGATTTTCCCTTTGGCAAGAAGGACCTAGAAAACTTTCTCAGAAGAAATGGGGATTTAAGGTGGATCTTGACAGGTTAGTTAAGGCATATAATGCAGGGAAAAGCATTTCCAAGCAGGGAACAGCCGAAGGAAAAAAGGGAGACTAGAGCACAGGATTCCTGAGAGAGTGTGATGGGAGACAAAGCTGCGCTGGGGTTCAAATTCCAAGCCCAAACATCTGGTCTTGATTTTGAATGAGAGGGAGAGGGGTGGAAGGCTGCACCCTTACTGAGCTCTTACAGACAGATGGCAGAGCCAGAGTACACCTCTAAACGTCTCCATTGTAAAGGACTCAAGATGAATGGTCTCTTTGGCTTCATCAAATAAGGTCAACCCTCAGACAAGGCATTTCATGTTCATTTTCACTCGCTTCAGCAATTCTTTCCTAGGACAGCATCTTAATCCATTTCTTCAGACGATTCCCACCACGACCTCCCGACAGATGCCTTCAAGATTCTGCACCTGCAATTGGCTAATTGCCAGCACAATAGGCCACTTGAGCCTTCAAAATTAAGGATTTAACGATAAGTGGAGAACTGCAATGATAAATGAAAAGCTGTATTCACACTTCTGATTTCTATGGCCTCGTATATTTGAGAGTATAAAATGGAGGCAGGCCATAATGAAGTCTAAAAACGATCCTTATGGTCACCATTGAGTGTCCCAGAAAGAACCTCTCCAATTTACAAACGGGAATGAAAGACCATCTTAAAATCGGTGATGTGATCATTATTAGAGCCTCAAAAGGCAGCTTGGACACAAATACGGCAATTATTCTGTAACTTCAGTGGAGGACCACCACCTCCCTTTTTCCCCTTCTCCTTTTCAAGGGCCACATTTTTAAAAAGCGCCTATCATGAAGGCTGCATTTTCCAGGGCCTCAAATGAGTTGGAGATTTTCACCCACAGGCTCATAAATATGTGCACATTACCTATGTCTTTTACTGAACAGAAAATCGCCTTGTACCAAACGTCCAGTCCTGTCTTCTTGTGTAAGTAGGCTGCCACCAGAGAAGAAGCAAGTCACACATCCAACTCTTAAAAAGGCCACAGACCTAGGGCAGAACCTCCAGAGGTGTTTTTGCCTCCACATTCAGTGTCTGTCTTTAAAGTCTCCCCAGTGGCTACTATGGCTGTATAGACTTTTTAGTTTGGCAACAATAGCAGCAGCGGCAGGTCTCTGGAGACAATGGTGCATCTTTCATAACTTTGTTAGACTAGAGAGTTGATGTCCTTATATGGGAAGCATCCTTGGAAGGAATGACAAGACTCCCCTTACAGAAACAGTGCTCAAGAAGAGAGGGCTTTGGGAATTCCCTGGCAGTCCCGCAGTTAAGACTCTGTACTTCCAATATAGGGTGGGAGGGCTAGGTTCAATCCCTGGTTGGGAAACTGGATCCCACATGCCTCATGGCCAAAATACCAAAACATAAAACAGAAGTGATATTGTAACAAATTCAATACAGAGTTTAAAAAATTTGTTGTTGTTGTTCAGTCACTAAAGTGTCAGATTCTTTGCAACAATTTAAAAATAGTCCACATAAAAAATATACATATTTTTTAAAAAAGAAGAAGGGACTTTGTTAAAAGGGGATTCAGACATATTCAGCTAGGGAAACAAATTTCCATTGATTCAAAATCTCCTTAGA
>SJYA01003469.1:291088-307461 GCA_006410615.1 Neotragus moschatus
CTCCTTAGATGGGTCTCATCTGTCCATATAGACTGAAGCTTAGGCAAGGTCTCTATTGTCAGAACTCTTAAGAGGTATCTGTCTAGCTTAGCTTAGAACTTACATGAACTTCTGTACAGTTATACTGTCTTAAAAATAAGCCAGGACATCATTTCTATAGGAGACAGAGGGGGGTCTCCATGTGCAAGCTAAGAAATTAAATGTCAATATATGTAAATGGCATAAAGTGCCTGATTAAAAGCATAGGAAAATAAATCCCAGAACAAAAGGCCTGCAAAGCTAATCCCTATTCACACACAACTGCTATCCAGAAATATGTATTTAAGGCTTACTGGGTGCTAAATGCTGAGTGGAGAGTTTGCAAATGTGGAAGTTCTGGCCCTTGATCTCAAGATTACAATTATTTGGAGAAAGAAGACCTAAGGACACGTAAAGATGATTAACCAAATTAGATACCTCCTCATAACTGCCAAATGAGGGCTATAGATCACTACCGGAAGTCTCAGAGAAGGGAAAATCCTTGAAGGCTGGAGTGGGCTTCATGGAGGAGTAGGAACTGGAGCTGCGCGAGATGGGCAGGAGGCTGGAGGCGGCCTGGGGACAGAGATGCCATGAGATCCCAGGCTAGGACGGCACCCAGCCCGCTCAGGGGACATCGAGTGCCCAAACCTGCCTGAAGAAAGAGTCAATTTAGGGCAGCAGAGGAAGACAAGTTGGGGAAAGCCGAGGTTTTTTCTGGGGGGTGGTGCATCTTGTTTCACCTTCTTTTCTTTCCTGACCTTTCATTTGTTATTTGATGTCTCCCACTGACCATGTCACACTACAGCTTTTTCCTATTTGGAAAGAGACAACAGAAAGAGAAAAAGACAACAAACAGAAAAAAGCTTCAGTACCACATGGTCAGTGGGAGAGTCTTTTGGACTCTGTGAGAGAGGGAGAGGGTGGGATGATTTGGGAGAATGGCATTGAAACATGTATAATATAATATATTAAACGAGTTGCCAGCCCAGGTTCAATGCATGATACTGGATGCTTGGGGCTGGTGCACTGGAATGACCCAGAGGGATGGGATGGGGAGGGAGATTGGAGGGGGTTCAGGATGGGGAACACACGCACATCCGTGGCAGATCCATCTCAATGTATGGCAAAACCAATACAATATTGTAAAGTAATTAATCTCCAATTAAAATAAATAAATTTATTTTAAAAAAATTTAAAAAAAAGAAGAAAGCTGTGGTACATATACACAATGGAATATTAGCCATTAAAAAGAATACATTTGAATCAGTTCTAATGAGGTGGATGAAACTGGAGCCTATTATACAGAGTGAAATAAGCCAGAAAGAAAAACATCAATACAGTATACTAATGCATATATATGGAATTTAGAAAGATGGTAATGATAACCCTGTATGAGAGACAACAAAAGAGACACACATGTATAGAACAATCTTTCGGACTCTGTGGGAGAGGGTGAGGGTGGGATGGTTTGGGAGAATGGCATTGAAACATGTATATTATCATATGTGAAACAGATCGCCAGTCCAGGTTCAATGCATGATACAGGGTGCTCAGGGCTGGTGCACTGGGATGACCCAGAGGGATGGGATGGGGAGGGAGGTGGGAGGGGGTTCAGGATGGGGAACACATGCACACCCGTGGCAGATCCATCTCAATGTATGGCAAAACCAATATAATATTGTAAAGTAATTAGCCTCCAAAAAATAAATAAATAATTTTTTTTAAAGAAATGTCTGGATTGACCAATTCTCAGATTTTATCTGGTGTATCATCATTAGTAGCTGTAGTTGTAGTTGCTCAGTCGTGTCCAACTCTTTGCAACCCCACTGACTGTAGCCTACCAGGCTCCTCTGTCTATGGGATTTTCCAGGCAATAGTACTAGAGTGGATTGCCATTTCCTTCGCCAGGGGATCTTCCCAACCCAGGGCTCGAACCTGGGTCTCCTGCATTGTAGACAGACGCTTTACAGTCTGAGCCATCAGGGAAGTCAGGAAGTGTCATCATTAACCACTTTTTATTTACATAGAAATCATCCTCCAAGGTGTTTATGGCATTTCAAGAAAGATATTTCACTAAACATTAAGGGAACAGGAAGATAAATGGGCGTTTGAGCCAGTCCTTTACAAATAAAGAAAATGGGGGCACAGGAAGGTCGGTCGTATGTGTGGCAGGCTGGATCAGGTCAGTTCAGTCACTCAGTCCTGTCCAACTCTTTGCGATCCCATGGACTGCAGCATGCCAGGCCTCCCCATCCATCGCCAACTCCCGGAGTTTGCTCAAATTCATGTCCATTGAGTTGGTGATGCCATTCAGCCATCTCATCCTCTGTCATCCTCTTCTCTTCCTTCAGTCTTTCCCAGATCAGGGTCTTTTCCAATGAGTCAGTTCTTCGCATCAGGTGGCCAAAGTATTGGAGTTTCAGCTTCAGCATCAGTTCTTCCAATGAATATTCAGGACTGATCTCCTTTAGGATGGACTGGTTGGATCTCCTTGCATCCAAGGGACTCTCAAGAGTCTGCTTCAACACCACAGTTCAAAAGCATCAATTCTTCGGCACTCAGCTTTCTTTATAGTCCAACTCTCACATCCGTACATGACTACTGGAAAAACCATAGCCTTGACTAGATGGACCTTTGTTGGCAGGCTGGATCATGTCTCCGCAAAAGATGAAAAGTGAAAGTTTCTCAGTCATGTCCGACTCTTTGCAACCGCATGGACTATATAGTCCATGCAATTCTCCAGGCCAGAATACTGAGCATTTCACTTCTCCAGGGGATCTTCCCAACCCAGCGATCAAACCCAGGTTTCCCACATTGCAGGTGGATTCTTTACCAGCTGAGCCATCAGAGAAGCCCCAAAAGAGGTCCACATCCTAATCCCTAGATATTGCCATCCTGTTACCTTACCTGGCCAAACAGACTTTGCAGAGGTGATTGATTAAGTTATGAATCTCGATGTGTTGAAATGATCCTGAATTATCTGGGCAGCCCAATGTTATCACATGGGCGGGTCTAAGAGTGAGGCAGAGTCCTGAAGGAAAAAAAGTGAGGAGGTTGGAAGCAGGGTCAACAGCCAGGAAACACAGGAAGCCTCTAGGAATTGGAGGGAAAGGCAAGAAAAGGGATTCTCCCCTAGCATATCAGAAGAAACACAGCCGTGCAGAACCATTTTAGATTTCTGCCCTTCGGAACCGTAAGATAATATATGTGTGTTGTTTGAAGCCACTAACCGTGTGGTGATGTTACAGCAGCCATTGAAAACTAATACTGCCTACGTGTATACACACATACTCCTCATTTTCACAGATTTATGATGCTAATCATTAGAACACAGTACCTGATTTAAAAAAAAAAAATGTGACTAACTGTAAACAAGACAACAAGATATTGAGAGCCATCCAGAAGGAAGAGGTGACAAGTCAGCTTCTCTCAAGAGAACACCTTCCAAAATTCAACCACCTTCCTGGCAGTGTCACCTTCCAAGGAATAACATCCTCAGGGTCATGCCACTCTCAGAGCATCAGCTGGCGTCAATTAGCATGAATTAGAAAGCTGTGTCTCAAGAATGCAGCATGGAGACTTCTCCACTGCCTAGAGCAACAGGTACTCAGCCAAGGCCTTCCCTGCCTGCTGGCACACTAGACCCTGAATGTTCAAGCTTCAGCTCTCTGTCTAATCAAAGTCACGTTATACGATTCCTAAATGGGTGTGTTTCCTATTTCCCACTGGGAACACTAGGAAGACAGAGTAACATGCTGTGCTGTGTAATAAGAATTTTAATAAGATATTGCTTTCAGGGCTCACTCATACCATTTCTTTAAAGGTTTTTTTCTTCCTTAGCTTTATTTCCAGTTTAACAAGCTCCCCGAATCACCTTTTAAGAGGAAGGTATTGTTTATGTGGAGACTAAAATATATGAAAAATAGATTTTATTCTAACTCTTGACACAGAGGACATCACAAAGGCTGATGTGACTAGTGATAACCTGATGCCATTTTTCAAATGCCAGGTGGTAGCAGCACCTGGCATATTGGCTACATCAGTTCCCAAGCTTCTCAGGCACGTTACCTGCTAGACACGCAGTTGGAAAGGCAGAAATTCACTTGACGGAATCAACCCCCAGCTGATTCCATAAATCATTCATCTTGCAGACTACAAAAGAAGTAATGCCATATCTTTTATGCTCCTTCAAAATAAAAGGTAAAAAGCAGAAAATAGAAGTATAACTCTCCAGACCCTCACTAAATATTAATTATTGGCAAGGACCATTGTTTTCTGTTTTTCTTTTTTTTTTTTTTTGGAGAAGAAATACATAAAAAGCCATCATCTGCCACTGAACACTGAGAGGGCAGAGAGCAACATGATTAAGTAGAATAAACTCTGAACCAGGATTCAGGTATCCTAGATTCTCTTACTGGATTGGCTGTTACTACAAGTTGCGAAGTCATAACACATAGACGATTTGCACCACCTGAGACTCAGTACCAAGTCATGTCCGATCAGAAAATGAACATCAGCAATGATAATAATGCACCCATACTATGGATTAAGCTCTCACTCTCTCTTTGTGTGCAGTCCCTAGTTCTTAGAACAATCCAGCTGAGTTTACAAGATAAGGGATGCGAGGTTCTGTGAGGTTCAGATTACTCAGTGGCAGGGCCAGGAAAGCACTGAGGAAACAGCCAAAAGCTCTCACGTATCCTGCTTTGCACTCCCTCTGTGTCTTCCTAAGGACATGCTGGTCGTGGGAGGGGCAGGCCACTGATCTCAGAAAGAAGTCTCATCTCCTTGGCTGGAAGCTGCCTTTCCAGCGAGGGAGGGAAGGATCAGATAGGGTGATGGTCCTCATCCTTGTTCCCAGGGTGGGTTACCCAGTTGTCTGTGTCTCAGGGTACAGGCTCAGCCAGAGACTGCATTTCCTCTGTCCTGCTTCTGATGTGCAGGCTGAGTTGGGAGCATGTGGGAAGCAGGGAAAAGTCTGCAAGGGAAGTCCTCTGGCAGCTCTGCTTTGACAAGAATTAAGATGTGCAGAAAAGAAGGAATGCTGTCATAAAGTTCCCCAAATTTAGTCTTGGTTCTGGATGAAAAGCTAAGAAAAGAGTGAGAACCCCTTATAATCCAGCCAGTCGTTACACACAGGTTCAGATGGGGCACAGAACAAAGAGCATCCCAGAAACAAACCCATGAACATTCAGAGCAACAGAACCCAACAAGCATATAAGGCAGGTGTTAATACTATTCCCCAAACCACATTTCCACGGTATTTCAAATATTTATAGGTTGTTATAAATTACAGCAAGGTCACATATCAAAGAATGAAAATCACCCATATTAAATTAATCAGAGATTTTAGAAAATTATACATTGCACATGGCTGAGTATAATCCATTTAATGTTTCAATGTCATGGAACATTTGCTTTATAAATAAAATATGAAAGTGATTAAGATCCCACAGACCCTCAGGAATATTACAAATCTGCATGAGACCCCCCTAAGCTCTGGATTTGTATCTGTGGATTTGGGTTAGTGGAGAAAAAAATAAAAAATCATGCAACTGAATTAGATCTCACTAGTTGGTGATGCTCCAGAGGAAAGTCAATGTCAGCATGGGGAAAAGTGAAATTCAATATCCCAGGTCCTGATACTCTGATTTCCTACAACAGAATTCAACTTTTACCCTCAGCTCTGTAAGCTCAGTTGCCACTCTCCTTTAATGGAAACTTAAGTGCACACTGAAGGCAGGATTTGGCCCAAAGACTTTCTACACTGCACTAAACATTCCTATTGTTAAAAGCACCTTTACACATATACGCTGTTACAAACTAAGATCGAATTTCAAGACAAGATGTAAAATACAGGCGTCAGGGGCAACTGCAGAAGAGTTTAAAGTATTTCACCAACTCATCTACCAAAAATAAACAAACAAAACCCTTGCCTCCTCCAGAGCCAGGCAACTTCCCCAAAGTCACTGGGCAGCTGGAATTTCCCAGTGATTCTGCGGACAGTATTCCCTGTTTCTCAGATTTCAAATTCCCTGTTTCTCAGATTTCATGACACCCTCCCCATTCCTTTAGAGAGATACTTCATGGTTTTATATATCTTTTTAAAAAATTAAAATTAATTTTGCTTTGAGAATCTTTGGAAAACTTTATTACACCTCGTGGGCAAATCCATTGATGTACTGGGGCATGTTCAAACTAGGGCTGAGAATTCCAGAGTTAGCCTTGCCAGACTATATAATCCAATAACCAATCATGACTCTGTTGTTAACCTTCCTAATCAAATACCAGATAGAGAGAGAGGTCAGTGATGATGAGGACCCAAGCCTCATGGGTCTATTTTCCCCTGGGTCTCCATAAAGACAACAAGGCTAGATTACAGCTGTATGTTGATTCCTAGCACACATAATGGAGAAGGAAATGGCAATCCACTCCAGTATTCTTGCCTGGAGAATCCCAGGGACAGGAGAGTCTGGTGGGCTGCCATCTATGGGTTAGCACAGAGTCGGACATGACTGAAGCGACTTAGCAGCAGCAGCAGCAGTGGCAGCACACATAATACAATGTCCTCTTCACAGGATATGTTAAATATTCCCTTTCAGCTGAAGTTCTAAAGACAGCAAGGCATCATCAACTTCTAACAAGAACTCATCCTATTCTTCCTATTAGAAAAACTGCACATGGCAGATAAAAGACATTTTCAGTCCAAACCCTCTTCTAGGTATGATCAGACAGCAAAGGCCTACAGGCACGCTACCAGTATAGAACTTCTGGAAGAGAAAAGAAACCACACAGAGTTTCAGAACCGTGTCAAAGAGACTTGTTCCCCTACAATGAAATACAAAATAAACTCATTGATATGAATTTTCAGATGATGAAAGAAACGGTTGGTAGTACATCATGTATCCATGACCCACAGGACATTCCTCAGGCATTTGGAGAGAGTGGTGGGTATGCTACTTTGATGTTGCCCTCTAGTCTGGATGAGCCAAGTCATCTAAAGATTTTGTATCCCATTCTAGAGACAACCTGGGATAATGCAAAGAACCTGGGTTTGGGGATCTGGAAGATTTGGGTGAAAGGTTCATATACTAGCTGAGTGAGCATGGCAGTCAGTTACTTCACCTTTCTGAGATTTTGTTTCCTCCTCTTAGAATACTCAGCTCACAGTAAGATCTCAGTGATCTTTTTTTCCATCTTGATGCATGTAACCCTAAAAAAGTGCTTGTCACCTGAAGCCAAATTCTTATCATGGCCTTAGAGCAATAGAGGCATCGAAGGCCCAGAAATGAGGTCAAGTGCCCTCAGAATGAATGCTTTTTTTTTTTTTAAGAGAGCAAGTTATTTATTTCACTCTCATTAACTTGAGCCTAAATAAGGAAAAATCTCATTTATGTGGCATTGTGTCAACCAGCAATCTCTGTTAATTGGCACTGCTGCGTGTATCTCTTCTGCAGTACAATGATAACTGAAGGCTCATAATCATGACCTGGAGGTACTGCAAAATCTGGAAAGTGAAGTCACTCAGTCGTGTCTGACTCTTTGCAACCCTATGGACTGTAGCCTACCAGGCTTTTCCATCCATGAGATTTTCCAGGCAAGAGTACTGGAGTGGGTTGCCTTTTCCTTCTCCAGGGGATCTTCCCTACCCAGGGATCGAACCCAGGTCTCCTGCATTGCGAGCAGATGTTTTTCCCTCTGAGCCACCAAGTATCACCTAAATTGGCAAAAGACTCAATTATATCCAATCAAGTTTTGGCATTAAGTGACTGAAAATGGGGAATCTTTGTATGGTACAGAAATTGAAAAAAAAAATCTGCTTCAGACCCTTGGTATGTATCTTAGCTTGGGCTGCTATACCAAAAATACCACAGACCAGGTGGCTTAAACAACAGACATTTATCTCCCACAGTTCTGAATGCTGGAAATCCAATATCAGGGTGCCAGCATGGTCAGGTTCTGGTGAGGGCCCTCTTCAAGGCGGCAGACAGCCACCTTCTTGTGTCCTCACAGGAGAGCAGAAAGGAGGCAAGTCTTTTAAGGGCACTAATCGCATTCAAGAGGCTCTACCCTCATGACATCATCATGATTTCCAAAAGGCTTCACCTCCAAATTCTGTCACATTGGAGGGAAGGGCTTCAACATACAAATTGTCAGAAGGTATAAACATTCTGTTCATAACAACACACTATGGCTTGGGAACATAATGTAAAATATGAAGGCTGCTAGAAGGAGCCAATTATACAGAGTGAAGTAAGCCAGAAAGAAAAACACCAATACAGTATACTAACATATATATATGGAATTTAGAAAGATGGTAATGATAACCCTGTATGCGAGACAGCAAAAGAGACACAGATGTATAGAACTGACTTTTAGACTCTGAGGGAGAGGGAGAGGNCAATCAAGAAAATTTAAATGACACAGGGGGGAAAAAAAGTAAAAGTGTTAAAGAAAAAGTAGTGGAAATGGAAGGAAGGCAAAGAAAAAACAATATTCATATGACTGGAGTCCCTGGAAAAGAAAAACAAAATGCTGGAACAGATAACCTTTTAAATTATAATGCAAGAAAATGTTCCTAACGTAGATAACGACCTAAATCAATTTCACTGGATGAGCTCACAACATATTTGGGAAAATTACCCAGAATGATCAGCATAAACATATACGGTAATAAAGTTACTAGATTTTAAAAATAAAGACAAAATGTCAAGGCCTCTAGATAAAAACCATCAAATAACTTACAAAAGCAAGAGAATGAGACTGCTATCAGAGTTTACAAAACCAAGGGAACAGTGGAGCAGCAGTTAAAAAAAAAATTCAATGAAATAAAGTCACTAGATTTTGTATCTAGCAAGTATGCAATTCAAGTCTGTTATATCAAGGCTACAGACAGAAAAATGTCTCATCATACATGAAGTTAGGGAATTCTGTTGTTGTCAGCTCTTTTTGAACTTTTTTTCAGTCTCCTGTTGATCAGTGCAAAGACTTGTATCAGAGCAGGGGCGGGGCAGAAGCCTGAGATCATGTGCTATGATCTGGCAATTTTTACCTTTTTATTTAACAGCCTTTTCATTTTTGGCATTACCTTTCTCCCAGTGATGCTGAGTGTCTGGTTTAGTGTAGAACTTACTTTTGTTCTGTTGTGATTTCTCATGGTTTGTGGGAAAATATTTCAAGATAGCCAGCTATGCTGCTGACATTTGCCCTTGGATCCATGCAATTTCTGACTTGACTTTTAAATATGTCACATGAGAAATTTTACATTGAGGGGGTCCTCATCAGTTATTTAAGAAAATTCATACAAAGTTTCAAAGCTGCCTATCTCCTAATACTTGGTTGTTAAGTATCTTCTGAGCATGTATTAATGATGAACTGTGCTCATTTTATTGGCATTAGTTCCTACAGATTACATTTTAAAAATCCGTGGAATAGCTGCTATTATCCACCTTTTAGAGATGAGGAAAGTGAGGCACAGAGAAGCCAATTAACTTGCCCAAGGATCCAAAACAAGGCAATTCCATTCCAAAACTGGAGCTCCTAGCTGTGACAACACTGCCCATTTTTTTCATCCTCGGCTTACTACATGGCCTCAATAGCCACACACAAGTCGCCCTTAATTCCTCATGTTCCCTCAACCCCCTGAGCAAGTTTCATATTTCTCTCCCAAATGGATTCCTTTTTCCTCCATGTGTAATTCCATGACTGGTCCAAGCCAGAATCATCTCTCATCTGAACAACTGCCTGCTTCCACTATCACCCCCTCCAGTTCGTTCTCCATACCGAAGCCGGAGCAAATTTTTATTAATAAAACAGAAATCAGATCTTGTCACTGCCTGACTTAAATTCTCCAATGGTTTCCTATGGTGCTCAGAATGAAATCTATCTGTCCTTGCCTACTTCCCTCCTCACTGCATCTCATACCACACTCCAACTCCAATTCAACTCTCTTCCTGTCAATACTGGCCTCCCTTCTCTTTGTCAACAATGTTAAGCTCACTCACACTTTAGAACCTTTCTCTTTGCTGTACAATTGGTGCCATACTCTTCTCCTGGCTCTTCCTTCAGATTTCTGCTCAAATATCCCCTCCTCTGAAAGACCATTCCTTGAGCACTCTATCGAAGATAGTGCCTCCACTCCTCCATCTAACCCAATCCCTCCCTAGCACATTAGCCAATGCTTCTTCATCCATGGCAGTTATCACCTTTTTCTGTATCTTGCCATTTACTGTATCCTCAAGAGAAAAGAAAGCCTCTTTAAATGAACAATGAAAAGAAATAGAGGAAAACAATAGAATGGGCACAACTAGAGATCTCTTCAAGAAAAGTTACAGTACCAAGGGAATATTTCTTGCAAAGATAAGCACAATAAAGGACAGAAATGGTAGGGACACAACAGAAGCAGAAGATATTAAGAAGAGGTGGCAAAAATACACAGAAGACCAATAAAAAAGATCCTCATGACCCAGATAACCACAATGGTGTGATCACTCACCTAGAGCCAGATATCCTGGAGTGTGAAGTCAAGCGGGCCTTAGAGAGTATCACTATGAACAAAGCTAGTGGAGACGATGGAATTCCAGTGGAGTTAGTTNAAGAGGTGGCAAAAATACACAGAAGACCAATAAAAAAGATCCTCATGACCCAGATAACCACAATGGTGTGATCACTCACCTAGAGCCAGATATCCTGGAGTGTGAAGTCAAGCGGGCCTTAGAGAGTATCACTATGAACAAAGCTAGTGGAGACGATGGAATTCCAGTGGAGTTAGTTCAAATCCTAAAAGATGATGCTATGAAAGTGTTGCACTCAATATGCCAGCAAATTTGGAAAACTCAGCAGTGGCCACAGGACTGGAAAAGGCCACTATTCATTCCAGTCCCAAAGAAGGGCAATGCCAAAGAACATTCAAACTACCACACAATTGCATGCATTTCACATGCTAGAAAAGTAATGTTCAAAATCCTTCAAGTGGTGCTTCAACTGTATGTGAACAAAGAATTTCCAGATGTTCAAGCTGAATTTAGAAAAGAGAGAGGAACCAGAGATCAAATTGCCAACATCTGTTGGCTCATAGAAAAATGCAAGAGAATTCCAGAAAAACATTTCTTCTGCTTCATTGACTACCCTAGAGCCTTTGAGTATGTGGATCACAACAAACTGTGGAAAATTCTTAAAGAGATGGGAATATCATACCACCTTACCTGCCTCCTGTGAAACCTGTGTCCAGCTCAAGAAGAACAGTTAGAACTGTAAATGAAACAGCAGACTGGTTCAAAACTGGGAAGGGAGTATATCAAGGCTGTATATTGTAACCCTGCTTATTTAACTTATATGCAGAGTGCCGTGCTTTGTTGCTCAGTTGTGTCTGACTCTTTGGCACCCCATGGACCAAAGCCTGCCAGACTCTTCTGTCCATGGGGATTCTCCAGGCAAGAATACTGGAGTGGGTCGCCATTTCCTTCTCCAGGGGATCTTCCCAACCCAGGGGTCAAACCCAGGTCTCCCACATTGCAGGCAGATTCTTTACCATCTGAGCCACCAGAGAAGCCATCATATGAAATGCCAGGCTGGATGAAGCACAAGCTGGAATCAAGATTGCAGGGAGAAATAGCAATAACCTCAGATATGCAGATGACACCACTCTTATAGCAGAAACTGAAGAAGAACTGAAGAGCCTCTTGTTGAAGGTAAAGAGAAGAGTGAAAAAGCTGGCTTAAAACTCTACATTCAAAAAATGAAGATCATGGCATCTGATCCCATCACTTCATGGCAAATAGATGGGAAACAATGGAAACAATGACAGATTTTTATTTTCTTGGGCTCTAAAATCACTGTGGATAGTGACTGCAGCCATGAAATTAGAAGATGGTGATGATGAAGGACAAGGGAAGCCTGGGGTGCTGCAGTCCATAGTGTCGCAAAGAGTTGGACATGACTGAGTGACTGGAGAACAAGTACCTAGAACACGGAGCAGACAGTAGCCACTCAATATAAATTTATTGAATGAGGAATGAATAATCAATACATTGGCCATATTTTGTATATTAATAATGGAGAAATCAGTTCAGTTCAGTCTCTCAGTCATGTCTGACTCTTTGCTACCCCAGGGCACCAGGACTCCCTATTCATCACCAAGTCCCAGAGTTTACTCAAACTCATGTCCATCGAGTCAGTAATGCCATCGAACCATCTCATCCTCTGTCATCCCCTTCTTCTCCTGCCTTCAATCTTTTCCAGCATCAGGGTCTTTTCAATGGAGAAATAAGGCCCAACAAAACATCTTAGTGCTGCCTGCCAAAAGAAGCAAGCTGTTAGCCTGCTTGGTTAGAATTGGTTGTTAGCATACTGAGACATGGAATTTTCTGAGTCATTTGGATGGTTTATGGAACTTTGCTAAAATCTTCTAAAATAAACTATACTTAGAAATTCATAATATATGGATTTCAAGTGTCAAAGCCATTGCTTGAAGAATTTCTAACACTAGTTGGAAGGGGGGAAAAGATTCCTATAATACATGCACATGTCATTTACACTGAGTGCCAAGTGAGGGCCACAGAAGTTAAATGCCAAAGGAATTTAAAGGAGCTGGGCAATCTTATAGGCAGACAAATGGAAAACTCATGGGATGGTAGAGGGTTAGAAAGTTTTTGTACTGGATTTGTGTTTCTTAAATGTGCATTTGGGGTAAACCCATTGAAGAGTTACGTATATGCCAGATTCTTCTAAAGTGTGAAAACTCTCCTCTGACCCTGTTAGGAAAGTTCAGAAAGGCTTTGCCCTTCCTGGGGTACAACTTAAAAACATGAAGCAGATAGCTTGCTAAATAGTACCCCTAGTGGTTTCAAAGAGTTCCTTCAGCTTCTTTAGGATGCTTCATTCTGCAAGCCAGGAGTAACATCACAATTCTGATAACATGATTTCTCACTGATAATATATGCTAGATCTGTAATTATAATTAGTACTTAAGTAGCAAGATCTTCCCACAGAGCAAAACAATGACCAAAAAAAAAATTGGATTTTTTTTGAATACCCAAAGATTTGAATTCAGAGATTGAATATTTCCATTTTTTTTTAAATTCTTTAGGGAAGGTTCACCCTAGTAACTAACTCCTGGGGGTCAGCTGTGAGTTTGGGGGTGGTAGACATGTGGAGAGGGAAGGAGGTGAATTCCCAAGAATGGTCATTGAGGAGCATGTAGAAGTCTGTTCCCCCACATCAGGAGAAAAGGTGAATTGTCAGCAAACATTTCCTACACCTGATATCTTTTGTATGGCGAGCTGCACATTTAATAACGAAGCAGCTGCCACTACTGAACGATTAATCAATACTGGTAAGCTGACATCTTAAGAACTGCTGAACTGAAGCTTTTTTTTCCTACCACATTTACAAATAAAGTGCTCACTATTTGACTAAAGCCTGTAGACTTGACCGGAAAATATCAGAGTCCTATTTAAATGGCATTTGCAGAGAATGAGATTTTCTTCTGGCCACTGCTCCTTATCGCTAATAATAACATCAGATTAGTGGATTTAGGCCAGCGGAAGAGCAATGCCTTTTCTGATCCCTTCTTAAAGCAGCCCTTTCCATCTGTCTCATCAGGCCATCCTCCCCTATTCATTTGGGCCAATGAGCAATTGCTAAATGGTACTTCATTGATACCAGGCAGGCTATCTATCTAAAGACCTATTGTGTTGCTAGATTCTGCACAAGACTTTCTCAGCTCTGCTTAGTTAGCCTAAGTGAGTGAAGTCGCTCAGTCATGTCCGACTCTTTGCGACCCCGTGGACTATAGCCCGCCAGGCTCCTCAGTCCATGGGATTCTCCAGGCAAGAATACTGGAGTGGGTTGCCATTTCCTTCTCCAGGGGATCTTCCCCACCCAGGGATCAAACCCGGGTCTCCTGCTTCACAAGCAGACGCTTTATCCTCTGAGCCACCAGGGAAGCTCAAAACCCTTGAAATGATTACAGGTGTAAATATTCCTCTAGGCCATTGGTCCCTAAGCTTTTTGGCACCAGGGTTTCGTGGTAGACAATTTTTTCACAGACTGGGGTAGGGATGGTTTGGGGATAATTCAAACACATTACATTTATTGTGCACTTTATTTCTATTGTTATTACATCAGCTCCATCTCAGATCATCAGGCATTAGATCCCAGAGGTTGGGGACTCCTACTCTAGACAATCTCCACCAAAAGTTGATGAGTAGCAGGGCTTAAAGCCAAAAACTTTACTTTCAACTGACAAAGCTTTTCATTTGTCTAAGTTTCACCTGGCCGCATTTCAACTCATCAGATACAATGTTTTTTTTACATTTAGAGAAGGCTAAAGTTGTGATGGTTGATTGCTTTCGGAAGAAAAATCCTTGACCAAATGCACACTTGCAAACTTAGATGATTATAGGGAAAACTTCCTTTATTATTGTTTTTACATGAATTGTGCCACTTTGAAGACCACACACAATTTACAAGTGAAAATGCCAGGTCTCCTGAGAACAATTCGAAGTATTTCTAAAACTCTATCATAAATAACTACATTTAATTTCCTTTTTCAGCGTTTGGCACTTTAAAAGCCCTTTAACAATTTGCACCTAGGCTACTTAAGTTAATGACTGGCATTTCCTTTTTGTAATGCATATGTGAGTCTGAGAGCCTCTGTAAGCCTGGAGACCAAGAGACCAGGAGACTCAGTATGAAGCCAATGTTTCAAGATCATATTATTCACCTATCTTCTTGTGCCTATTTTGTTTTTCAATAACATCTAGTTCATTCTTCATCTGACCAAAGAGTATTTCTGTGTGGTACAGAACCCCGTGCCAAGCAGAGCCACTTACAGCCAAATGCTTTGACTTCATCAGGCCATACAGCCTGAACAGAATGTTTAGAGAGGTTAAAGGAGACTGCTTTTCAGAAACAGCACTAACTGACACTTAAAAGGAAAACCCTGGATCTGATGTCCAACTGTTTTACCAACATATTTTTCAACCATTACACTGTTAACAAAGTTATACTAAAAGTACAACATAAGCAATCAAAGGTTACTTTTATGGAAGGCATGCACTCAACTGTCAAATTTCTGCATATCGCATGTCATAAAAATCAGTAATGCATCCTGTGTGTGACAATGTATCTTCATTTCGCAGGGTCACAGTAAGTACATGGCCAAATTTTACTCAGGATGTCCACAGACACTGAACCACGCAGCATCTGCATTTCCAAACAAGCCTGGGCCAATTTGGAAGAACATCTTCGAGAAATAAGGGCTTCCCAGGTAGCTCAGGGGTAAAGAATCCGACTGCTAATGCAGGAGACACAGGAAACTTGGGTTTGATCCCTGGGTCAGGAAGACCCCCTGGAGGAAGAAATGGCTCCCCATTCCAGTATCCTTGCCTGGGAAATCCCTTGGACAGAGGAGCATGGCGGGTTACAGTCCATGTGGTCACCAAGAGTCACACATGACTGAGCGACTGAGCACAACAACAAAATGAAAACACACACGCTTTTGAGAAAGCCCTAATGATTTTGGGAGAATGGATGTGAAATGAAATAAATCTGATCATTTTAGGTACAATTCAGATAAATACAGTGATTTTTTAATAATACAAAGGGAAGGGTAGTTGGTCAAAATAAAGTTTACAAGGTTTATAAAAAGTTTACGAGCTTTCTATCTTTATAGTCAATAAGAATGAAATTCTTCTGGACAGTAAATGTGAACACTGCACTGCCAGGTACCCTGTTAGGTGTTCAGTTCAGTTCAGTCGCTCAGTCATGTCTGACTCTTTGCAACTCCATGAATGGCAGCACGCCAGGCCTCCCTGTCCATCACCAACTCCCAGAGTTCACTCAGACTCACGTCCATCCAGCCATCTCATCCTCTGTCGTCCCCTTCTCCTCCTGCCCTCAATCCCTCCCATCATCAGAGTCTTTTTTAGTGAGTCAGCTCTTCACATGAGGTGGCCAAAGTACTGGAGCTTCAGCTTTAGCATCATTCCTTCCAAAGAAATCCCAGGGCCAATCTCCTTCAGAATGGACTGGTTGGATCTCCTTGCAGTCCAGGAGACTCTCAAGAGTCTTCTCCAACACCACAGTTCAAAAGCATCGATTCTTCGGCACTCAGCCTTCTTCACAGTTCAACTCTCACATCCATACATGACCACTGGAAAAACCATAGCTTTGACTAGATGGACATTTGTTGGCAAAGTAATATCTCTGCTTTTGAATATGCTATCTAGGTTGGTCATAACTTGTCTTCCAAGGAGTAAGCATTTTTTAATTTCATGGCTGCAATCACCATCTGCAGTGATTTTGGAGCCAAAAAAAAGTCTGACACTGTTTCCACTGTTTCCCCATCT
>SJYA01003469.1:322145-334092 GCA_006410615.1 Neotragus moschatus
AGTCCATGCCTCGAAGAAGTTGATCATGGTTGGAAGCCATTACATAAGGATTTAGATAATAATATACATGCCACAAGAATCACCAGCATATGCCTGACATTTTTTGCTATTTAAAGCACTTGGAACTGTACTTGGTCTCAAGCTTAGTGAGAAGAGCAGGGTAGAAATGACTATCAGCTTGATTCCAGACAGAGAGAAACTAAGGCTCTTGTAAGTGAATTAAATTAGCTGAAGACCCAGAGCTGTTAGGACTGGGGCTGGGGCTGGAACCCAGGACTCCAGCCTCCAGAGCTCTGGAACTCTTTGCCCTTAACAGTTGAGCCAGGGGGACAGACTTGTGGACAAGCTTCCAGACAGAGTTAAGTGTTCTCTCACTTCAAGCACTGCCTACAAAACTTGACATCAGCTCATTCGGAGAGTTAACTCATTGGAAAAGACTCATGTTGGGAGGGATTGGGGGCAGGAGGAGAAGGGGACGACAGAGGATGAGATGGCTGATGGCATCACCGACTCGATGGACATGAGTTTGAGTGAACTCCAGGAGTTGGTGATGGACAGGAAGGCCTGGCGTGCTGTGATTCATGGGGTCGCAAAGAGTCAGACACGACTGAGCGACTGAACTGAACTGAACTGAACTATGATAACCTATGTTCCCCCTGGGCTTCCCTGGTGGCTCAGCAGTAAAGAATCCACCTGCCAATGCAGGAGACATGGGTTCGATCCCACGATTGGGAAGATCCTCTGGAGAAGGAAATATGCCCGCCTCNTCAGACACGACTGAGCGACTGAACTGAACTGAACTGAACTATGATAACCTATGTTCCCCCTGGGCTTCCCTGGTGGCTCAGCAGTAAAGAATCCACCTGCCAATGCAGGAGACATGGGTTCGATCCCACGATTGGGAAGATCCTCTGGAGAAGGAAATATGCCCGCCTCCAGTATTCTTGCCTGGGAAATCCCATGGAAAGGGGAGCCTGGTGGGCTATAGTCCATGGGGGTCACAAAGATTTGGACAAGCCTTAGCAACTCAACAACAACAACAATTTTCCCCTGCTCCTGGTGGCTCATGTATGTGGATGGACCTCCGATTAAATATTATCTTTTGATAGCACCACCAGTGACAGCTGCACAGCAAGAACAGGAAGCTCAGCGGAAGGAAAATTAGATTGAACAGTTTTAGATGAGGATTGTTAATGTTTCGATGAACGTACAAGCTCATTAATATGGATATCTCTGTAACACCAGGTTGGCAGCAAGAGAAATTAAAAGAGGAAGAAAAAGAACCATCTCTTGCATTGAAGGCAATCAGAAACAGAGGTTCTAGAATATAAAGTGCACCCCCTTGCTGACCGGCATGCACAAATACTCTTTGAACATAACATCGGTGTGGCTCCCAGATGATGATTCAGTCATTCTGCACATGTGACCGTCCCCCTGCCTATGTTTACCCTTCTATCAAATCATAATGAAAAGTATCCATTTTCCTGGGCCTTGCCAGTAGGAAGCATTTCTTAAAGAAAAGAAACAAAATAAACGTGACAATTCCTTACTTTGGTTATTGGTTCCTGTTGGACTCTCTTCTGCCTCATCCTCATGATCCTCTGGGGCTTCTAAAGAGAGCAATCCCACACCCTGTGCCAGTCTGGGGCCCTGAGTAAGGCAATGTCAGGGTTCACCCCCAGTTCTTAGCAGAGAATGGGGGTAAGAGAGAGTGCTTTCATGGAGAATCACCAACATTCCCAGGGCTCCAGAGATGAAAGGCAGAAAGAAAAGAGAGGGGGAGAGGGAAGGAAGGACGGAGAGAAAGAAACAGCTCAAAGTGAACAGAGAGCATGGCACTCACAGCACATGGTGCAGAGCCAGAAACCAAGCCTGGGCAGATGCCCACTCATCAGGACAGGAGAGGCTTAAAGAGACGCAGAGATAGAAAAGCAGTGGTGTCTTGTCTAGGCCCCCTGAGCAATCTAATCTTTAGACAAAAGGGAAGGGCTAATTACATATTGATGGATTTGCTTCTTTCCTTTTTTCCGAATAGCCAATGGCTGTCTCATCTTCTCAGACAGCCAGCAAATCCAAGAATAGCTCTGTTCACACTGCCAACTCAGCTCTCAGTGGAAGGTAGTATATTTTATTGTCTATCCAACTGCGTGTTTTGTGGTAATGATTAGCAGATGTCTTTGCTAAGGGAGAACTACACTCATGTTCTGGAACCTTCTTGATGTGGAGAGCAGTTCTGTGACCCACCTCGGTGCCGAATCCACTGGTTTTGCTGAAAAGTAAATGCTGCAGCGTTTGATTGGTTTACCTTCCTGCGTTTCTAGGTGGGCTCCTCCATAATGTGGCCTTTTGAGGTTACAATCCTATAAATTAAGCATCTGCCTTACAGCTACACTATTTATAGTGGTATTTTTTTCACAGGTGACTTTCTACAATGTATTTGGAGTAACAAGATTGTTCTTTAGTGTAATATGAAGCTGGTGGAAGAGAGCCTAGTTTTTCAGGAGCTGGTGAGATTTTCCTAGCAAGAAATGCATACTCTAGAGTCCCAGGTGAGAGACTAAGTGGCAGACAATCCCAAGGCTTCCACAAACCTACCTGTGAGTGGGTGCATGGATTACACGGCCACCCCGAGAACCCGGATGCAGTGGTATCTACACGGAACATGGTACAAACCATATTTCAAACCTCATAACATGCCAACATGCAAATAAATAAATTCTCCTTTTCAAATGTCACCAGTTGGGTGATTCCCACGCAGGCACTGCCGTATTTTCCTGAAAGGGTAGAAGTGACAGTCACCCTCCTCTAAGTTTGAGCTCCCTGGCTTGCCGCATTCATTATTTGGAACCTGCATGGAGTAGCCATTTGGGGATAGGTATTAATGAAGAAATGTGCTCATGCCAGAGCCTACTCTTTCTCTGAGAGCGAAGGGTACGATCTGTTCAGAGTGGCTTTTTAATTTCTCACAATTAACTCTGCCAGAATTAACATCCATGGCACCAGTGACAGCAAATTGAAAAAGTCACATCAGCACAGAGCAAGGCCCCTCACTGCCTCCGTGTTTCCCCCTTCTGTTGAAAGGGGAAAGTTCTTGAAGCCTGCCAAGGTGATTGTCTTGTCACTGCACTGAGACCTGCTGGGCTAGGTAGGAGCAGGGCACTTTTCCAACTCTCCTGCTGTGAATTCCAACCTGGTTCGGCTCTTCACTGGCCATGTGCCACGAACATCCATGGATGGCCTGGGCTCTGTCTCTTTTAGTCAATGACAGACAGAGTCCCATCTGATCTGCACAGTGAGCATGGAGGGCCGAACTCTGAGTGCCTCATTGCATTCCTACAAGCCTGACTGGTGACTCTCCACTGAAAGACAGACCAGGGGTCCTAGTACACACTTCAATCTAGCCTCACATCATTTCTCTCAAACATTCCAGGGCTGCTGCTGCTGCTGCTGCTGCTAAGTCGCTTCAGTTGTGTCCAACTCTATGCGACCCCATAGACTGCAGCCCACCAGGCTCCCCCGTCCCTGGGATTCTTCAGGCAATTCCAGGGCAGATGATTAGGAAAAAGAAGACAGGGGCCAACAGGTGACCAAAGAAACATGACCTTGCCCTGGTAAGTTAGCATCAAATGTCTCATGCTTTGACATTTCTGCCTTCACTTATAGCACAACTTTTCCCAGTGAAGGGAAAGCCTACTCATCCATTTACACTCAAGTTGTGAATTTGGTCCACTGGAGAAGGGAATGGCAAGCCACTTCAGTATTCTTGCCTTGAGAACCCTATGAACAGTATGAAAAGGCAAAATGATAGGATACTGAAAGAGGAACTCCCCAGGTCATTAGGTGCCCAATATGCTACTGGAGATCAGTGGAGAAATAACTCCAGAAAGAATGNAGTACTTTGGCCACCTCATGCAAAGAGTTGATTCATTGGAAAAGACTCTGATGCTGGGAGGGATTGGAGACAGGAGGAGAAGGGGACGACAGAGGAAGAGATGGCTGGATGGCATCACTGAATCGATGGATGTGAGTCTGCGTGAACTCCGGAGATGGTGATGGACAGGGAGGCCTGGTGTGCTGCGCTTCACGGGGTCACAAAGAGTCGGACACGACTGAGTGACTGAACTGAACTGTGATTTTTTTTTTCATGTGGACAGGAAAGGATTGGTCTAGGGGAAAAAAAGTTCACGTGACCATTTATCTTGAATCACTGAACAACTGCATAGCCTCACAGTGTTCTTTATTGGAATCCAGAAGTCATAGGTCATCTCTTCTCTTGCTTACAGAATGTTCCTTCTGGTTTGATCTCTTGGTGCAACGTGGCAAATTCAAAAGTCAGAAGGGCTAACAAAGGGGAGGCTTGATGAAGTGACAGCTGTGGGACTCACACTGCCTGCAGCACAATCAGGCCTCTGCCAGGTTCCTAACATGAAACTCTTAAAGCAACAGCACTACTGAGACCTCATTGTTTCCAATAGTGGCCATGGCTGCCTTCCATAACTGCATTAAAGGTGTCTACATTTGACACATATGAACAAATACTGCTGCTTCTGTATTGACATTGACATTTTATGAACTTGGAAAGCTACGCTATATATATGTCTACAGAAATACATATACTGCCCAAGAGCTGATGCTAGAGACAGCAAAAGAGCTCTTTTCCTGCTATTAGAAGTTCACTGTAGCACCATTTACAACAGCCAGGATGTGGAAGGAACCTAGTTGTCCATCAACAGAGGAATGGATAAAGAAGCTGTGGTACATATATAACAATGGAATATTACTCAGCCATAAAAAGGAATGAATTTGAGTCAGTTCTAGTGAGGTAGATGAACCTAGGGCCTGTTATACAGAGCAAAATAAGTCAGAAAGAGAAAAAAATATCGTGCATTTATGCATATATATGGAATCTATAAAGATGGTACTGATGAACCTAGTTGCAGTGCAGCANAAGCTGTGGTACATATATAACAATGGAATATTACTCAGCCATAAAAAGGAATGAATTTGAGTCAGTTCTAGTGAGGTAGATGAACCTAGGGCCTGTTATACAGAGCAAAATAAGTCAGAAAGAGAAAAAAATATCGTGCATTTATGCATATATATGGAATCTATAAAGATGGTACTTATGAACCTAGTTGCAGTGCAGCAAGGCAGATGCAGACACGGAGATATGGATACAGGGGTGGGGGAAAGGAGAGGGTGGGGTGAACTGAGAGAGTAGCACTGGCATATATACACTACCATGTGTGAAACGGATAGCTAGTGGGAAGCTGCTGTCTAGCACAGGGAGCCCAGCTCAGGGCTCTGTGATGACTTAGAGCAATGGGGGGATGGGAGGGAGATTCAAGAGGAAGGGGATATATGTATACATAGAGCTGAGTCACATTGTTGTAGAGCAGAAACTAACACAACATTGTAAAGCAATTACACTCCAATTCAAAAAGAAATGTTAAAAAGTCACTAACGACATCCAGAAAAATAGTGTCAGGACTTGTGAAGACACCAGAGCTGACATACACTGCCGCTCCCTCAAGACGACCTTGCAGACTGACTTTGAGGGGAAGCAGAAATCCATGAAATTCAGACATAATCAACAAGCCTGCCTGGCATGCCTCCTACGGCCAAGTGCATGCAGGCTAACCAGGAGGGTGTGGGACGTGAACACACAGACTTGGACTAACACCTAAGAAAACACTGAGTGGATCTCTAAGCATGCGTGGAAAACAAACAAGTCTCTAAACCAATACATCTGCTTTTTTCAATAAGAGGGCCCAGATCTCTGAATTCTATCTGTCCCTTCTCAAAGGTGTTTTGGGTGAGCCAGGCTGTGCAGTTGAGTTCAGCCACTTTCCGCCCTAGAGTTTCTTTCCCTTGGCAAAGACCTGAATGTAACTTCAGAGTGATGTTTCCTTTTAAGGACTCAAACTTTCAGGACAGGCCCTTTTTTTGTGATCTGGTGCTGTAATGCTAGTTATGCACTGCTGTGTGCTTTTTAGGGGTTATTAGCCCCTGTAAAGCCATACTTTTGTAATCACCTTTCTTTTTTCAATTATGAAATTTATTACATATTTCATGCTGCATATTACAAAAATTCAAAGCTACTCACAGGCACTTTGATCAATAAAATATTCATACAGTAAAATGCATGCTTTTTCATCGTGAGTAATATATTTAGAAGTAATTTCCCATTGGTCATCCACTTTTGGAGTGGTCGGCCTTTCTGGCTTTGAAAATACCGTTAGGATCAAGGTAAAACTAATAGCTCCTGCCTGTACCTACCAATCTCTTAAAATATGCAAAATGCTGGTAACACTATGTGACAAGTGTTTTCGTTTAATACAAACGCCATCTCCCCTTCTAAGCTGTCTTAGTCAGTGAATCCCTAGCAGAGGGACAGACGAATGTGTGAGCTCCAATGTCGAAGACAGGCAGTAAGAGTCTCCGGCTGGCATTGTGAGAGTAGCGGGCATTGCCACCTCCTTCACTGCTGGATCCCCAGTGCCCAGAATGGAGTGCCTCCTAGAAGGTACCCAGTTCACAAACATTTCTTGGAAGAAACTCAGGAAGCAGGAAAACAAAAGGGAGGGAGGAAGAGAGAGAGGGAACAGAGAAAGAAGAGATGGAGGAAAGAAAAGGAGAGAAGGAGAAAGGGAAGGAGAAAGGAAAGGCAGAAAGGCTGAACTTGATGTGTGACTCCGGGCAAGCCACTGATCATCTAAGCCTCACCCCTCAATGGGTCAAATGAGGAGGGTGGACCCGATTATTTCTAATCCTGCCACCTCTAAAAGGTGGATTACCTCTATGATTTACAGAATTACATCTATGATTCTGAGATGTAAATTGTCCACTGATGTCAATGGAATACAGATAATAAAAAAGTACTTTGCTCACCCATGAATATGTAAAAGTATTCAGAAGAGCACCCCTTATTAGTCCAGTATCTGTCCCATTTTCCAAACACTAGAAAATTCTTCATTTCAAATATTTAAACTGCACTGGAAAGATGAACTGGGTATATATTTGCTTAATTTGTAGACTGACAGAGCTCAGATTCATAAGTGTTTCCATAGGTTTACTAAAACACTTATCACCACTCAAGTTCAACAATTTCAGTATCATCCTCTTGAAATAATGTATACTAATAAGAAAAAAGAAAGCTCATGTCTCCTGAAATGAACACATGTGGAATATCAATCTCCTGAAACTCATAAAGCTTAAAAAGCATTTCCATCATGGTGTGACTGAGATTATCTTCCACTATTTAAAGCATTGCTGCCACTAATTCTTCCACTTCCAAAATGGTCATCTCCCAGAAGTGAGGACATTTAAGTTTTTCCAAGTCTCCAAAATCCCTAGAAGTCAAGGCTAGTGGATACTTTGTGTTTGCAGATCTAGTACTTATATTACAACATGAATATTTGCTCAAGTTTGAAAAATATTCTAAATCATACAGTTCATCTGAATGCACATCTACCAAAACCAGGTTACTGGTGTGCTCACAGTTGTACCATATCCTAGTGAGATGTTTTCTCCATTACATCCCACTACAGATGCTAAGGGGCTTCCCTGGTGGCTCAGCTGGTAGAAAATCACCTACAATGTGGGAGACCTGGGTTTGATCCCTGAGTTGAGAAGGTCCCCTGGAAAAGGGAATGGCTACTCACTCCAGTACTCTGGCCTGGAGAATTCCATGGACTGTATAGCTATGGGGTGGTCAAAAGAGTCGGACACAACTGAACGACTTTCACTTCACTTCATAGATGCTAAAGGAGTTGATCAGAAGTGGGGAACTATCATTACTCATTCATCTGCTTTGTCCTAGGGTCACTGACCAACTGATATCTCTTTACCTCCCTCTCATTCTGTCTCTGTCTCTTTCTCTCTGTCTTTTTCGGTCTCTCCTTCCCTTTCTCTCTCCTTCTCTCTTTTTTTCATGTAACAGCAGAGGCTGGTTAAGCAATGATTTAACTCAAGGGAGTTCATATAAATACCACCCCCCCACACACACACCTATACATTAATTCAAAGTCACTAATAACACTCCATTACCCACAGAATAAATTCAGACTCCTTGATCTGATACCTAGGATCCTCCACTTAGAAGTTATGTGACCTTGTACAAATTACTTCATGTCCCTGTGACTCAATTTGCCCTCATTTGTCAAATGGGGATACCAGTGATACTTATTTCACAGAGTTGGTGAGAGGAGTAAGTGAATAGATACATGGAAACCACACAGAAGAGTGACCAGCACACAGGAAGCCCCATATAAATATTAGCTACTATGTTGCTCCCGTCACAGTGGAGTCTCAACATAATTTTGGGCTCTGTTTCTGATTGCTCCCATCTTGAACATTCTGGCTTATTCATGCTTCTTAAGGAATAGCCCCTGCTTTCCTACCTTTGTGCTATAAATAGCAAATATTTATGGAGAGCATATTATGTGCCAAGCACTGTGCTAAATGTTGCATGGATTACCTCATTTAAACTTCACACGATCTCTGTGTGAAAGGCACCATTCTTCCATTTTATTGCTGAAGGTAACTGACACATGGGAGGGTGACAGACTTGACCATGCATGCATGCATGCATGCATGCTAGATCGCTTCAGTCCTGTCCAACTCTTTGTGACCCCCATGGACTGTAGCCTGCTAGGCTCCTCTGTCCATGGGGATTCTCCTGGCAAGAATACTGGACTGGGTTGCCATGCTCTCCTCCAGGGGATCTTCCCAACCCAGGGAGTGAACTCACATTTCCTGTGTCTCCTGCATTGCAGGCAGGTTCTTTACCCACTGAGCCACCTCGGAAGCCCATGCCTAAGGTCTGAGGTGGAGTGTTAGTCACTCAGTTGTGTCCGACTCTTTGTAACCCCAGGGACTGTACCATGCCAGGTTCCTCTGTTTATGGGATTCTCCAGGCAAGAATACTGGAGTGGCTTGCCACGCCCTCCTCCACAGGATCTTCCTGACTCAGCGATCAAAGCTATGTCTCTTGCTTCTCCCACATTGGCAGGTGGGTTCTTGACCACTAGTGCCACCTGGGACTTGACCATAACAACTGTGTTAAAAGATGGCAGAACCAGAGGTGAAATCCAGGCAGACCAGCTCCTGTGCTCGCCTCAAAACTACCGGGATATACTGCCTCTGTTGGTACCCACTGTCTGTCCCACCTCCCTCCACGGCTTTCCCTGCCCCTCACCTATCCGTGTGCTCTGCAAATCATCTCAAATCTCATCCTTTAGGCATCCGCCTCCCAGGCCAGTCCTTGGAGTTCTTCAATTCACGACCTCCTTGGAAACTGGGACGCTCCATTTATCATATAATTATCTAATATCCTGGAACAGAGCCTCTATTTTCTTGAATTCTGAAAGATCTGACTTTCTTTTTGTTCATGTTTGGCTTCTTTCTCCAATTAGATCTGATGCTCTTTAAGGTCAGGGCCTGCATCTCATGTTTCTTTTATATCTTAAAGAGCACTTGGCACAAAGTAGAAACTCAGTAAAAATGTGATGATTTGATTTAACCCCCGGGACACATAACTAGGTCAAGCTGACCTTGGCACCACACTTTTGCAGCTGTTAAGCAGATGTAATAAAATTCACGTTTTCAATTCTTTCCTTGATTATTCAATTATTACATCAGCCATTTTCCTAGTTTTCTCTTTTGGATGATACTGTTTCCTCTGTATTATCTGCCATCAGTTTAAAATGTGTCCTGGATTCTGGAATTTGAAAATAAGTTTCAGAAGAAAAAATAAAATGACCTTTTTAGGTAAAGAAGCAATAAATTATTTGAAATTTCTTTATTAGAGCTTTGTTTAATTAAAATAAGCTTTAAAATGAGGACAAGCTCTATGAACTGATTTGGAGTAAGGTCCAAGATTATATTTTCAAGTGAAAAAGTTCTAACACTTGGAACCATGTTAATGTTTCACAATGATTTCAAAAGAAGAATAATAAATTCCAAGACTCCAAAAGAAACAAATGAACTGAACCGTATTTCAAATAAATAACATAACCACACTGTGCAAGTAGTTGGGGGGAGACAATTTTCACAATATACCTTCAGGCTAAAGAAAAGAAATCTAAGCAAATGCTGTATTCTAGTCAGTAGGCTTCCTATCATAGTGCCATGGGTTAGCAATTCTGGAACTTCTTTTGGTGTATTCTAGAATTGAGCAAATAAGTTAATATATGGAAAGTAATATGATCCAGGTTTTTTTTATATCAGAAAATAAGATTATAAATATGGAAAAGGACAGTGAACTCTATGGTGTCAGATGGGAATCAGAGGAATGAGTGCAAACTCATGGTTTTTAATGTGTGTGTGCCTATGTGTGTACAATATATACATATTGAAGTTTATATGAATATATACTGAATTCTACATGAAAGACAGATAAATATAAAAATGCATAATAGATGTATGAATACATGTGTGTATGTACATATGTATACATCTGTATACATGAATATTCTAGCTTTATCTGCTAAAAAGACTTAGAACAATTGCATCTCAGTAGCAATAAGCACATGGAGTGCCCAGATCTTGGTTTTTAAATGTCATTTTCCACTGAAAGCCTTCTTTGGAAAACAGCTTATTTCAGGGCTGGAACAGAGAAAGTACAAGATGACCCAGGGTATTTTATGCATAAAGTAAAGAAAGACTTAAAGAATGATGGAGCTGCATCAAAAGGACATGCAAACCACGTTATCTGGGCTTTCACTCAAACTGGGAATAATTCGAGCATCAAAATACATAGCAATAAAGGATTACAACCCATTGAAAAATGTCAGAATCCACAGTGAAAGACAGGGAAAAAAAGGAAGAGAAGGAGGGAGGGAGGGAAAAGGGAAGAGAAGAAAGTTTGTCTTCACTGTAGAGGGCCAACAGAAATATCAAAAGAACTATGAAATTTTAAAAATCACCATTTTGTATCCACTAGAATAACTGATTCAATGGAATCATTAATGAATCATCAACAAATGCTAATTCAATGGATTTTAATATATTCACAAGATTGTGCAGCCATCACCACTAATTGCAGCACATTTTTTATTACTCCAAGGAAAACCCTGTACCCATCAAGCAGTTACTCCCCATTCCTCCTCCCTCAGCTCCTGACAACCACAAATGTACTTTCTGTCTCTATAGACTTATTTATTCTGGATATTTCACATAAATGGAACTGTACATTATATGGCTGTTTATGACTGGCTTCTCTCACTTAGGATGATGTTTTCAAGCTTCATCCATGTTGTAGCATGTATCCGAATTGCATTTCTTTTTAAGGTAAATAATACTGCATTTTATACATACAGCATATTATTTTTTATCCATTCATGAACTGATGGGCATTTAGACTGTTTCCACTTTGGGGCTATATGAATAATGCTCATGTACAAATGTCAGTGTGGATGTGTGTTTTCAATTCTCTTGGATATATTCCTAGCAGTATAATAATTCCTGGATCATATGGAAATTTTAGGTTGAACTTTTTGATGAACCACCAAACATTTTTCCACAGCAGCTGTACCACTTTATATTCTCACAAGCAGTTTATGAGCACTCCACTTTCTCCATTTCCTCATCAACACTTCTTATTGAATAACTTTTGGGTTCTAGTCATTCCAGTGGGTGTAAAGTGAGATCTCAGTGTGGTTTTGATTTGCATTTCCCTGATGATTAATTATGTTGAGTATCTTTTCATGTACTTATTGGCCATTTGTATATCTTCTTTGATGAAGCGTCTATTCACATGCTTTACCCATTTTTAAATTGGGTAGTGGGTGAAGCTTTGAGGAGAAGCAAGATAATTCACATAGTCTCAAAGCATCTCCCTACAAGATACTTATAAATTACAAAAGAGAAAGTGCTTACTTTACATGTAGGAAGCTGTACAGGGGGACACCTTAACGTGGTGCTCAAAGTTTATATTACCAGTAGG
>SJYA01003469.1:344701-358295 GCA_006410615.1 Neotragus moschatus
CTCAGCCTTCTTCACAGTCCAACTCTCACATCCATACACGACCACTGGAAAAACCATAGCCTTAACTAGACGGACCTTAGTTGGCAAAGTAATGTCTCTGCTTTTGAATATGCTATCTAGGTTGGTCATAAATCATATGACCCAGCAATTCTACTCCTGGGCATACACCTGGAGAAAATCATAATTCAAAAAGATACATTCATCTCAATGTTCACTGCAGCACTATTTACAGTAGCCAGGACATGGAAGGAACCTAAATGTCCATCAGCAGAAGAATAAAGGAGATGTAGTACATATACACAATGGAATATCACTTAGCCATAAAAAGGGACAAAACTGTGCCATTTACAGAGATGCAGATGGACCTAGAGACTGTCATACAGAATGAAGTAAGTCAGAAAAACAAATATTGTATAATGCTTATATGTGCAATCTAGACAAATGATACAGATAAAATTATTTGCAAAGCAGAAACAGTGATACAAACATAGAGAACAAACATGGATATCAAGCAGTGAAAGTGGTGTGCGATGAATTGGTAGACTGGGATTGACACACAGACACTACTATATATGAACTATATAACTAATGAGCACCTACTGTATAGCACAGGGAACTCTACTCAATGCTCTGTGGCAACCTAAATGAGAAGGAAATCCAAAAAAGGGGAATATATGTATACNTGCCTGGAGAATCTCAGAGACAGAGGAGCCTAGTGGGCTGCTGTCTATGGGGTCGCACAGAGTCGGACACGATTGAAGCGACCTAGCAGCAGCATGGTAATTCTAGTATTCTTGCCTGGGAAACTCCATGGACAGAGGAGCCTGGCAGGCTGCAGTCTATGGGGTCACAAAGAGTCAGACATGACTGAATGACTGAGCACAGCACAGCACAGCAAGGTAACTCTATGTTTAACTTTTTGAGTAACTGCCCAATTTCCACAGTAGCTGCACCACTTTACATTCCTATCGGCAATGTATAAGGATTCCAATGTCTTTGCAACTTTACCAACACTTTTTAGTGTCTTATCTCTTAGAGCAGTGCCATCCTAGAGTGTGTGAAGTGGTAGCTCATTGTGGTTCTGATTTGCATTTCCCTGATAGCTAAGGATGTTGAACATCTTTTCATGTGTTTATTGGTCCTTTGCATACCTCCTTTGGAAAAAAGTCTATTCAGAGGTTTTGTTCATATTTGACTGGGTCATTTCTCTTTTGATTATTATCATATATGTGATTTGCAAATATTTTCTCCCATTCTGAAACATCTTTTTACTTTCTTGATGATGTTGTTTGAAGTTCCCCATCAATTTTTTGATAGGTGCTTTGGCACTTCCCAGGTAGACCAGTGGTAAAGAATCTACCTGCAGTGCTCGCTTTGGCAGCACATATACTAAAACTGGAACGATACAGAGAACATTAGCACGGCCCCTATGCAAGGATGACATGCAAATTCGTGAAGCATTCCATATTTTTATGGAGTAAAGACAATCTCTTTAACAAGTGGTGCTGGGAAAACTGGTCTACCACTTATAAAAGAATGAAACTAGATCACTTTCTAACACCACACACAAAAATAAACTCNCAATATACTGCCTTGACGTACTCCTTTTCCTATTTGGAACCAGTCTGTTGTTCCATGTCCAGTTCTAACCCTACTATTTACCTGGGACTTCCCTGGTGGCTCAGAGGTTAAAGCGTCTGCCTGCAATGCAGGAGACCCAGGTTCTATCCCTGGGTTGGGAAGATCTCTGGAGAAGGAAATGGCAACCTACTCCAGTATTCTTGCCTGGGAAATCCCATGGACGCAGGAGCCTGTTGGCCTACAGTCCATGGGGTTGCAAAGAATCGGACATGACTGAGCAACTTCACTAACTATGGTGGAAGTAATGAAGATAATGGTGACCTCTTTCAAAAAGTAGCATGCACTGCTACACTCAATGCCCCCAACCCTGCAGCAGGCCACTACCAATGCACGCCTCTGCTGGAGACTCCTGGACACTCACAGGCAAGTCTGGGTCATTCTCTTGTGGGGTCACTGCTCCTTTCTCCTAGGTCCTGGTCCACACAAGGTTCTGTGTATGCCCTCTAAGAGTCTATTTCCCAGGTAACCTACAGATTAATTATGGTTGGTTAAAGAAAACCAAGATATCAAAAAACAATGGTGTTTTCCTTGTCCCAAAGTGGACCTTATTAAAAGTTCCTTTGATTGTCTCTTTTCTCTAGTTAAAATGTTTTGTGGCTCTTCATCATAAATTTGGAGACCAAATCTAATGCCCTTAATAGTTTGGGCATTGAGCTTTGGAAAAGCAAATTATCTAAATTTTAGGTATTAGTGGGGTCAGAAAGATATTTGGTAAACAGCAGTGACAGTGAACAGAGACATCATCAGAGCTAAAGAAATCTAAGGTGCAAATGCTGTCCAGATAAGAAGAAATAATCAGGAGAGACCGAGTGAACCCAAAACACTGCTGATCATATTATTCATCCTAGTTTATTTTCAGTTGTATTTTAATATTAGACTATGTGATTATTCACGTTACTCCTCAATGGAAACCATTTTTAAGATTCACTGTGGCTTTAGATCTCTGTAAGTTTGCAAATCATATAACCTCTTCTGTGCAGTTTCTCAGAGACCTTGTTTCTACTTGTGTGTGATGATGAATCCTTACTTCACATTCTGTGATTGTTTTTATATATTTTATTTTTGTTCAACTATCCTAGTTTCCAATCATCTGCCCCTAGAGAGACACTTAATTCAAATCTTTGCCCACATTTTTACTTTGGATGTTATGGATTACTCCTGAAGTAAAAGTGAAAGTCACTCAGTTATGTCTAGCTCTTTGTGACCACATGGACTATATAGTATATGGAATTCTCCAGGCCAGAATACTGGAGTGGGTAGCTGTTCCCTTCTCCAGGGGATTTTTCCAACTCGGAGGCTGAACCCAGGTCTCCCACATTGCAGGCAGATTCCTTACCAGCTGAGACACCAGGGAAACCCATGGATTATTCCTGATTGTGATTTATTCTTAGATTATTCTTGATTTATACATATTTTCCACTTGTTTTACTTTTGCAGTTACTGTGATATAGTTATTTGTATTTGTTAAGTGAATTGCAAACTTTAAATTCCTTTGGATAAATAGTTCTGAGGAGGGAATTATTAACAAGCTAAAATTCATTTCTCATTTGGAAATACTATCCAATTTTGATTGATATATTTTAATCATGTCTCAGTTAAAGTGTCTCTTGTTCCATTTCATTAGTTTTCTCTCCTTAGCCTTTTGCCACCCTCTGATTTCACTTTTGCTCTTTGAATTTGGCTTTTTTTTTTTTTTTTTTTTTAAGACTGGATGACATTACTTAAATTTTCTATATGGGATTTTTTTTTCACTTTGAAGAGTACCATATTTTGAAATCAGACAACTCATTTTAAATTCTTTTCTTGTCTTTGTATTAACAATAATTTTTAATGCAAACTGTAGAGACATTAATGGACTTCCCTAGTGGTTCAGTTGCAAAGAATCCACCTACCAATGCAGGAGATGCAGGTTCCATCCATGAGTCAGGAAGATATTCTGAGAAAGGAAATGGCAACCCATTCCAACATTCTTGTCTCTGTCCCACGGATAGAGGAGTTTGGCAAGCTATAGTCCATGGGGTCACAAAAGAGTCAGACACAACCTAACAACTAAACCACAACAAACAACAATATAGATATTAATAAACATATTTGATTTTTTCCACCTGTTTCATCAGAAAAAATGATAAAAGTATGCATCAAGTGCTTTATCCTGTTGTTGTTGTTCAGCTAAGTCATATCTGACCCTTTGCAACCCCATGGACTGCAGCATGCCAGCCTTCTCTGTCCTTTACTATCTCCCAGAGCTTGCTCAAATTCATGTCCATGGAGTTGGTGATGCTATCTAACCATCTCACCATCTGCCACCTTCTCCTTTTGTCTTCCATCCTTCCCGACACCAGGGTCTTTTCATATGAGTTGGTTCTTTGCATTAGATGGCCTAAGTTCAGTCCTTCCAGTGAATATCCAGGGTTGATCTCCTTTAGGATTGACTGGTTTTAATCTCCTTGAAGTCCAAGGGACTCTCAAGAGTCTTGTCCAGCACCACAATTTGAAAGCATCAATTCTTGGGCATTCAGCCTTCCTAAAGGCTTCCCTGTGGCTCAGATGGTAAAGAGTCTGCCTGCAATGCATGAGACATGGGTTCAATCCCTGAGTTGGAAAGATCCCCTGGAGAAGGAAATGGCAACCCATTCTAGTACTCTTGCTTAGAGAATTTCACGGACAGCGGAGCCTGGCAGGCTACAGTCCATGGGGTCACAAAGAGTCGGACAAAACTGAACAACTTCACTTTCTTTCTTTTCTTTTCAGCCTTCTTAATGGTTCAACCCTCATATCCATACATGACTACTGGAGAAACCATATCTTTGACTATGTGGACCTTTGTTGGCAGTATGATGCTTCTGCTTTTTAACACGTTGTTTAGGTTTGTCATAGCTTTTCTCCCAAGGAACAAGAGTCTTTTGATTTCATGGCTACAGTCACTGTCTGCAGTAATTTTGGATCCCATGAAAAGAAAATCTGTCACTGTTTCCACTTTTTCCCTTTCTATTTTCCATGAAGTGATGACACTGGATACCATGATCTTAGTTTTTTGAATGTTGAGTTTTAAGCCAGCTCTTCATTCTCTCTTTCATTCTCATCAGGAAGCTCTTTAGTTCCTCTTTACTTTCTGCCATTAGAGTGGTATCATCTGCATATTTAAGGTTGTTGATATTTCTCCCAGCAGTCTTGATTCCAGCTTGTGATTTACCTAGCCTGGCATTTCGCATGATGTGCTCTGCATATAAGTTAAATAAATAGGATGTCAATAAACAGCCTTGTCATATTCCTTTCCCAGGTTTGAACCAGTCACTTGTTCCATGTCCAGTTCTATTAATAACCTTTGCTTCTTGACCCACATGTAAGTTTCTCAGGAGACAGATAAGGTGATCTGGTATTCCCATCTCTTTAAGAATTTTTCGTAGTTTGTTGTGATCCACACAGAGGCATTCACATAGTCAATGAAGCAGAAGTAGATGTTTTTCTGTAATTCCCTTGCTTTCTCTGTGATCCAGTAAAGGCTGACAATTTGATCTCTGGTTCCTCTGCATCTTCTTAACCCAAGTTTTGTATCCGAAAGTTCTCAGTTCATGTACTGCTGAAGCCTAGCTTGAAAGATTTTGAGCATAACCTTACTAGCGTGTGAAATGAGTGCAATTGTATGATAACTTTATCCTGAATCAACTATAAGCCAATAGTGTCCTCATTGAATGAAACTTACATTCATTCCATATTGATGCCAATCTCTAAATCATTCCTTCACCCACCTAGAGAAGTACTTGGCCCACAATATTCTCCATCTGGATGATGGAGTCTAATTTGGACTGGGTTTAGTCTTTTGAGCTAGACCGGGCCTTGCAATGAATAAGATAAACCACAATTGATGATAGGAAGTAAAAAAGAGTTAAGTCTAGTGAATTCCAGGCAGAGCAGACTTGGAATAGATGGTCCAAAATGTTCATTGCAGCACTGTTTATAATAGCCAGGACATGGAAACAACCTAGATGTCCATCAGCAGATGAATGGGTAAGAAAGCTGTGGTACATATACACAATGCAGTATTACTCAGCCATTAAAAAGAATGCATCTGAATCAGTTCTAGTGAGATGGATGAAACTGGAGCCGATTATACAGAGTGAAGTAAGCCAGAAAGAAAAACACCAGTACAGTATACTAACACATATATGTGGAATTCAGAAAGATGGTAACGATAACCCTGTATGCGAGACAGCAAAAGAGACACAGATGTATAGAACGGACTTTTGGACTCTGAGGGAGAGGGTGGGATGATTTGGGAGAATGGCACTGAAACATGTATACTATCATGTAAGAAACGAATCGCCAGTCTATGTTTGATACAGGATACAGGATGCTTGGGATTGGTGCACGGGGATGATCCAGAGAGATGATATGGGGCGGGAGNAAACACCAATACAGTATACTAACACATATATATGGAATTTAGAAACATGGTAATGATAACCCTGTATGCGAGACAGCAAAAGAGACACAGATGTATAGAACGGACTTTTGGACTCTGAGGGAGAGGGTGGGATGATTTGGGAGAATGGCACTGAAACATGTATACCATCATGTAAGAAATGAATCACCAGTCCATGTTCGATACAGGATACAGGATGCTTGGGGCTGGTGCACGGGGATGATCCAGAAAGATGATATGAGGTGGGAGGTGGGAGGGGGTTCAGGATTGGGAACTCAAATACACCTGTGGCGGATTCATGTCAATGTATGGCAAAACCAATACAGTATTGTAAAGTAAAATAAAGTAAAAATAAAAATTAAAAAAAAAGAATCTACCTGCAATGCAGAAGACACAGGAGATGCACACACACAATTTTAATTAAAATAATCACTAATGCCTCAAGCTGAATAATATTTTTTCATAGTTTCTAAAAGTGCTTCCTATATGTAGATGGACCTAGAGATATAGTTTTACTAACAATGACCCTCTGACCCCATGCTAATCCTTAGTTAGTGCCTGCTCAGTCACTCAGTCATGTCTGACTCTGCAATCCCATGGACTGTAGTCCACCAGGCTCCTCTGTCCATGAGATTTTCCAGGCAAGAATACTAGAGTGGCTTGACATTTCCTTCTCCAGGGGATTTTCCCAACCCAGGGATCAAACCCATGCCTCCTGCATTGCAAGCAAGGATTCTTTACCCCTGCGCCACCTGGCAAGTCCATGCTAGTTAGTTAGATTGGACCATAAATATTTTATGAGGTGTCCATCTGTCCTTAGGACAAAGAAATTCCTCAAACTTCCCAGAAAACTTTTTGTAGCTTTACAATGATCATGCTGCATTGTGAATACCTGCTTTTGAGCAAGTAAACTCAGCGCTTTTTTTAAAAAAAAATTGGTGTTATTTGGCCAGGAGGATTTGGGTTAGCAGCTTTCCCATAGGAACGCAGTCTAGCTGCAAGACTTTTAGAAATCCTCTCTTTAATCAATACTACCCTTTACTTTACACTCCAAGACAGCTTTACCATCTGGTTTCCCATTAAATTAAATTTGTCTAAAAGTTTAAATTATCTTGCTATCATTTGGATCTAGTTAAGCTTACCAACTCAAACTAAGTACACTGAGGGGCAGGGTAGAAAGCAATCCAGGCTGAATTTGTGACCAAACCGAATTGCAGCATATTTAGAAAGTAATACTGCAGTAGCTAATTAGGCATGGTCATCATGTCCCTCTTTAAGGATCCACAGAAGCAAGGTCTCAGGGCAAGTGGCCAAACAGTAGGGCCTGGGAAACAAAGAAGTAGCCCACAGGCTTGGAGTTGCATTTCTCATCTACGGCTTCATCTGGACCACAAGTATCAGAAGCATAGCTGCTAGTAAACTTCTGGGATGATAGATTAGGGATTAAATTGTCTGTCTCTGAAAATAAACACTATGTTGGACCCCTAACTCACAAGACTTCAGAATCTGACTATTTGAAAGCAAGGTCTTTACAGAGATGATCAAGTTAAGATGAGGTCCTTAGGCTGGACCCTAATCCAAAATGACTGGTGTCCTTTAAAAAGGGGAGCAGGGGAAACATTCACACAGAGATGGGCATGTGCAGGGGGAAATCCATGTTGATGACACAGGAAGAAGGTGGTGATGTGAAAGACGATTAGCTTGATGTATCTACAAGCCAGGGAACAGCTGAGGCTCTTTCTCTAGAGCCTTTAGAGGGAGCATGGCCACACCAACACCTTAACTTCAAACTTCTAGCCTCCAAAATTGGGAAACAAAACAGTTCTGCTGATTTTGTGGTGTTTTGTCATGGCAGCCTAAGATAATGAATCCACAGCTCTGTGCAGCTTGCAAAGGAAGGACTTTGTGCATCTCAGGCAGAAGGATTGTGGTCATTCCAGTGCTGCTGGCATGCCCAGACCATCAGTACAGTCGGTAGTAACATCTTGGAAATGAAAAGGAACAATACATGGTATACACCCCACATTTCTTGTCTGAAGATGCACATTTTTACTTTACTAAATGTTCTGAGACTTTAAGTCTCTTTCTGGCTGTGTGTCTGGTGTGTAATAAAGGAAGAGTAATGGTTGTCTGTCGAATTGATGAGGCTGTGAGCTAAATAAGTCAAGAAATCAGTGAAGAAATCATCACCGCCTTCTCACCCCAACTCATTCTTTATAAATAATGAGGATGTCTTATTGGGTGATATGAAATTTCATCATAGGCATATTGAAGGGCTATAACCACACAGGTATTGTGAGGCTGTGTAACTAGTGGAGATCAAAATAAAGCTAAATGACAGTGATAATGACTGTCTGTAAATTATAAATCACTGCAGATATATACTAGGCACTTCGGATTGGTAGAAACTGTAAATAGTCTGCATCCTGATCCAGTCAAATTTAAGCCAAATACTAATACAATGAATCAAGTCGGTACTGCTATAAATTAATGAGGCCAGTTAAATAGAGGCAAGGATTCTTTCCATTTTATCTACCAATATCACTTTTTCATACATTGCCTGTGGGATGATATGACATACAATTGTGTGGGAGGAAAAAGATCACTGAAACAAATTTATCAAACCTTGTTTGGTAAGCATTACATTTTTAACTTTATTTCATGATATTGTCATTTATTCATTAGGCAGGTATCTATTGAGCCCTTATTACACGTACTAGGCAATCAAGGCACACCCAATAAGAAGAGCTTCTAAATACTGATGTCAGATGAAGCTGATATGGTGACTTTAGCCTGAGAGGTCAAACACACACAGTTCTCCAGAAAAGCTTTGGGTCTGTCACAGCAAATCTAAAGGGTTTTTTTCATTTTAAATACGTATAAGGACTTGAGAGATTTTCACCCAAACTTTACTCCCAGGGAAAAAGAAGCCAAAACAAAATGTGTCTAGAAAACACACAGTATTTCTCATTCCCTGTATGTCTCCAATTTAAGAAAGTTTGCTTACTTTTCTGACAAAGTATATTTTAACAAAAATTTAGTTCTCATTGAACAGCAGAAAAATGATGCCTGAAAGCTTGGTAAAAAAGAGCTGCTTAATACTAATGTGTTTACTTTTGGGGTATATATTATCTACTTCTTATGTGCAGGGTTTTCTAGAATTTTCTTAAACCTTATAGAACCCTAGGAGGGAGACACTTTTCTCTTCCATCTCCTCCTCCTCATCATCACCATTGCCATCATTTGTATTATTATCATTTTGTAGGTGAGGAGACTGAAGTTCAGAGAGGGGAAGTGACTTCCCTAAGGTCACACACCCAGCAAGAGGCCACTTCACACTCTCCCACACTGCAAAATGCTGCTTCCAACTTACAGCTTCAAGAAAGATATCCAGCTTTTAACACCTCCTCGCTATATGTAGTCTTGTACATTTGTCCCAGTATTGTATTGCTGTGCTTAGTCACTCAGTTATGTCTGACTCTTTGGACCACCATGGACTATAGCCCGCCAGGCACGTCTGTACATGGGGATTCTCCAGGCAAGAATACTGGAATGGGTTGCCATGCCCTCCTCCAGGGGTTCTTCCCAACCCAGGGACAAAACTTGGGTTTCCCATGTTGCAGGCAGATTTTTTACCGTCTAAACCACCAGGGAACCCCAGTATTTTATTAGTGCATGTGTATTACGTTTATGACTTATAGACTCCTAAATATCTTCCTTTTATTTCATAATCTCCTCCTATGTCTTGTGTTTTCCAGTGATATATTTTAGATCTGAGAAAGTTTATATTTCAAAATGATTCATTTTGTTCTGCCAACTGCAAGGCAAGACTGCAATAAATGCATTCTTGTTGATCAAGAGTGTGTATTTGTGAGCAGAAAGAAATACTATCTGAATTTACATTGTGTTCTGGACCACCACCAACTAATACATTGACATGCCAATATACTGGATTGCTTACATACAAAGTAAATGTCAAACAAAGGGAAAACCCTTTTGTCAGTTACTAGATATTCCTCTTACCTTCTGGGACCTGTCAGATTGAAGCAAAATGTGCCTGCTTCATCCTGTCATTACATTTGACCTAAACTTCATTTAAAAGACTGGAGAATTCATTTTAAACCTGTAGTATTGATTAGGCTTTAGAAAAGTATTTGCCTTGGAATTTGATTTAAGTCTTGCTCAACATTCACTTGTCAGGAAGGTAACAGCTTTACAAATGAAACCAAAAAGGAGGCATTTCATTCTAATTTCATTTGGAAAAAAAAAAAAAGATTTTATAGAAGGAGACAAATTGGAAGAGCAACAAATTATCTTACCATCAAGGGCTCAAATGCCTGCTTTGGCCAGTTTATCAGTTGTCTGGGCAGGAGACGACCAGGACATTTACTGCTCAATGGTAAGGAGCACATTGAAAGGGCTGTTGACAGCTGATATTAGAGCTTTCCTTATGTTTATCTTTTTCGTCTTCTTTCAACAAGAGATTCCTGTTAAGAGCCTTTCTGGCTTTATGATGCTGAGTGACTGTGGACCACAGCCCTACTCAGCCCATGGGGAAGCCGGGATTTCCAGCAAGATGTCCGCCACTGCCAGTGAGATCAAAGGGACGCAGACAGAGGCTCCCCCCCGACAGTGGGTCTTTAACCAGCCCTCTAGTGTGCTGGGGACTGCTGAGCTGGCCTTACTACCATGTACACTTGAAAGAACACCTCGCTCCTCCTGATCGCTACTGGTTTCTATAGAAACAAGAAAGAATCTGTTCTTTTGCGAAAATTTTCCCCTAAAGCTTTTTCTAGCACTGTATAAAACATTTATTTTTTGCTATCACTCTCCTCCATTTATAGCATCATTTAACCGATCAAAGAACAATGGGCTGAGTAAAGATGAGCGTGTCCTTCGTGTTCAGAAACCAAATCTTAACGTGCATTAAGCAGCCATGGTCAGTTCATCTCTCCTGGGTCACTTTAAGACTCAAGTGTTTTAGAGTAAATACTTGAAACAATGGTGTATCGGAGAGGGAAAAGGGGTCAACAAGGTATTTACCCCACCACAGGCTGACTTTTCCACTTCAGAATACTTCAGCAGTTACAGTATTTAAATGAACTCTGTCTCATCAGCATCACCATAAATTATCCTTGAAAACTCTATGGCTCCTGACCACAGGAACGTGAGTCATGGCCTTGATGCCTGTGTGGCTTAGCTTTGAGATAACAACTGGGTTTCCCTGAATTATTATCACGTGCCCTTCTCCAGGGACTACATTTGCTCAAGAATTGCTAAGTCTAGTAAATATTGTACCTGTCCTCTTGTAATCACCAAGCAAACTGACTTGCCCTCCACCATAGAAAACCCCCAGAGCTGTTGTTAGGTTATGAAAGAGGTACTGAACTAGAGCCGTGCTTAAAAGCTAAGAATGGGAATCTTTATAGCATAAATCAAGATTAAATCCACTACCTAGTTGCATGTGTCTACTCGTCTATCACATTCCATTCATTTATTCCTGCCTCAATAAAAATTGAGTGTCAACTATTTGCCACACATGGGGTTTCAAGCACTATAGGTAACATGTGGCATTGAGCAATACACACAGTCCCTGTCCACCCGGAGTTCATAGTCCAGCATGGGAGATAGGCATTAAACAAATACTCACACAATGAACTATAACAGTAAGAAAACCTATGAAGCAAACGGACTGACTGTCTAAGAGGGACTCTGATGTAGGGCCTAAGGGGTCACAGAGACACCTGGGTGTTTTTCTAGCACGTTGTTTATAAAGAGATATAGAGCAGGGTTTTCACTTCAGATGAAATTAACTTGAAATTCATGCATTGTAAAATCGTGGAACTGTCAGAGATGTTGAGAGGTGAATGGTTTCAGATGAAATTATCTTGAAACCTGTACCTGTTTTGCAAAATCACAGGACTTCTCAGAAATCTTGAGAGGTGAATGATTCAGCTCTTCAGGATAATGGCTTTCTCAATCTGGAGATTCTTAAAAATGAAGGCTTTCAGACTTCTTTGGTGGCTCATCTGGTGTTTAAACATATTATAACTCTGATAATTCCATCTTAGCTACCAAGATATCGAAAGGACCACATCATAGTAACTCACCCATGAAGTGGTCTTAAACTGGGAGAGGAGAGGATGCAACTGCCCTGAAATGCTGTATTTTATGCTCTGAATCCAATATAGACTGAGCACCAGAGTCTAAGGACTAACTCTCTACTCATAAAATACATAAACAATAAAATAAATCCTTGGTATTCATGGTGATCCAGTTTTGCTATTCACATGACCATTATCATTTTCATACTTTTCATTCTTTTGCTTTTATTCTGAACCTGAACTTCTGAGACAAAGTTGGTATCTGGTTAAAAAAAGAGACACTTACAAATGCATATTGATAAAGGGCATGAACTTTAAAATCAGACACACTGAGTTTGAACCCTAACTGTACCACCTATTACTGTATAAACTTGGGCAAATCATACAACATTTTGAATCTTGGTTTTGTACCTGTGAAATGGGGATAATAATAACTCATGTGAAAGTGAAGTCGCCCAGTCATGTCTGACTCTTTGCGACCCCATGGACTGTAGCCTACCAAGCTCCTCAGTCTATGGAATTTTCCAGGCAAGAGTACTGGAGTGAGTTGCCATTTCCTTCTCCAGGGGATCTTCCCAACCCAGGGATCGAACCCCGGTCTCCCGCACTGGAGACAGACACTTTACCATATGAGCCACCAGGGAAGAGGTTGTTGCAAGTGTTAAATGAGATAATACTGTAAACTATTTGGCACAGTGCTTGACACAGAGTAAACATACAGAAAACAAAGGCTTAGGATATGCACACACATGAAAATGCACTTTTAACTGACCTATAACTTTATACATATTTTATAAATATGCATGTGTGTATTTCTTCCTACCTTATTGCTATTGTGAAAATAAAGGAAACCTCATTTAAAATGGAGTCAGGAAGCCCTGAAAGGGGACTCTGCCACTGCACTACCACTCTCTGCCATTTGCAGATCCAGCAGGAAGAAGTGTACCTTGTATTTCCAAACTACAAGAAGTTTACACATTCTTGAAGGAGGAAGAGAGATTTTCTCTTGGCCTAGCAACAGTCCAGCCAATGAGAAAACACCACATTTAGCCAATGAGAAGCCACCACCATCTTGAACTCATGCTTTACTCCAAAGAACTTTCATTTTAAACAACGCTTCCCAACCTCTTTTCTCTATAAAAGTATGCTACTCTTCTTTGTTCTCCAGGCTTGCCTATGGCATGACATAGTTTGCTTATGCTGACTGCAATTTCTCTGCTATTCTCAAACTAATTTTGCTGGTAAAATAACTAGCTATTATATTTTTAAGGTTGACATTTCATGGTGTCAGAAGTGGTATCCAAAGATTACAATCTCCTGAGGAAATAATGACTCCTGGAACTGTCTGGAGTACCCACTTGAGCAGCTTGTACTCTCTCCTTCTGTGAGTTATCTTTTCCTATTAAATTGAGTAAGCCTTTTCTTG
>SJYA01003469.1:365519-395755 GCA_006410615.1 Neotragus moschatus
AATACAGGGGAGATAGCATGAGTTTTTATCATATATATATATATGATAAATTACCTAATGTTCCTTCAAGCAGAGAAATGTTCAACTATATACTATGGCAAAATCTTAGGCTGTGGTCACAAAGTCAAGCACTGACAGTTTCCTGGGTTGACAATAACTGGCCAGTCATTAGCATAACCCTCAACATAACATAAACCAGAGGAAACATGGAGGAAGGAAGGTATAAATTCAGCTTGGAGAAATCCAGGAAGGCTGCTTGGAGAAGGCTGCACTTGGGTTGAACACTGAAGGATGATTAGGTTAGCAGTGATGGAGAAGGTGAGAGAGACCTCTTCCTGACCATTGGAAGAGCAAGAGTAAAGGCACAGATGAGGAAGGAAAGAACAAAAAATAAGTAATTACAAGTATGAAATGGCAGAGCAAAAGGTGTGGTGAGAAAGGGCAGATGAGGCCGCATCAATGCCTCCAAAATAGTATGCTGAGTACTCTTAATGCTTTTTTCTCTCAGCAAGAAAGAACTACCAAATTCTTTGTAGAAAAACACCTGTCTTCCAGATAGTTCATTGCCTCTCTTGCATCAAATGAATGAGGCAGCTCCTCTATAATTACAGAGGCATTTTGGACTTCACTTTCTTACCAATTTCTTTATTAGCTACTGAATACAGTCTAATGATGGAGAAGGAAATGGCAACCCACTCCAGTATTCTTGCCAGGAGAATCCCATGGACAGAGGAGCCTGGCAGGCTGCAGTCCATGGGGTCTCAAAGAGTCGGACATGACTGAGCAACTTCACTTACTTACTTACTTACTTATAGCCTAATGATATAGTATATCTGTCATCCTAAGTGCCTTAGACATGACAAAAATATATATATTTAAAATATATCTGGGATTGAATTCAAATGATCAAATAGAGTTGCAATTTAGTCCTAAAACACTGCTACTGCCAGACAGGTAATTGTCACGATGGATTTATTAAGTCTTTCCACAGTAAGAGAAACATCATTTACAGCATGTTTGTTGTTTTCTTCAATTGTAGCTTTCCTTTCTGAGTATATGGAGGTTTCTGTGTCAGTCTGCAGAGTTTCCCTAACTTGATTAATTTTTGGTATTCCCTTCATTTTTGTGTTAACCTCTGGAAAGAAGAGGCAGACAAGTTCTAAAGAGGGTCTGTTGTCGTTCCTTCCTGCCTTTCACCAGGCATTTACCAAACACCTGTCATGTGCCAGATACCAACTTGGACCCTCGATGCACCAGAAGATATAAGACAGTGTTCCCATTCTACCCTCAAGCAGTCTTGTTGGGGAGATAGCCCAGGGTGAAATTCAGTACACAGATGTTTGCAGGCTTACAAATGAGTTCATGGAATGGAGGGGTAAAAGGTTCCCACTGGCTTGCTTACAAACAGTTTTATTTTGTTCTTGTCTCACTAAAGATAAAACTTCAATCACTATTTCACAAAGGCTAGTCCTTTATTATAGGAAAAAAAAAAAAAAACCATTTCAAGAGCCTGCAGTTATATAGACATAAAGCACTACGGTCTGCCTGGCCACTGAAGACAAAAATTGAGAGGACATGTTCAACTCCTCTCCCTTTCAGTCAACCTTCCCCCTCCAGAAACACACATGGGATCCATCAGCAACCATTATTGACTCCACCTCTAACACATCTCCTGCATCCATGCACTTCTCTCCATCCGCACACATCATCACTCGCCTGCCCCACTGCAACAGCCTCAAGATCTGGCCTCCCTCGTCTCCTTCTTCACCTCCCTCCAGTGTGTTCTCCAAAGGTGCCCTTATAATATGTGAATTGCCTCATGACATTTCCCCTTTCAGCTCCTCCAATGGCTTCCCACTGCAGATGGAATAAAATTAAATTTCCTCATCTCAGTCTTTGAAGTACCCACCAATTTGGTCCTTGTGTACCTCCATGACCTCAGCCTCTGAAAGGTTACCCTCCTTAACAAGGTTCATTTTGTTCCTCGAAAAAGCCAAGCATGCCCCTGCCTCAGGGCCTTTTGTATTGTGCTGCCATCTCCCTGAAGAGCTGCCCCAAGATCCTTGCTTCATTGGCTTCTTCTCATCATTCAGGTCTCAGCTCCACCAGGGTCTTCTCAGACCACCCGGCTGTAGTCGGCCTCCTCTACTTCCATAACTGCATCACACCATCCGATCTGACTGTCTTCAAATCACGTACAGAAATCGAAAATGAGAGCATCTGTTGCTTTTTTCACATCTGCCCACTCGGACTAGAATGTAAGCTCCATGAAAACAAGCACCAAGTTCCCTACTGGCCGCTCAGCACCTAGCAAGTGGGGAAGGAAGGGGAAGGAGAGAGGGAGGGAAGGAGGAGGGAGAGGAAATGGAAGGGAGTTTCCTTTGACCTGAGTGCATTTGTTTTCAGTTTGGATTTTCTGCAATAGTTGAGTTGGACTGTCTAACTTTGGTTGACATAGGACTTGGAAGAGGGAAGGGAACATGGGAGACAAATTGTTTTTTTGACTCAAGCAAAGGGAGAGGACTACAGCCCATTGGTGCAGTGTCACCTGTAAGGATGAATGATGTTGGGCTCTTTCTTAGAGTGGCCTGCAGGAGTCAGAGAGCCAAGGGAAGATACTGAAGGTATTCCTTTCCACATGGACTTGGCCAGACTCTAGGCAGCCAACTCTGTTGTGCCCATGGGCTTGTATTCTAGTGTTGTATGACTTTTACTCACTATTCAACTATGGCTTCTTAACTCTAAGTCAATACACAGCCCCCAGGACAGTACCCAGTGTGTCTGCTGCTGCTACTGCTAAGTCACTTCAGTCATGCCCTACTCTGTGTGACCCCATAGATGGCAGCCCACCAGGCTCCCCTGTCCCTGGGGTTCTCCAGGCAAGAACACTGGAGTGGGTTGCCATTTCCTTCTCCAATGCATGAAAGTGAAGTTGCTCAGTCATGTCTGACTGTTAGCGATCCCATGGACTGCAGCCTACCAGGCTCCTCCATCCATGGGATTTTCCAGGCAAGAATACTGGAGTGGGGTGCCATTGCCTTCTCTGACCCAGTGTGTCTACTTGATGCCAAAGCAACCTACCAACTAAATAAATGTAGTTTGAAAAAAAAAAAAAAGAAAACAGTCAGGTAGACAGGTTCAACATTAGGTAGACAGTGCCATGCTGTCTTGTGCTGGCATGCCTCTTTTGTCTTAAATTGCACACACAAAAATTAACAAAGCTGGGGAACTCACCACTGTAATTAACATCTTGCCATAAGTAGGTTCAATAATTTCTCAAGGTCTATGACTAGGATTAGAACTCATGGACCCTGAAATTTAATCATATGAGCTCCTCATGCAAGGGACCATTTCCATACTGACTTTCACTGTCTTTGATTTGAAGTGATCATGAATACTGTATAACTTGCCTTACTTTTTTTTTTTTTTTTAAGTGGGTACCCTTAGGTGAACCAGTTCCGTTAAGAGTAGCTCACCATTAAGTCACTGTCACAAAAATATGTCAAAGAATGTGGCTCTCTAACAAAGTCAAGCATCCCCTCAAACAGGTTGAGCACACAGAGCCCTGAGGAGGATTCCTAGTGTGCTAGGGTATCCATGGCCCTTCAGGATCAGGGCATCACTGCCTCCATCCAGAGAGTCTGTTTCATCATTGTGAGCTGGGGCCTAGGGAGTGCCTGGCATGTTGTGGAAACTCCTACCCCATCTCTGAACCACCCCTCTCCTGCCTGCCCTCTGAGCTGGGACTGAATCCTTCTTAGGAAGCAAGATGGGCACGGGAATGGGGTCACCAAAGGCACGTCATCACCACTCCTTGAACCTGACTCCCTGTGCACCCTCACAAGGGACAGTCTCAAGAAGCGGTTCCCCCCATGGGACTCGTGTTTCCCAAACAGTGTCCCCACCTGACCCAGGGCTGTAGATAGGAATCACCATGGAAAACAGATCAAGTTCTCAAAGACTCAAAGGCTGATTTCACTTATTCACTGAACTCCCTCTTCACTCAGTTGTTGTTTTTAACAACCATGAAATATTTTTGAGTACCTACTGAATGTCAGGCTGGCACAGTGGATACAAAGAACCTAAGACATGGCGTTGATCCTCAAGGAAGCCAGAGTCCTCTGAAAGAGGAAAATACTGCAAACAAATAATCACACTGTCGAGAGAGCTGCAGAAAGTGTTAGGGAAGCCCAGAGGTAAAATACACTGTCACCAAGAAGCCCATGGAGGGGGAGAGAAAGAAATTAGGGAAAACTCGAGAGAGGGAGCATTAGAATTGGGCTTTCAGAGTTAGTAGGAGGTACCCAAAAACTCAGTCATCAAGTACATTAGAATTTTAAGGCAAATTCTTAAAAATCAAAATTAATGCAATTTTTTCCTTTTGCCTCAGGCTCCAATGTCCCTGAGAACATTCTGATTCTGTCATCATTTAAAAATTAGATCTTTTTTTTCTTCATTGTGGATTTTTTAAAATTTTGATTTTTCACAAAGACTCTATTAAAATATTACTGTCTCAATGACTGATGCTACCTGAAATGCTGGGTTGGGGTGATGGACCTGCCTCTCCCTAGTCATAGACCTTCCCTAAGCCAAGCAATGTGTGTGATGAGTGGTAGACAATCAGCCCATTTTTCCACCCAGTCAACTAGAACAGATCAACACGAACTACTAAACTCACTTCCCTGGCACTACTTGGCAGAATCAAACCTGGCTTCGTGATGTAGGAACCTCACTGATCACTCGTGTATACTTAGCTGCTCAATCATGTCTGACTCTTTGTGACCCCATGGACTGTAGCCCGCCAGGCTCCTCTGTCCGTGGGATTCTTCATGGACAGAATACTGGAGTGGGTTGCCATGCCTTCCTCCAGAGGATCTTCCTGACCCTGGGTCTCTATGTCTCCTGCATTGACAAGGGGGTTCTTTACCACTAGCGCCATCTGGGAAGCCCTATGTGCCCTCTACTATCTAACACACACAGGGCACCAAGAACTGAACACACAGCATTCAACAGCCAGCTCCCTGGATTTCTGGTGTCTGTTAATGGCTTTCCTCTAAGTGAAGTCAGTACTTCAGAAAAATGGTCATCCCCCGTCATCAGAAAGTTGAATGGCATCCATTACTATTTTCCTCCCTTTTACTAAATGAATGCATTTGGCACTGGTAAAGAAGCTCCCTTTAGCTGAGTAAAGCCAAAGAGCTGGTGCCAGTCTCTTCGAGGGGGATGGGGGGATGGAGCCATTTCCAAGAATTCCAGGCTATAATTTTTACATTACAGTCTTATTACCAAGAGGCGGTTTTGCTTGGCACATCCTTTTCTGTTTCTTATACATTTGGCGACAGACATGAGAACATATGTGCTCCCTATTATTTCTTCTAAATATTCCTCTTGTTTAAAAGGGGAAGGTGGGCCTTGGGAACCCAGCTTGATGACAGAGCCACTATAGATAGGTCTGTAAATGAGCCTCTGGCTTCTGGCTTCAAAGATACAGCATGGTGAGCAGGGAAAACACTCAGGCCCACAAAACTGCCTCTCACTCTTAGAGCTCATAACCTCATTGATTTCAGTCCAGATTTATGGCATCATTTGTTCCTGATAAGAACTACTCGCCTGTACAACTCTACCAGGAGAAGGTAAAATATAACCTAGCAGGGCAAACTAGAAAGGGAAAAGAAAAATCAAACCGAGCGAGGACTTGACAAATTCACTGCTCTTGCTCTGCTTCTTTTGTTCATTTAATACAACTTGCTCCATAAAACTGGCCTCAACACTCCCAATTTTTGCCTTCATCCTCCAAGGGACCAGCTCAAATGCTGGGGACCAGTGAGCTGTGACTATCCAAGACCCACGTGTTTGTTAAAGGCAGTTAAGCATCAGATGGGGTGAAAGCTTACATCAGCCCAAGTTCAAATCTCACCCTGGCCCTTTATGAGCTGTGTACCCTGGGCAAGTTACTTAATGCTGGCACCTTTGGAAAAGATGAGTGCCTAAGGTTCTCAAAAAGCTATGGGTTAATGAGTGAAAGCATAGCAAACACACTGCCTGAGTCATGGTAAATATTCAACAAAATGCTACCACTATTAACAGACGCTTTTGAGAATATTTACATTTATATAAAGATATACTTTAGGAACTGTTCTTAACAGGTACAACAGGTCACGACAGTTTTTAGTGTCATGACAGTCTACCACTGAGAAATAAGAAACCTCCTTCTATTTAAATGGAGTAGAATCATAAAATAATGAGGCTCTTCAGATAACAAACTAGCAGACATTTGACATTCAAATGAATGCCGGCACCTTCGAAGCAGCACCATGAGGAAACTGTACCCTGTTTTCAAGGAGACAGACATTGCTCAACAGAGTTTGGAATTCCTCCGAGGGAATTACCTTCAAGAATAGTTATGAACCAGGCATGAAAATGAGGCTCATTATTTTCCAGCTCATTCATTCTTCAGTAAAATGTGTATTCGACCTTACCAGCCTCCTTACTGGCCAAATCTGGCTCCAAATGACATTTCGTTGTTTCAGGAAAAAAAAAAAAAAAACTGCTCTCAGGAGATGAAAATCTGAGGCCCAGAGTGATATTCAAAAAGAACAATGCACAGATTTCAAAAGCCACTCACAAAGACGAAATTGCCAACTCTGGAGGATATCACTTTGGATAGAGCCAAACTCAGGTTGGACAGGTACCTTTGTTCTGGACGTGGCCATTAAATATCAGCCACTTTCCCATTAACATTAGGAGACCTACAGTCATTGATAGCAAGTCTATTTCCTAATTAAACAATGTGACCATTTCCACTTTTTTTTAATTTAAATTTCTTTATTTTAATTGGAGGCTTTTTTGAAAATTATTCTCTGCCTATTTTGAGCATCTACATAGAAACAGCGATCTCAGCAATAATAATCCCTCTGAAATCATCTCTTTTTAAAGTTACCCTAAAAGTGGAAAGGCCGTTCCACTGAGATATAGCCAGATATATAGAACGCAAATATTTTTTTAAGGAAACAGTACACAGAAGAAGAGAACTTCTTCCATATAGGGTTAATAGCGAAAATGCTGATACGACTTTAAGGATGGTGACACCCTGAACCAGCGCTATAATTAATCTAAATGTACTGTGCTGCTGCTGCTAAGTTGCTTCAGTCGTGTCCGACTCTGTGCGACCCCATAGATGGCAGCCCAGCAGGCTCCCCCGTCCCTGGGATTCTCCAGGCAAGAACACTGGAGTGGGTTGCCATTTCCTTCTCCAATGCATGAAAGTGAAAAGTGAAAGTGAAGTCGCTCAGTCGTGCTTGACTCTTAGCAACCCCATGGACTGCAGCCTACCAGGCTCCTCTGTCCTTGGGATTTTCCAGGCAAGAGTACTGGAGTGGGGTGCCATTACCTTCAATTACACTAAATGTTACTTCTGTAGAATAGTTCCAAATCATGTGGTTTTTATGCTTAGATAACATGCAGTTTATTTCCAGTCGTGGATGTAGGCATGATTTGCTAAAGGAACACTAGGTCTGGAAGCAATATCTTAATCAAATCAGAATTTTTTCTGTAAAACAAATCTTCGGCTTTTGAAGAATTAGCAGCATCTAGTGCCTTAGGGTAGAATGTGAAACTGAGCTGAAATCCCCATCCCTGGATCTCTCCCTCTGCCCTCTGGCTTCCAGTCACTCACAAGTACATCCATGTAGCCTCCCACACTTTCTGTGCTCATAAACCACCAGGGCTATGTCTAAATTACACCCTGAAAATTCTGCGTAGAAAATCAGTTGTATGAAAGTTCACCTTGTGTGGTTTATTCATTTCTTCAGAACAGAAGCTGGTTCCTTTTGGAAAGAACTTGTTTAAACAAAACCTAATAGCAAGCATCAGTAAGTTAGAAGGTTATTGGTATGTGCATAATTTCGTGCATAAAAACTGAATGAATATTCCAGGGCTGAAAATGCAGGCTCTTACACATGGAGAAAAAATTTTTTGGTGATGCTAGTGTTTCATGGGAGGACTGACTGGGATGGGACACAAAGTCATTGGCTGCTGTCATCTTTCGGTTTTGTGGTTTTGCTCCATGCCCGTCTCCCCAATGTTGGGAGCTTAAACAGTTTTGTTTAAGAAAATGTCAGTCTTGGAGAAGGAAATGGCAACCCACTCCAGCGTTCTTGCTTGGAGAATCCCAGGGACAGGGGAGCCTGGTGGGCTGCCGTCTATGGGGTCACACGGAGTCGGACACGACTGAAGTGACTTAGCAGCAGTAGCAGCAGTCTTGGTTTAGAACAAATCTTGAGGAATCCAAGCCTGGTGCTCCAATCAGGAAGCAGAACTTGTTGCATACGGAAAAGATGGAGGAAACCGTGTTCTCAGGGCAGAACTTCCACTCACTTTAGGACAATATGTACTTTCAGATACACATCAGGTGAGGGGGCATTCTCTCTCTTCATGGTGCACATGAATGATCGGGTATTCAGTGGGTGAATGATGAGAAGAGAAAGGGCCAAACATAGGTTCCAAGAGAGCCTAGAATCCTCTTGCTGTCCCCTCACTAGCCTTTGTAGCAACAGTGGAATCAGCCATCTCCACCACAATTCTCGTTAATGTGCTCTGTTCTTAACCGGAAGGAGTTCAGTTCCCCAGACTAGAGCATTGTGAGCTCTCACACAGTTTGTGGAGGCCAGAGGCTGGGACAGTGAAAGACATGAATCCTGGGAGCCAGGTGATCATGGAAAGTGACAAATGCTCCCAGAGGTCATGGAGTTGAACCCATTATTCTGCAAGTTGGGCAACAGGCACAGAACAGTTAAGTGACTTGCCCCAGATCACAAAGCCTGTGAATGGCAGAAAAAGAATCTACACACCCCAACTTTCAGGCCAGGGTTCCTTTTGTGGGGAAGCAAGAGGCCTTACCTCTGCAGGTGCTGAATCAGCAGAGTACCCAGGAAGTGCTTCACTGACTCTGCCAATGGTCATGGGCAGCAGTCCACCCACTGGCCCATGTAGCTGTCCAACACACATCTAGAGCAAACATCGTGTGCCAGGCTTGGTGCCAGTGGTTACACTTCAGTGCCGTCAATCAAAACTGAAACCCAGGCAGCACTGTAGAGGAATGGGGTGACAGACTGAGTACAGTATGGTCCCTAAACTCAGAGAGTCTGAAATCTGAAAGGTAAAATGTGGCAAATGCAACTTCAGCCCAAGTGTCTTCTCCGTTATCCCTACAAGTGAACAAGTCATTCTGGTTTTATTTAAATACTTGAATAATCCCAACTATTGGTAAATGTTGAAAAAGATTTCAAAATGTTTTCAGTAGGAGTGAGACTGTGAGGGGGTCTCCATTCTACCTCTCCACTGCTACCTCCCTCCACTAATCTCCAACACCCCCCTCACACACACCAGGCACATGTAAACCTGACTGAAATCTCTCACATCTTCCCCAGTAGTCCATGGCCTTTCTCAGGTCTGCTTTTCCTCGTAAGAAAACAACTACTGTTCACTAACCCCTCAAATGGATATCAAGTTTTAGGAGGCTACAGACCATGCTGTGGTATCCCTAGCAACTAGCCCAACATCAGGCACAGGGTAGGTGTTTTCAAGTATCTGCTAAACAAATGAATGAATGCAGGAGCCAATCATGGTAACAGATTTTTAACAATCTTGTTTGATTTCTTGTTTGACATCTCTGGTAAGTAAGTATCATTATCACTGTTTCACAGATGATGGAAAAGAGGCCCAGAGGTGTGATCAGTTGGCCCAAGGCAGGACACAGCTGGTAAATGGTAGAGCTGGCCATCAGTTTGACTGTTAACTCCTGCTCTATTCATTCTTAGTCCCTGTTCTTTCTGCTGGTCCCTTTGCCTTATCAATTTCTGACCATGCTTTAAAGGTGTTCCAGAAGTTTCTTCTAGCCCAAGGGCTGTGTCATATTTCTCTAAAATGGTGCTTAGAAGTATCCTCTTCAACTGGTTGTGAGCCACTCTAGGGACTGGACAAGGTGATTTTTTTTTCTCTTGCAGTAGTCCAAGGATGCCCTGTACTTAGGAAGCATTCAGGAATATTCGTAGAAGGAAACTGAGGAGTGGGAATGGGGATAAAATGAAGAGCTCAGGTATAGTTTGGGTCTTCAGATCATGTCACATGTCTGCCTCTGTCCACAGGGACTTCAAATTCAGTGTTACTGGAAAATGGAAATTCAAGGAGAGCATTCTATTTGAACAAGTCCCTATTCATCCAGCTCCTGTACTTTACTATGCCCCTTTCAGAGGTGGTCACAGTAAACTTGATGTTACATGTAGTTCATAAATTTTTTAAGTCAGCATCCTAATTGAGATGTTATAAGTATAAACGATATATCAAGTTTCAAAGACGTGTTACCCAAGAAGTATAAAATATCTTATTATAATTTCTACATTAATTTTCTGCTGAAATAATGACATTTTTAATACACAAGGTTAAAGATAAAGTGTCACAATTTCACCTGTTTCTTTTTTATTTTTTCTAATGTGGCTACTAGAAAATTCTAAATGACATATGTGGCTTGCATTGATTGCTGTTTGGTGTGATAGTCACCTGGGCGCATGCAATTGTCAAAAATTATACTGAAGACTTAAGATCTGTGCATCTTATTGTGTGCTAAAGTTCAGTTTGAAAAAATCACACACATATACACACGGCAGAGAGAGAAAGACGGCTACAGAAGAGTCTTAATCTTTTTTTCATCCTCAAAGATTATTCTGACATAAAGGGGAAAACCACTCTGCGCATTTTGTAAATCCTATTAGATGTCAGGTCTTTGGTGCAATTCCCTGCCTCATCACCAAGATCAAACTACTGAGGGAAAACTCTCTCATTTCCTATTTTTTTGCTTTAACTCCCACAAGGCAACAAATACTCAGAATGGAGCCAAGACTCTCATTGACTTAGCAGCCATCCCCACAGAGGTCATGAGTAAGGGATGTACTGATTTCCACATCTAGAGGTAAACAGGCTTTGAACAAAACATATTTGAGATAACTAGAAAACCAGAAAGTCTTCCGTCCTCCTAGATTTGATTTTTCATTCATACAAAGGCATCTGCACTGTGAAGCCAGGACTGGGTCTGTCATATTAAATTTGGTCCCTCCACTTCAACACAAAGCAGCCAACTGAGCTGCCAAGCGAGTGGAGTGGGCCATCAGTAACCCCGCTCAGAACATACTAGAACCAAAGACCCCACTTTTGCCCTGCTTGCCTGGCAAAGGCTCTGTGGCCACTGCACCCTCATGGCTGTGATTCCATGGGAAAGAAGGGGGCCTTGGCCAGAAGCCAGCTCCCACTGGGTATATCAGTGCACCGACCCTCTGGCCCAGGAAGACCCTGACTCCAGAAGGGCCTAGTGGCCAGTTCTGGCCAGCCAGCCAGCAAACTGGAGCTGGCACACATGGGGCAAGGTGTGGGGTCTTCACACCACGATTCAACTGTAACTTTATCCCTCACTGTCTATGAGTTAGAGAGCATGTGGCTGGATCAGGGGTACCTGAGACCAGCCTCAGGAACAAGGTCTCATTTACTAGAATTCATTCATTTATTATATCAGTATGTATAAAAGTAACATACAGTCATTGTCAAGCAACATCAGTAATTTCAAAGAAGTCCAAAGAAGAAAATCCAATGCCCAGTATATGGATGTGCCAAATTTGATGCATTTCTTCTGTGACTGCTGAAAATTTGGACTGTTTCCCATTTTAGGCCTGCTTTATGATTGAACTTGCTTAAACACAGCCATGGAAATCAATTCCCTACCTCTGCAAGGAGACTTGGGCATTTAAACATCTTCTACAAATGTACACCACAAAGGTCCTAATTCCTGATATCACCTCTTTTCACAACATTCACATGGAATTTCTTGGTTAATATCCCATTTGTTCTCAATCTTTAACATTTTACTGACCCTGACATACTTCACTAGGCTAAATCTGAATTCTGTCAACTCTCATTCTAAGAAAAATCCAGTCTTGGAGATAAGAAACAATCCACTAGGGGATAAACAATAGCAAATCAATACCTTCAAGTTAAAGGGCCATTTTGGAGCCACAGAATTATATGGGAGAGGGAAAATCTTCCTCCAGTCCTTAGAGGAAGCTATTCGAAGATGCTTAATAAACTATTAAGCATATCGGTTTCAATAACCAAGAGGGAAAGGCAGGAGCCTCCTTTTCTGATGCTGTCTGATCACAATCATGAGTTCTAGAAACAGCAGCTAGGGAAAGGAAGAGCCAAGAATGGTCAAACCAGAGTTTGGAAAAACTCTTCACAAAACCTCCACTGTCTTATGATTATCTTCATGTACTAATGAGGACTGATTGTCATCATCCAGGTTAAGATGCAAAATGCTCACTAATCCTCTGTAAATCTTGCTTTGGCATATCCAGGCCTGGAATCCACAACTGAGAGAGGATTACCATGCACCCAGGGATCAGAGAGCCCCAGAGGCAGCTACAGGCCTGGAAAGATGAGCCTATGAGGAAAGGGAAACAAGGCTGTGATGATACAGCCAGAAGAAGAGTAGACCGAAGGAAGAATTCATAGCTTCTTTCAAACACGGAGAGGGTGGTGAGCAATGGCAGAGACTAACTTAAACACTCAGCAAGCAGAATAAGAAGAAATTGATTTTATCTGTGACATGAGGAAATTGCCTTAGTTATAGTGGAAAATGTCCGAGTGGCTGTCCATCCTTTCTTTCATCTGGGCATACATTCCACAAATATATGCTCAGAACTCACTTGCTAGACAATTCAATACAGTTCCAATAAAGGCTTGTTCACATATATGAGCCCCTGCTATTTTCAGTTAAGAAAGGAAATACAGAAATAATTGCCATAGCCCCACCCTCAAGGTTATGAAAACTTTCTCAGGACACCTTTGGAAGCAAAGGGCACCTCCATTTCCCTAGAATGTCTGCATGCATGCTAAGTCACTTCAGGCATATCCAACTCTTTGTGACCCTTTGGACTGTAGCCTGCCAGGCTCCTCTGTATATGGGATTCTCCAGGCAAGAATACCAGAGTGGGTTGCCCAGGGATCGAACTCATGTCTCTTATGTTTTCTGCATAACCCCTATATAAGGTTAACCCCTATATTGTGAGGACAAGTCAGATAATCTCTAAAAGTTCCTTTAAGTTGTATGAACCTTACTGTTTAATAAAGTAAAACAAAAAATTAAAAAAACCAAATATTTTATACCAATCAACTTTTAAATGAGAGAGTATATTTGAAGTCTTTTAAAACATGGTAGAAGAGAGGAAATCAAAGGATCAAGGAATTAGAGCATTATGTGAATTCATCAGCAAGATGTACAGATCTCTTTTATCAACATTGTTTTTCTGGAACTAGGGGAATAACACTGTTGATCTATTTTTAAAATGTAAGCCATTGTTCACCTCTAATTTTTTACCAGACAAAATGAGCAGCTTAAATCCATGAAACAAAGATCTTTGTAAAGCTGGGAAAGAAAAGTAAAAGATCTATCTAGCCAGTGTACATGAAGGCACACACATGTAAAAAGATGACATTTTGAGCCTTCTCCTGAGTCTATGAGCTAATTGATAAGAATCCATTCCATTAAAGGTACTCCTGTCTTATGGTGATATTGACCAGAACACTAGACATGTTTCAAAGGAAATGGGAAATGGCTTCTTTATATGGCCACATCCTTAGACATGAATGAACACTGCAGAAGCAGGCAGAGCCAAAGTGCAAATCATGAGAACTCTGTGTGTGGCCACTCACTGGAAAGGAGTGGCTGGAAGTCAAACATTTTCTCCAATCTCCCTACCACAGGATGTCTGCTGGTGAGACCCACTGGGCAGAGGGCACAGTTCGATTGCCGTGGGTGGTGGTGGGAACAGAAAGAGTTGATCTCGGCCCTCCAACCCAAGAGTGTCCCAAAGCATGACATGGAGATAGCACAAAGCGTGCTGAGCTATTTTAGAGAACCGCAACAGCCTTGCAATGCCAAGAGGACTGAGTCAAATGGGCCACACAGCACTGCCAAGTCCTGCTTAGCATGTGGCCTCTAATCAAATCACAAGATGTCCAGTGGCCAAAGCTTGGCAGTGAGAGCAGACGAGAGTAACAGATGGACGATGAAGAGGAGGAGAGGTTCTCTTCTTGGGACACCACTGGCTGGGTGGCAGCACAAAAGCAAAGGTGATGCCTCCAGCTGAAATCCTGTTTCCAAGGAAGGGCTTTTTTCTTTGAACTTAGTTAAACCCAGACACTTGAAAAATCAACATTTCTCTCTTGACCGCTTCCAGCTTCATAGAGGAGCTTGGACCAGACCCACACCATGGAAACTTCCTGGGTCACTGCTCAATGACCCCACATTCTTCTAGGAAGTATGTTGGGAGCTCTGCTCTTGAAAAGTATTCACAGGCCTTCCTGAAAGGTGAGAATAAAGAATTTCCTTCCTCAGAACCACCGTGGGAGTGAAATGAGAGAAAGTATGGAAGACACCTAGCACAGTCAGGGACCCATGGCAGGGGCACTGGTCCTCCGCATGTCCAGGTCTCTCCAGCCTCTGTGGCAGGTGGGCCACTGGTAGGTAGGGACACATTCCTTTTTATATGCACAGTGCCCAGGAACAATATTTCTCAAGTGCCAAGGGCAGAGCCTCAGAATGACCCACGTGCAGAGGCCTGGGCCACCCCCCAGACCACAGAATCAAAAATTCTCCAGAGGGTTTCAGGCTCAATCTTTAGGCCCACTAGGGCTTGAGACCCATTCAATCAGGATGTATCCCAAGCATAGTTCCCTATTCCAGATCATTTATATTACACTTTCAAACAACTATATTCACACAAAAACCTCCACTGAGGAGAAATGGCTCATTCCAAAACCACAGGGAGGTTCTGAATGCCTATACTTATAAATATACTGATTGCTAAAACCATCACCTTCCCTTTTCCAACTAGCTGCCAAACTGGACTTCCTGGTCCCATCCCTCTGACTCAGGAATAAATGAAATTGCCCCAGACCACAGGTCTAACGCCCCTCCCTGCTCACTTACAGTGGCTCCCAGGGTCTGCATTCTCTGCCTGAATAGCCAAGGTTGCTAACAGTGTGGCCACAATGCTATGTGCTACCCTCACCTTCCGCTACTGTCTGCCTGCAGCCAACAACCCCCCTACTCACATACACACTCATGCACACACACACAGTGGACCCACGGTCTCCTGTCACAGGAGAGCAATATATATATATTGCCTTTTTCCCTCTGTAGCTTCTACTTAAACTGTCCTTCCTCATCTCCTCATGGACAAAGTCAATCTCAGGGCCACTCTCTGCATGGAAAGGAAGCAGCCCTTCCTTTGATTTCCCAGCAGGCTCTTTGAAGCTCCTGGTCACAGCTCTTAACTCTGTCTACTTTTATGTGATTGTGAGCTATCTCATCTCTCTAAGCAGACTGTAAATTCCTTGAGGGCAAAGTCAATGGCTTAGTCATGTGTTTATTTATCACAGCCCCTTGCACTTACTAGCTGCTCAATAAATGCACATCTGGTAACACACAAACAATTGTGCGTACTTCCCATGCTAGTAAGGTTATGCTCAAAGCCCTTCAAGTACGGCTTCAATAGTACTTGAATTGAGAACTTCCAGATGGACAAAATAGACAAGAGGTCTTCAGAATTCTCTGGCAGTCCAGTATGAGTTAGGACACTGCACATCCACAGATGTGGCCCACGTTCAATCCCTGGTCAAGGAACTAAGATACCACATACCATGTGGCATGGTCCAAGAGAGAAAACAATAAACACTGTGTCTCAAATGCAGTTCTGGCTTTAGTTTCTTCTTGTCCATTCTTCTCCTACATGGGGAGCAATGCAGAACACATATGGCAGCCACTTAAAAGCTGGAGATGCCATTGGAGAACACTGGCTTCTATCAAGGAAAAGCAAAACAAAAGATTGCTAAGTGTGTGGTCATCATCAGAGTCAGTGGTGTGTGTACACACACATCCATCTTGAGTGTCTCCTCCACATGAGGAACAGTGCACAAGATTAGTTTATGTCTTTAGCCAAGCAGGTAGAAAGCCATTTACCCAGGCCATCTAGGAGGGCAGGTGCCAACTGTGTCCCCAAAGCCACTGCTATAAATGCAGATATGTTGGCTCTTCTAAGTGATTCTGTTTCCCTTTAAATTAAAATGAGAGCCAATGAAAACTTGAAAATCGGTAGAGGAGAAAAAGGTTTGGCAAGGTTTACAAGCTATATTCAAATCAAAGGTGGCTGTATCTGACACCATTTAGGACTATTAATGGTACTTGAAAATACTGATACCACTTTTTATGTACAATAATATAATTAGCAGTGCTATCACCGCTATCTTACCTGTGTCACTAACTATATCTCTATAAACATAATTTACTAGTTGGGAAAAGTGAAGAATATTTTAAAATAAATATATCTCATGGCATCATGCCAAGGTATAAAAGATTACATTCTAGTAACAAACAATAATACCTACAAGTTAAAAGTTTCATGTTGCTAATCAACATACTCATCACACAGTATGTCTCTAGCTCTGGAGGTGATGAGGCCCACATTTCTGTTTCCATATCAGCTGTAAAAAAACAGGCACAGTACAGAATATCTGTTGTTAACTCTGGTTAATTGACAGGGAAGGAGCCCATGACAAATACTCAGCCCTGAAAAAGTATTCCTTACACAAGCAAGAGCCTAGACACCCAACAACCATGATGTCAGCTTGAGGTCTTATCACTGTGTCCACAAACCAGGTGATATAAGGATACATAATGTTCAAGGAAGATTCCAAAGCAAACGTAAATCCTGTTGAGAACAGAGTTTGAAGGTTAGACTCTTACTGCAGATACACATGGCTAAAGTGACTGATCTGTGAAATACTCTTCCTGGTGGTATTATGAAAAACTAACACCCCCATCACTGTATATAAGCTATGAAGCCCCAAGGAAAGCTAATTTTAATACAGTGTTTGAAAGATCGGTTGTCCTAATGCACTTTCTTGTTAAGTGAAAGACTTGTTGAAAATTTTTCATTCCATGCCTTATTGTTAAAATTCCTTTGAAAACATGTCATATCCCTTCTACTTTTCTGCGTTAATAAGACCAGTGATAAGGTATGTATCATTCTGTACATGCAGATGGGGAGCAGAACGGAATAAGTCTAGCCTTATTCCATGACATAACAGAGAAATAGAATCCAGTTCAACTTAGCAAGTCTCTATGTATTTATTTATTGTGCTTAGAACTGAGATGAATACTGCCTGCCCATGCTGGGAGCTGCTGATAGCAACTGTTTCCTGATCTCCTGACTTTAAATAAAAGTCAAGAGTAGAAAAATGTCAATTTAGATTCTCGGTTGGCTGGTGTCCAATTAACTGAATTGTCACCACACTTGTAGAATGGACTAGAAAAAAATTTCATAAGGTACCAGAACCTTAATATTGCCTTGTTCTCAGAGTTCAGGTGCAGGGGTCCCAGATCTATTAATACATCAGGTGCCTCTGGTATCCACTCGCAGGGCACTTTGTGCTTGCCACTGTTCACTTGCCTCACTGACTATCTGCCCCTCACCAAGCAGGACAGTGCCTGTCACACAGCAGACAGCCTTCATACATCCATTTATCCATTCCCCTGTGAGTGGCTGTCCAAGGCTTAGCACAGCCATTCTCCAAGGGGGTCCCCCAAAGGCAGCACTAGCATCACCTCAGAGCTTATTGGAAGTGTCCGTTCTAGGGGCCCACCCCAAACCTACTGAGAGAGTCTGTGGAGGTAGGGCACAGCGCTTGACTGTGCAGACTGTCCCATGGAGCCATTTGCTCTGCCAACAGCCAGACAAACAGAGCTCAGTGGACTGACTGCCAGTCTCATGTCTTTCTCACTAAAAGCTTTGTGAGAAGATGACTTTTTAGAAATTCCTGAGCCGGGTAGCATGGCAGCTGGCAAAGTCTCAAAGTATGAAAAAAAAGATGATCGTTCATACAGAATTGTCCTATATCATGCAGAAGAAAATACTACACTTGTGAGCAATGAACACATAGGGGAACTTCACTGTCACAATCTGCTCTACAGCAGCCCCAAAGCCTTAAACAAAGACTGAGATGCAGACGTGTACAGAGAGGCACCCCCATAAACAGGTACCCATTCTGAGACTCTCACTCAGTCTCAGTGGCAGAAAGTGAAAGAAAGTGAAAGTCGCTCAGTTGTGTCTGACTCTTTGCGACCTCATGGAACAGTCCATGGAATTCTCCAGGCCAAAATACTGCAGTGGGTAGCCATTCCCTGCTGCAGGGGATCTTCGCAACCCAGGGATCAAACCCAGATCTCCTGTATTGCAGACAGATTATTTACCAGGGAATCCCAGGGTATTTTGGTGGCAGAAATTCCCCACCCGAAAGAGATAGAAACTCACCTGCTTGTCTGTTTTTAGAGCATCAAGTCATTTCCCACCTAGGATCCTAGGATGATTTTTTTTTTTTTTTTTCATGCCATGTGGCATGTGGGATCTTAGTTCTCCAACCAAGGATCAAACCCTGACCCCTGCAGTGGAAGCCCAGAGCTCTAAGCACTGGACCACCAGGGAAGCCCCTCGCCCCGTCCCCGCTCCCAGGATGCCTTTAAGAAATAGTTAGAAGTAAAGAAAGAAATCATGTGGGTAATGCAACCTGTCCATTCTGAAGGAGATCGGCCCTGGGATTTCTTTGGAAGGAATGATGTTAAAGCTGAAACTCCAGTACTTTGGCCACCTCATGCGAAGAGTTGACTCTGACTCGTTGGAAAAGACTGATGCTGGGAGGGATTGGGAGCAGGAGGAGAAGGGGACGACAGAGGATGAGATGGCTGGATGGCATCACTGACTCGATGAACGTAAGTTTGAGTGAACTCCGGGAGTTGGTGATGGACAGGGAGGCCTGGTGTGCTGCGATTCATGGGGTCGCAAAGAGTCAGACAGGACTGAGAGACTGAACTGAATTGAACTGAACTGAATGCAAACACGGAATCCCAAAACGACTGGAACTAGGAAAGAGTCAGTTTAAATTTAAACCAGTAAGTATTTTGTTCAGGAAAAATGTAACCACAGAATGAGTTTGGGCAGAGGCCAAGAAATACAATGCAATGCCTGATGCAGAGGATGGCCTTGTGAGTTTTCCTGCTTACTGACCATTCACTTCAATTTTGAAAGCGACAACCTCACCTCAGACAGTGGCAAATCCTCAGCTTAAACAGACTTGCCCTTTTATATGCTTTTTGTCTTTCCAGCTCCCTCCCATGGGAGATAATTAGATACTGTGGCTTAAAAGACTTCTGCCTTCATGAAACATGGAGGGACAAAAATAAATAAATGAAAGAGATGGTGGCAGCAAAGGGTTTGATCACCTACTTTAACCCTGTTCATAAACAGTGGAAAGTAAGACGAGCAGATAATTGAGCACTCAACTGAAGCATCCTCAAATACCTTTTGAGCCCAATGGGATTTTTCACAATATCACCAAATAACGATCCTTGCATGTTTATCAGCAGATGCTGAAAGCTGCTATAAAAAATATCACCCTAATCAGTGGGGCTAGTAAATAACAATAATGACATCATTCCTCCAGAGATATCCCCTGAAGAACTAGGTTATTCTGTCTCTTCCAAATGGTGCCTCTCTGCTCCCTCCTACAGCATGCTATTCTAGGAAGGCTTTAGAACCTTGTCTCCCAAAAGTGGGTTCAAATCCCAGGTTTGCCAGATCCCCTGCTACCATGGGCATGCTGCTTTGTGCCCTTCAGCCTCAGTTCCCTGCTTATAAAATGAGAAAGCCAATGCTTATCACACAGGGTAGCTGGAAGGCTGACAAGCAATCTCTAATAAGCCAAGCACATTTGGGTACTGGGGCTCAGTCAAAATCAGCCCCAGCAAGCTAAATGTCCAATGACAGATGAATGGATAAAGAAGATGTAGTGTGTGTGTGTGTGTACATGTGTGGGTGTATATAAAGAAGTTATGGTATATACATTTGTGTGTATGATATACATATATACACACATATATATGTGTACATATACACACACATATACATACATACATACATACATACATAGACAATGGAATACTACTCAGCCTTAAAAAAGAATGATATAGTGCCATTGGCAGCAACATGTATGTAACTGAAGATTATTATACTAAGTGAAGTAAGTCAGAAGGGAAAACTAAATATCNTCATACTCAATGAAGTTAAGTCAGACAGAGAAAGACAAATATCACACTTATATGTGGAATTGAAAAAAAAAAAAACTGATACAAATGAGCTTATTTTCAAAACAGAAAGAAAACAGACTCACAAAGTAAACAAACTTATGATTACCAAAGGAGAAAAGGGTAGAGAAGGGATAAATTAGGAGTTTGGGATTAACAAATACACACTATTATATATAAAATAGATAACCAATATGGTCCTACTGTAGAGCACAGGGAACTATATTCAATATTGGGTAATAACATATAAGGGGAAAGAATGGATATGGTAGATATATGTATATGTATAATCGAATCACTTTCTTGTACAACTGAAAATAACACAACATTGTTAATCAACTAATAAACATTTTTAAAATGGATATATGCATATGTATAAAAGAATCATTTGGCTGTACACCTGAACTAACACAAAATTGTAAACCAACTATACTCTAATATAAAATATATGTTTTTTAAAGATCAGCTCCTTTTCCATCCTTTTGCAAAAGTAAAGCGAAAGGACATAAGCTTTGCTCATTTGCTACAAGATTTAGGTTCCAATGGACGTCAAGCCAGTGTGCACTAAAGTGCCACATCTACATCACCTGCGGGTCTTGTGACACTGCTGGCAGCTCAGGGGGTCGGGCTGGGCTGGTGCTGGGCATCTCTAACGAGCCGCACCAAGCAAGGCTAGCACTGCTGATCTGTGAGTTGCTTTGAACAGCCAGGGTCTAGAATCCAGGAAGCCCACACTCCAGCCACGGCTCTGCCATGCAGAGTATGAAAAGTCGTCGGAAAATTGTCAGGAAAGCATTAACTCACACTATGATGCCAAGGCCAGGTGGCCAGATTCGGGCCTGGGGGGAATGCGGGATTTCATTGCAGCTCTACCCCAAGTGATTCACCAAGTGATGCGGGGGACCCAGCTCCATTTCCACACATGGACTCTGGTGAAGAAGACAGGGATGGCCCCGAGAATACTGACAGCTGGCTGAACTCTCACCAATATCCTTGTCCTTCTCGTGCGTTCCTGTAACAAATACGTACTGAATTGCTCTTTGGGGCTAAGCTCCTGCTCCACCAAGGGAAACTCATAAAAATAAGACGAGAAATATTCTTAAGTTTCAGTTCCCATCCCACTTCCTACTGTCCTCTGACTGCCCTTCAGCCTACCAGCACTTATGTGCACAGATGGATCCCAACCAAAGGGGGGCGCTGTGGATCCACTACCTCCCTTTTGAAAGAACCATGCCCCAGTGTAGACAAGCTACCTTGAAGTGTGTATCATTACATGTGCAATGCACCTTCACTCCTGGGTTTGAAAACTCCATCTGGGGGCATGCTAGGATAGTGAACTGAGGCCTGGGTTCCTAGGGGCAAATTTCCTGAGTACCTCCATGACTCGGCAAGGGACCAACTGCACCTCCCTCTAAAGAAGAAAAAAGTGAGTGTTAGTCACTCAGTCATGTCTGACTCTTTAAGACCCTGTGGACTGTAGCCTGCCAGGCTCCTCCGTCCAGGCAAGAATACTGGAGTGAGTTGCCATCCCCTCTCTAAAGGAGAAAGTATTCTAAATGTGGATTAGGAAATGATGACTTCCTAAGGGCTTAGGACCCAGGTCTATGTCTTTAAGGACACTCTGCTTTGCCAAGAAGTAGACTCAGGGCTTCCCAGGTGGCCCAGTGGTAAAGAATCCACTTCCCAAAGCAGGAGGCACAGGTTCATACCCTGGGTTGGGAAGATCCCCTGGAAAGGGAATGACAACCCACTCCAGTATACTTGCCTGGGAAATGCCATGGACAGAGGAACCTGGTTGACTACTGTCCATGGGGTGGCAAAGAGTCAGATACGACTTAGCAACTAAACAACAACAAGACTTCATTCAGTTTGACTACGAAAAAAAAAAATTTGTTTGGAGGCAACTGAAACCACCCACAGGCCATGCTTCCTGCTGCTGCATATATGACTCGCATACCCAGCAATGCCTGTCCTCAAAATAAATGCAGAAGTAGTAGACTATGCTCCTAGGAGCCAAAACTAGCACACTACCATTGTTGAACAAAACATGCCTAGCTCTGGTTAGCCTCTGACTAAAGAGAGATTTAATGATGGGTGGCATACACTGAGCACAGAATACAACACAAGTCATTCATTTTCCAAAGAGCTATGCTCACTAAAGGTTGGTTTCCTTTTCTGGTAAAGAATACACGTGGAGAAGGCACAGGTCATAAAGCAGAAGTTCCAGGAGGATTGAAGTGTGAAGCCCACTTCCACTCAGCTCACCGCCACTCCTTAGGCCCTTTAGGTTCATTGAGCACCAGTTCGCTCATCTGTAACAGGACCACAGAGCCTGCCCTGTGTACCTACTGAGCCTGAAAGAGCTCTGTGAATTCTGAAATCCTCTACGAATGGAAGCTCTCTCTGTTACCCATGGAACAGAACAACATCTGCTACAACGCAGTTTGTTTAAAAGTAACCTGATGTGCCAGGTAATGAACACAGACACGGCCAGAATGGTAATAATATGATATGCCGGACTGATTAAAATTTTAACTCTGCCATCCACCCCCATCTCCTTGGAAAGTTAATGAATTAATGAATCTTTAAAGGACAGTCAGGGAGGCCTTAAAAAGAAGATGCCTTTCTGAGAAAGGAGAGAAAGTGGTGGATTACAACTTAATGGCTTCAGAATAATGGTAATTTCCCTATTTTCTTCACTTCCCTTAGCTCAGCTAATGGCTTCACTAATGGCCACGCTCCCCAGAGAATAATAGAAGCCCTTGTCACATCCATCATAGTCACGTCCCAATAAAACCAGTTAAATACAGTCCAGCTCCCTGTCCCATGCCAGTCAACATGAGGAATCAGAATTAGGAGAACCACCCGTATGAAAGCTTGTAAGTTAAATTTCTTTTAACAATAAGTGTGCAACAGGCTACTGGTAATGCAATGTTAAGTGTATTATACATGCCATGTTGAAGAGATAGCTATGGCAACAATCAAAAAGCTGTGAGGATGAGCTTTTCTTTTATTACAAGTAGAACCACAATGTCTTTTTATTTCCTTCCTTCTAGTCTGATCAGAGTAGCATATTTTCTCACAATTAGCACAATCATGTCAAATCTGCAATGTCATATCACAATCTAAAATGTCACTTCATAAAATCAGGCTGTTTGAATGACTGAGTTCTTTCTTTTCAAAAGCATCTGGTGTAGCTGAAAGATCTTAAATCTGTAGACTTTTCCTTTCCCCTTTTTTCCTCCATACATCTTGGCAACTTTCCTCAAGGATATCAGTGATTCTTATTAACCAAGGTACCCAGTATGGCTGCTTCACAGCTCTGCACCGGAAGTAACAGGATTCTGGAAGCTTCTGGAATATGTCTTGGTGTTTGGTGCACCTTAGGAGGAAACCGATTTTCCCAGTACTCAAGCTTCTCCTGGTAGTTAGGACGTTTTAGAAGCTGCATTCATTCACTTTGGGCCACTAGGGCATCGTTAAGTGTCCTGAAGCAATAACTAACTGAATGGGACCCTGGTGACCTGAGGCCAACAGGGAAAGCAGCTACCAAAAACGCTTCATTTACTCCCAGGAAGTGGTGTCTGCTCCAGGGAGGGAGGGGCTGGGTTGATGTGAATTATACTCCAGGAAGATCTCTGCTGTGAGGAGTAGAAACCTGACATCTGTGCCTGGAGTGGCTTCTCTTTGTTATATTTTGGTCCTATCTTATAATGCAATTTAATGGGATTCATTCTTTCAGAATCAGAGAAAATGAAAAAAAAAAAACAAACCAAAAAACAGTCAATCTTGAGCTGGTCAGTGATGGTCTTTGTTCCTGCTGATACCGTTAGTGTTTCCCCCTCTGGCACGCAGCTCATGGCAGATAACTATTTGTCCCTTTAATTTTACGAATTCAGAAGGTGGTGTGCACTTGTAGTGCTTCCCTAATCCCTCCTTCGAGCAATGTAAATACGAACCAGCTGGACTTGGTAAGGTTTTAGGTATTTCATTTTCGTCCTCATCTTGAAATACTAACATTTCTCTTTATTAGCAAATGTAATATATAAACCCCTTTGCCATTCTCTTGAGTAACCCCAGATTAACGAAAGTGCACATACTTTTGGCAGATGCCTTACAGTTATTTCTAATTAAAACAAGCTGGTGTGGTGGGCTACGGGAGAAGAAAACAAATGACGTCTCATATCTAGCGACTCAGATCCTGTCCTTCAAGTACAAGCAGAATGTAACACTGAAACTTTCAAAGTGACATGTGGCATTTGCCCTTCATTAATGGGAAACAAATGGTACTCTTTGAAGTTGTGAGGGCAAGAGTGAAAGCTACTAACCTGAAGACACGTATGTCCAAACTGTAGGCGGTGTGAAAGTCGCTCAGTCATGTCCGACTCTTTGTAACCCCATGGAATATACAGTTCATGGAATTCTCCCGGCCAAATACTGGCGTGAGTAGCCTTTCTCTTCTCTAAGGGATCTTCCCAACCCAGGGATCAAACCCAGGTCTCTCACATTGCAGGCAGATTCTTTACCAGCTGAGCCACCAGGGAAGCCCAACTGTAGGCTAGGGAGGGTACATTTCAACCTTAGAGATTCTTGGGTGGGGGGAGGAGTGGGGACTCTGGTGGAGAATTTCAGTGGATCTATTCTGCTTCCAGTCCATATTGAGTCTCACCGAAATAATAAAAACAAAACATAGCTACTAGTATTGAGCACCACATGAATGCCAGGTATTATGATTTGTGTGTAATGGCTTTTATTGTGCCCATTTCACAGATGAGGAAACTGAGAAGCAATACAGCACAGGGGAAAAAGAATGGCCTTGGAATCCCATGGAGCTGGCTTCCAATCACACCTCAGGCTCTCTCTAGCTGTATGATACTAAGTGGGTCAGAAATGTCTCTAGTTGTTATTGGTAAAATGGGGAAGATAATTCTTACCTTCAGAGTGGTAAGCAGAGTTAAAAAAGGAAACAGGTAAGCACAAGGTATATAATAAGGCTTAATACATGATACTGTTTTCTCTGCCCATAATTCTCCTAAGACAAACTAAATTTGAAGACTGCCTAAAGTTTAAGAAAAATGACAGTTCTATAATCCACCACATGTTTATTGGAGGATCAAAAAAAAAAAAATCTAGTTGGCAGAGGCTGTCTGTTTATCTGTGTGGAGCCATAAAGATTCTGTTTAGCTGAGAACATGTCAAAGAGGGACCAGAAAGGGACATGACTGACAGAGGGCAGATAGTTTGAATATCAAATTAATGTCTTCAGAGTGGATACTGTATAGCTATTAAGGGAAAGAGGATGGTAGCAAAGAGAAGTCACGGGACTTTAAGATCAGCCACACCTGCGTTCAGCCCTGGAGCCATTTCCTTAGCCGTGCACCCTGAGTGAGGACTTCCCACTCAGCAGTAATGTAGGAGATAACAGGAGATGCAGGTTCAGTCCCGGGTCAGGAAGATCCCCTGGAGAAGGAAATGGCAACTCAGTCCAGTATTCTTGCTTGGGAAATCCCATGGACAGAGGAGCTTGGTGGGCTACACAGTCCATGGGGTCACAAAACAATCAGACAGAACTGGCCAACGGAGCACACATGCACATAGCCTGAGTGATCTCTTTTCTGAGGCTCAGTTGTTTCATCTGTAAAATGGAAGTTGTCTTCATTTAATAAGTTCTTGTCAGGACTAAATGGGATAAGGCACACTGGGCACCTAGCACTAGATTTTGTCCCTGTAAGGATTCATAATTAGGAGCAATTTGGGGATTGAGGGTTGCTTTATCTCTTTTTTTGGCTGCACTGGTCTTTATTTCAGTGCATGAGTTTCCCATGGAATGTGGGATCTTAGTTTCTGAACTAGGGATTGAACCAATATCCCCTGCATTGGTAGGCAGATTCTTAACCACTGGACCACCAGGGAAGCCCAGTCTTTTTAAAAGCTGGTCTTGACAGATCAAGATACAATTGTTCTGCCAAGCACATCAATGGGCTTTGCATTTTTTTAAACCCCTGGACCACACTTGGAATAGCAAGGCTACAGGGCCCGTTAGAAGAACCAATGTACTTCTCAAACTTTCAGTTCAGTTCAGTCGCTCAGTCGTGTCCAACTCTTTGTGACTCCATGAATCGAAGCATGCCAGGCCTCCTGTCCATCACCAACTCCTAAAGTTTACCCAAACTCATGTCCATTGAGTCAGTGATGCCATCCAACCATCTCATCCTCTGTCATCCCCTTCTCCTCCTGCCTTCAATCTTTCCCAGCATCAGGGTCTTTGCAAACGACTCAGCTCTTCACATTGGGTGGCCAAAGTATCGGAGCTTCAGCTTCAACATGAGTCCTTCAAATGAACACTCAGGACTGATCTCCTTTAGGATGGACTGGTTGGATCTCCTTGCAGTCCAAGGGACTCTCAAGAGTCTTCTCCAACACAATAGGTCAAAAGCATCATTTCTTCAGCACTCAACTTTCTTTACAGTCCAACTTTCACATCCATATGTGACTACTGGAAAAACTTTGACTACATGGACATTTGTTAACAAACTAGTGTCTCTGCTTTTTAATATGCAGTCTAGGTTGGTCATAACTTTCTTTCCAAGGAATAAGTGTCTTTTAATTNGTCAAAAGCATCATTTCTTCAGCACTCAACTTTCTTTACAGTCCAACTTTCACATCCATATGTGACTACTGGAAAAACTTTGACTACATGGACATTTGTTAACAAACTAGTGTCTCTGCTTTTTAATATGCAGTCTAGGTTGGTCATAACTTTCTTTCCAAGGAATAAGTGTCTTTTAATTTCATGGCTGCATTCACCATCTGCAGTGATTTTGGAGCCCCAAAAATAAAGTCTGACACAGCTTCCACTGTTTCCCCATCTATTTCCCCTGAAGTGATGGGACCAGATGCCATGATCTTCGTTTTCTGAATGTTGAGCTTTAAGCCAACTTTTTCACTCTTCTCTTTCACTTTCATCAAAAGGCTTTTTAGTTCCTCTTCACTTTCTGCCATAAGGGTGGTGTCATCTGTATATCTGAGGTTATTGATATTTCTCCCAGCAATCTTGATTTTAGCTTGCGCTTCATCCAGCCCAGCATTTCTCATGATGTACCCTGCATATAAGTTTAATAAGCAGGGTGACAATATACATCCTTGACGTACTCCTTTTCCTATTTGGGACCAGTCTGTTGTTCCATGTCTAGTTCTAACTGTTGCTTCCTGATCTGCATATAGGTTTCTCAAGAGGCAGGTCAGGTGGCCTGGTATGCCCATCTCTTTCAGAATTTTCCACAGTTTATTGTGATCCACACAGTCATAGACTTTGGCACAGTCAGTAAAGCAGAAATAGATGGGTTTTTTTTGAATTCTCTTGCTTTTTCAATGATCCAGTGGATCTTAAGGGGTTAAAAAAAGCAGATCACGACTCAGTTGATCTTGAGAACTGTGTAAGCAGCCTCTGGGGCTCTGATCCAGATCCAATGAACCAAGAAAGTATGGGGCTGGCCCCAGCAATCTGTATGTTTCTAGTTGTCTGGGGTGGGAGGGGGTTGGAATTGTGTGAGGGCCAGCACCTTTCACATAGTAAACATTCAGTGTGTGTGTGCTTAGTCACTCAGTCATGTCCAACTCTTTGCAACCCTGTTAACTGTAGCCTGCCAGGCTCCTCTGTCCATGGGATTCTCCAGGCAAGAATACTAGGGTGGGTTGCCATGCCCTCCTACAGAGGATCTTCCTGACCCAGGGATTGAACCCAGGTTTCCCACACTGCAAGTGGATTCTTTTCCATCTGAGCTACCAGGGAAGCCCAAGAATACGGATTCTTTATCACTGAGCTGCCAGGGAAGCCCAAACATTCAATACATACTCCATAACATCCGTTTGATTTCAATTCTTGATAAAGAGTTCCTATATCGGAAAGGGTAGATTTTCTTGGATTGAGTCAAACACCTGTCAGTGTCTCTGAGACTCTGATAGTAGGTGGGAGGTTAGTCTAATCACACCTCAATCCGCCTTTGGGGGAGGAGAAAGATGGCCCACTTCTGAGTCTATCTTAACTTACTTCATTACAAACCACCTACACCCCCTCACGTCCTGTGCAGGACCACAAGGACATGGCTATCAGAGCCTGCCTCACGGAACATGCCTCCTTTCCTATCATTAGATGCGAGAACTGTTTAATCTTATGCTACTGATGGGGCCATTTCTGCTTCTCACTAACCCACTGCCTTTCCCCCCTCTTCTCTCAGTGCTCCATTTCAGGAGGATGGGACAAAGGGGCCTCCCTCATTATTCCCACGTCCCCAGCAGAGCTGAGCTCTTTCCACAGCTGGGAGCTAAGCAGCAGGGAGGAGACACAGAGCTGCCGCCAGAGGCTGGCCAAAATGAACCTCAGTCAAAGCTCCTACAAAAAAACAAGGACCTCCACTGCATGTTATTTTCCCTGAAGCACCATGGCAGGATCCAAGGGCTCCCAATTACATAAGCACGCTTGAGAAAAAACATGGTGGACAAACCGAATTTAGGCATCTCTTCCTCCTCCTTTAACTTCCAATCCCTCAGCTTCCATCGCAGAGCAGGCTCTCAGTGGCTTACACCGGAACCACGCAAATGATCTCAGAAAGCCTCATCTTTGCTCTCTTGTAACCAAGGGCCTGGATGTTCGGAAAATGTTTGTCCCTGTGTATACAGATCACTGTCCCAAGCTCTGTCCATCCTTGAACTTCACTCCTGCTTCACCAGGCCCTCTTTTTGATATCTGTTGCCCTTTCTACTGAATTTGCTTGCAGGATATTAAGAAGAATTTTCAGTCTCATGACTACATTTAGAAACAAAAGCAACTTCCCCCTAAAGGTTAAATAATTCCGTTTTTGTACTTTCTGTTAAATTTGCTCAGACATCTTACCAAAATATTTTAAAATGGTATCACACACATCCCATGCTTGTGTTTGCATGTGTTTCTAGATGTGTGATATCCTTTGAACATCACACAACCTCTGTGGAGTGGGCAGGGCAAAAGTTACTATTTGCGTTTCACTGCTGGGGACACTAAAGTCCAGAGAGGTGTGAGCTCTACAATCTTTACTCCATGGCCTGGCCAAGGTCACACAGCTTTTCAGGGGCAGAATTTTGGCCTGAATGTTGCCTCCTCCTCCCTTTTAGAGGTCCTGGGCCACTTCCACACCCCCAGGTCGTGCTGAGCAATTGTTGATGAGGCTATTTAGCAAAAATATTTAATTTCAGGACTATCAAATTTATTTTTCACTGTCAAGGTAGGCATAAATATTTTCAATATCTAACTTAGCCACACAAAAGATATTTTGATTTGTCATCTCCATATCTGTCTGTCTAAAACATCTCAGCTCCTAGTCAGTCTGCAGCCTTTCAGAGGTCAGTCTCCCTCACCCAAGGGTCCCCAAAGGCTCCCAAGAGATATTTTCACCTAAGTTAGCAAGACAGACTCATATACCATTTGGGGGCTTCCCAGGTGGCTCTAGTGGTAAAGAACCTAGCTGCCAATGCAGGGGACATAAGAAATGAGGGGTTGATCCCTGGGTTGGGAAGATCCCCTGGAGGAGGGCATGGCAACCCACTCCAGTATTCTTGCCTGGGAAACCCCATGAATGGAGGACCCTGACAGGCTGCAGTCCATGGGTCACAAAGAGTCAGACATGACTGAAGTGACTTAGCATGCACGCATGCATGTGGTCTTACACAAGCACAGAATTCCCAGAGTAGGTGGCATCTTTGAAGAAGTGCCTTAGCATGCAGGGGCACTAGCTGCCCAAACTTGCCTTTTCTGAGTAAAGTTTCCAGTTTAATTAAACTTTTCCTTAATTAAAATGCAAATATTCTAGGACTTTAACAATAAATTGTTTACACCAGACTGATTAACAGCCCTCAAAGGCTTTGGAAAAAATAGTTTCAATTGCAAGCTATAGATTCAGATCTCATTGCTCACTGAGATGGGGAAAGATCTTTTTTTTTTTTTTTTTATTGGCTTAGT
>SJYA01003469.1:410475-425465 GCA_006410615.1 Neotragus moschatus
GACATGAGGTATGCCTGTTTCCATAAACAAGACAACATATGCCCACCGCTTCAGACAAAATGCCCGAGAAAACACAGAGAATGTGAAACTGTGCTTATCAGCAGATGGGTTGGAGATGACCTGGTCATCATGCCCCACACAAATGGGTGCACAGCCTTGTCAAGTGCTCCTGTGACAGCCACAGTGTTAAAGATAGTATGCTGCACACCTGCAACTTTTGGGGAAGAAGTCAAGACTTGAGGTCCAGCAGGGTAACCCAATTTCCTCTTGTCATCAGGACAGGTGGCCAGCAAACAGCAACCACAGTTTGACTCTTTTGCATGAGATTTTTTTTTAAGGGCACACTTAGGGAAAGAACAGCGGGGGCGGCTAAGGGTGCCCAAAGGCATGCTCAAGCCCCTTGGGGCCCAGGGAAGCCAGCTGTGGGGTCTGGACAGCCCTCAGCACCCCAGGCAAGGTGCCTGGCAGAGATCACAAGGGAAACTCCCTGCCCCTGTTGACTGCCCTGATCTGGCAATGGCATGAACTCTGCAGTAAAAGGAGGGAACAGAAGGTGGTCGTTCGGGGAGCGAGGGCTGGTCCACAGACGCAGTGCCTTCCCAAGCTATGCTCTCTCCCTCTTCTACACAGAATCCACACACTCCGAAGCAGAAAAATGAGAATTACAATGAGGTCCAGTCTGACTTGAAATATTCACATGCAAGTCCTCGTGGCGCCAACTGAGAACCTCAGTGGTCACATCACATCACTGGCTCTCACATCAGGGCAAGTTCAAGGACTGGCATTAGCAGGGCTGGAAATCCCTGAAGATCTCTCTCTCCCTCTCCCTCTCTCTCTCTCTCTCTCTCTCTCACACACACACACACAGAGATAACTTGGTTCTAGACCTTCTTAATGTTTATGATCTGGAGTGACAATGTCTTGTTAACAAAAATGAAATATGTTTAAGTGTTAATTCCTGAGAGCAGACATACTCTTCGTTTATTTATTTATTTTAATTGGAGGCTAATTACTTTACAATATTGTGGTGGTTAAGCGAACTTTTTAGCAAGAGGAAGACAAAAGTGCCCCACCCCACCCCACAGGCTGCAGAACCTGAGTTACACCTGAATGTACCTGAAGCTGGAGTGTTTGTTAGAGGCTGCGCTGCGTCTGCCCTTAGCCAGTCCTCTGCGTTATAAGAGGGGGCAGGGAGGGTGACAGTGGCACCGTCCGAGGTTCCCTTGGGAGGTTACCTGGTCTGGCATTCTGCCTCCTCCCTCCCTTGCCTGTGCCCTGTAAGGCCAGCTTCTCTCAAACCACAGCCCGTGAGCAGGAAGCAGGTTTAGGGCCGTGTCTATTCAAAGTTCATTTCCAGTGCGTAGTAAGCCACACACAGAAGACTGACTGCAGCGGCCTGAGCCATGGGTGTCGCCTTTCTGCTCCACTCAACTGTTTGACTTGCACACAAAGACTTCTTCTCAGGGGCGCTGTTTGGGTCATTACAGAATGGGCTTGTCAGAGGGCTTTGTAATTGTAACCATAAACAAATTACTTTAGGAAAAAGACCAGAGCCACCAGCAGCCATCAAAGAGATTTGTCAAGACTGTTTCTGATCATTTTAGATCAGATTCCTTATTAAATGGAAAAAAAGAGAAGTAACTGCAGGTGAAGTGATAACCATTTTTGCAAAAGCTTTAATGTCTGCAGTAAAAGACACACTATACTGAGGCAAGGAAGTTATTTCCACTTTAAGACCTTTAATTTCAGATGGCGAACTAGGACAAATGCCTTCCCTCTGTGAAGAGCTGAATGAAAGCTCTGGTAAAGGGGAGTCAATTCCCTGTTCCGTTTTCGTTTATTTAGAAAGTCATTCTATTACATTCAAAATAGAGGCAGCTGAGCCAGTGTTAAGAAGAACCAAAAGAGGCCTGTTAGCTATAAGTCCAGTCAACCCAGCATAGAAACATGGCAGCCCAGCATCTGCCACCTGAAGGCCCCTGACACACTAAGGAATTCAGAAGTGAACTTGATCTGTTCAGGCATTTATGCATCATATTTTATCCCCTGGCCAAATACACCTTTCTTGTGGGAAGTGGGAGGGAGGTTGGTGGGAGGAGTTCTAAAAAGCTTATTTTTTTTTAATGCACAGATGCTTCTAGAACATCAAATGGCTCTTACAAACAACATTTTGATGAGTTAAGTGTAAATGAATCAAAAACATATGGATTACATTTCCCTCTGAACACAGAAGGGTCTCAAAATTAAAGAGGGGGACAAGGGCTTGAGGCGACATGCATTTGGGTTTCCCTGAATGCAAAAGTGTCTGAAAATAGTTCTAGGCAGGCAGCAGGCCCAGAATGCATCCTGGACATTAATGGATTTTATAAGTTTGAAAAATGTTGGATAGTTAAGGTTCCCTCTTCGAAGCATCTCAGATGTAAGTTTGTTTTATATGATATTTTCCCCTTCAATGCACAAGTGTTCAGAGCATCTGGCATTGATTATGATTATTTTATTCTTTAAAAAAGTGTTCAAAATAAAATAATGGCATAATTTGTTTAGACAAAACAGTCCTCAACCAGACAAAGGCTAACAGAGTAAGAAAGGTTGTTTGTATATACGGGGGAGGGTGGTGGGATAGGGTATCAGGGCCATATATCTTAAGAGTTCAAGTTTCACAAAAGCCTAGAATCCACAGCTAGCTTATGGAGGCATGCACGTCTGTGTGTATACAGATATGTGTATGTATATATGTGAGTGTAAGTACCTATATATATATATATATATATATATACACACACACACATATACACAGCTAGGTAAACATTATTAACTTATTTCCTTAGATAGGTCTTGAATGGCCCATTCTACTGCCATATGTGGAGTTTGTAGCCATGGACACAAAGAACAGTTCAAATCCCTCTTTGAATGTTTAAGTTCTCTTTTTATCATTTTTGCTTTCTTAACATTTGTAGTCCCTTCTGCTTTGTATTATTTTCACATCTATACAACTGGAGGACAGAAAGTCACCACTAGCCAATCTGCGCTGGAATGGTTATCAGGGATTTCACCAAAATATGTGTTTAAAGACTGCAATATTTATTCCATGATGTGACAAACCAAGATGAAAAAGATGTGTAGGTTTTATTTCACAGATACACAGGAAGTAAGTGGAGAAGAGGGAGATACATATCCATTCTCCTTTGCGGAGGATGTTGACTCGTCACTCCTGACCAGAGAATGGTCAACACCTTCTGTAACAAGTCTGTCAATAGCAACATGGAGTCAGGTTCCAGCCACTAGCTTCTCTGCCTCTATTTATACAAGGTGCCGTTAAAATGCCAATAGGAGGCAATAGGAATTAATAGGCTCCATGTGTTGAGCTCACAAATGAGCCAAGAAAAATTTTAAAAGCCTATATGTGTCAGTGATTCCCAATCCTTTTAATTAAAACTTTTTTTTTTAATTTGGACTGCTGATGCTATTTTCATGGTTTGTTGTATTTTATGTGGCAGTAATCTTCTTCATGTTTTCCTGCTCACATTTCCTCCCCCAAATCAGGCAAAACATTGTGAGCTCTCTATTTTTGAAAGTTAAAGTGAATTTAAGGTGATCTGATGTAAGCATTATTTTATGACAATTGCGAGCTTGAGATTCACAGCCAATGTGCCCTCTGCAGCAACTTTTCTCCTGAGGAATTTTAAAGCATCATAAAAACTCAGCAGTTGAAACAACCTCAAAGGTCATCTAGTTCAACCTTTATCTAATGCTGGAATCCCCTCTACAGCATTCCTGATAAGGGTCATCTAGTCTTAGCTTAAATACCAGACATGTATACTTCTCTACCTAAAACTCCACAAGGTAACATCCACTCAAGTGGAAAGTGACCTGACACTACACGTTATCCCTTCCCCTCCCCATCAAAGTGCAGCCATCTGTGGGGTCATTGCTCTGGGCAGAGCAAAGAAGACTCTTATGCTCTTGAAATAAATGACCCACAGTCATTCTGTCTCTTGTGGAAGGGACAGACCACGCCAAGCACTGCAAATACAACAGACCACGACCCAATTGCATACAATAAACTTCTTAATGCACAGGCTGTCATCTGTCACCCACGCTGATACTCAAGGTGGCCCTCTGGAAGAACACAGCTGGCTCTATTTGGTCATATTAGCAAAATCCACACTCCAGTGCCAAGACTTGCCCCGAACAAAATGGAATCTAAAGTCTCTTTAAAAGAGTATTCGCCCAAGTCAAGACGAGTCTTGAGTCTGGAATCTAAACTGAATATTTCTAAAAGGCACTTGGTAGCAAAAAAAAAAAAACACACATTCATCTTAGGATGCCCCATGAAGAGCTGTGAAAAAGATGATTGAAAAAAATTCTTTTCCAATTTAGAGTCCTTTTAGCAAAAAAGACTCAATACTGTACAGCTGAATTCAAAAGTTGACAATAACTCATCAATAGTGCAGTACAGGAAGTGGCTTGCTGAATACTGACGGAAAGGTTGCAGTAATCAACAATTCAGTGCAATGTCATGGAGCTGGATTTTGACTTAAGCTCCCTCTCATGCAGCAGGTGGAAATAATGAGTACTAGACATTGAAGAAATTACTCAAGTCAGTGCTGGGTCAGTCTAGCTTCCTGGCAGCCAAAAAGAAAGCCAGATGCCCTGTGCCATGCATTTCACCGTGATTGATGACTCAAGCCCTTTCAGAACAGTGTCTTTGGAAATGGTTTTCTGTGGCTCCAGCCAATCCTCTTTGTCATGTCGATCTCCTTCACGTAAATCTCCTGCAGGAATCAACCAGGGCCCTGGTCCTGAAGGCTGGGCAAGGAGTATCTGTTTTTGTTATCTTAAAGAGGGCTGTAATCCCTGCAATTGGAAGGATCTTCAGATATGACCTTGGATGCCTTGAAGAACCAAAGGACCTCTGCCCAACTCTCATCCTAGTTTAAGCTTTTAATGATCTGGCTCCAGGGGCCATGTACACAATGGCCACCATAAGATCTCCAAGGTGGTGGTAGTGGTTTAGTCACTCAGTTGTGTCTGACTCTTGCAATTCCATGGACTATAGCCTGTCAGGCTCCTCTGTCCATGGAATTCTCCAGGCAAGAATACTGGAGGGGGTTGACATTTCCTTCTCCAGGGGATCTCCCTGACCCAGGGATCGAAACCAGATTCCCCCACATTGCAAGCAGATTCTTTATCGTCTGAGCCACCAGGGAAACTCTAAGATCCCCATAACACTTAAGATTTTACCCATTGCAAAGGTTTGGCTATGGCACATATTGCAAGGAGAGTGGGACCACTCAAGAATGTAGGGTCAGAGTGGGATGTTATTCAGATCCAATCCCTATCTTGGAAGAAGATGCTCCACCCTGCCAGGCCTGGCCACCTCCGCTCCACATATCTATACAAGGACAACCATGAGTCCCTGCATGTCGTTATCTGCATACTGGAATGTTCCACCCTGAGAAATGAGAACACAGTGAACACAGGAGGGCTGCCCTCAGACCCAGGAGGGCTGACGTGAGCCAAGGCGATGATACGTCCTTTGTGTGGCCTTCAGGGAAGAACTAGAACCAAGGGCTGGAAGCTTGAGAGGCCTTTTCACACAGATGATGGAATGTGTAGCTGAGCTTCCCAGATAGGAAAGAACTGGCTGCTTTGAGAGGAGGTTTTATTCTCCTCCCATTTTCTGGTTTGCTTTTTGGGCTGACAGAAGCTGGGTAAGCACTGCTAGGGAGAGCAAGGGAAGGGCATGGCCAGGGAGCTGGCCGAGGCCCCCACCGAGGCCCCATTCCCCTGAAGGTCGGAAGCTCTAAGACAAGCACGGGGACATGGACCTGGGAGCAAGTGTTCCAGAGAAGCAGACACACCTCTGCTCTCCCTCCACCATCACACGACTCTAAGGAATTCATGTTGATTCATGCAAACTGATCCTATCCTCTTTAGATTTTTATACCTTTTCCAATTCTTAAAATTCAGATTTTAAATGGGAGATTATCATTATGGAAAAAAGAAAAACAAACTGAGGCACACAGAGAGCCTTAACTGTCTGCTTAATTGTCATGGAGGAAGGCTTCAACACCCATTGTCTATTTATAAAAAATCTGCCTTATTATTAAACTCCATCAACACCAACAAGTGTGGCTTAATTTGCCAAGGAAAAATGGCTAGAATTTCCAATGTCTTTCCATTTCGTTGAAAAAGATGGTCTAATAATTTGACAATTTAAATTCAAGATGCCTTCTTGGATTTTTAAAACTGATGGAGCATAAATCTCCATTAGCCACAAGAGTTTTGGACCTGAAACTTGGAATTCATTGAAACAGCTTGCAAGATATTAAAGGCTTCTGTCCCCAGAATATGTCTTCTTTTTTTTTTTTTTTTTCCAGTGAGGAAACAGAGCAATTTCTCTATTACCCTTTCAAAATAAGCTTACGAAATGTAAAAACTGCTTCTTTTTCCTCTGGAAAAAAAAAATGTTTCCTTTTGTCAAATCTTCTCATTCAGTGTCGGCTGCCTCATTCACGACAACCTTTTAAACATTCCCCTCATAAAATGCATAAATAGTCTTCAGGAGAAATTAGTCAAATGGCTCCCAGAAAGCACTGTTGTTTTTCCCCTTTCAAAAAACTGCCGTAAGTATCCCAGCTCACTAATAAAAGGTAAACAAGTCTGAAAATTTATCACATGTAACAGATATGATTAAAAGGAAGACAATAAGGAGGTCAGTGACGCTCATGTGATGGGCAGTTCTGTTCTCAATGCATTAGACTACCCAAAGAAGGGAATAAAACTGCAGCTACTAAGCCGTTCATAGGAATAAATGTCAGGAATCCAAAAGGCAGAGACGGAAGGGGAGGTGACAGAGCACTAAGGAGTCAAAACTAACATCAGGCTTCTCCAGGCCTATTAAGAGAGAAGCCCAAAGTCACAGGAGAGGCCAAGTGAGTTAAAGGACTGATAATATACAGGCCCATTCAAGGTGGAACTTCCCCACCCCCAACCACACCACCATGGCTGGAACTCCTTTTGAGAAAAAAGTAACATCAGAACTTCATTCAGGAAATCCAGGTGCTGGAACGCATTTGAACAAACATGAATTCACAAATCTCCATTTCATGACCTACCAGCCATACCACTCCACACAGCCCACAAAGTGAGGCCCAAGTTCACAAGTGAGACTGGGACACATTTCAAACTTTCATAGCATGTGGGGAATAAAAGGAAAGAGGAGACTGCAGAATACTGGGAAAGTAGTCCTAACATTGGCATTGCCCCTTTTCTTCTCTTTTTGGCAACTTTTTGTTACCAATATTTACACCTCTGCAGTTTTCTGGGTTTTTGTCATTGTTGTTGTTAAATAAAGGTGTGTCCATGAAATAATAAAAGCCACAGGAACCCCCAATAACTTGGACTATATCTGTGGAGTCATGTAGGCACATTCACTCAGTTACTCTTCCCCTTTCTAATTCCTATGAACAACAGAAAAAACAAAATTAACTAATTAAAGCTCAATGAAGATTTACGAGGGGACTTGTTTCCCACCTTCTGCCCCTGTAGCTGGGTGAGGCAGCTTAACTAAAACATCTCTGAGAAATGCCATGAGCCATGAAGTTTCTGACTTGAGTATCATTTATGATACCCCTGGGGAGTGGGCCTGCCTAAGAAAACCGAGTCCCGGCACCCCATAAGGTTCTCATTACAAATAGGAATGTGCCAGGCCAGATGCACTGGGGGTTGTCAAGCTTTGCAAACTCTCCCCACCAAAAAACTCATAAATTTTGCAGAATATATTGCTTTTCCTTGGATTTTTATGATTATGTTCAATTTCAGGAAACTTACCCCATACTTCATCATTTGCCTTCGTTTTTTAAGAGTTATTTGACGTCCACAAAGTTCTACGGGCTTTTTACTAATCATGTTTTTTAAATCTTAACAATATAAACCTACATATTTCTAGCCAGCCATGAATTTAAAACCTCCCCCGCCACCTTCCAATTCTGGTGTGCAATTGCAGGCTGAGCAGATTTCAAAGTTTTTCTATTGGACAAACACACCTTTCCATCTTCCATGGACATAAGGAACCCAAAGAAAGATGACAATAACAGCCATCAGAGTGTACGAGGTAGTCACATCTCGGGCACTAAAACTGGATGGAAGAGGTGATGTTGTAAGGCATTCACAGCCCAAGGAAAAGACTCCCCAGCTCCAGGGTCAAGGGTACAGGCATAACTGGTGGGCTAGAGTTGGTCTGGGCACCTAGGCAAAGTTTGGTATACTCACATTTTAACATGGTAAAGTGAATTTTAGGGATTTTAGTGCTATTTTACTAAGTTTACTTTTCAAAAGACATATTTCAGATTTGATACTTAACCCGTCTCAAATTGGTTACCAACTTAAAATGCAATCTTTCAGCTGACTGTGTATTAAAGCAGCAATGTCTATAAACACTTGTGCATCTCTCTGTAGCAATGGCAGTTCTTAATGCTACACCCAAAGCAGTAAGTCTTCTTTACACACCCAAGAAACCCAGGGTCAGGGCAAGGCCTACATGATCCAGTCCCCTCTGATGAGACATGTAAAGATCCCACTCTACTACAAATGTTCAGAATAGGAAGACACCAGGGAGCCAGATGTGGTCCTGTGCTAAATCAGATTAGGAGAAGCAGACAAAATCACAACTTTATTCAATGTGTCATTTATCCTGGGTGACTAATGCATTTGTATGAAGTTAAAATTGAGCTTTGAGAAACTATGAAATAAATCAAATGCTCTACTTTATGTAATTTTAACAGACAGATCCCATTAGGATTCTACTATGTGTAGCTGTTGGTTAAAATCATTGACCAGTATCCCTATAAATTAATCAGCTGAGGTAATACTGGTGCTGCTGTCACCATTTGCGACTAATTTACAGTTAAAATTCACTTTAACTTTTCAAGCCTCTTGAGATAGGTTCATCACATTTCAATTTTTGTTCAAAATATGTGAGTAACTGCAACTGTTTACAAAAGCCTCTATGGTATAAGTCTGCCGTGGGTGTCATTTTTCAATGGCAGTAGAGTGTGCATTGGCATTTCATTGTAATTTCAGGGTAAAATGCTAATCAGAATCCAGCCATAACGGTCTTCATCATTCTTGATAGGAACTTTATCCCTCGCAGTCTGAATATACGTGCACCATTGAAGTTTAAACTGTTTTAGAATTGCAAAAAACTAATGGGCCAAAATGTCTAATTATACCAAAAGGGATATAGTTAATATTTAGCAGTTCACTTTTTTTTTTAAGACTGTCATGGCTTTTGCATTCCTTCTGGATTGTTAATACTTGGATATGTTTCTTTTCTGATAGGAGACCTAATTTATTAAAAACTCGTAAGTACCTACAATTTCTCCTCAAAATGTGTACCTTAATGTCAAGCTAATTTAACTGTGTACTTTATCTCTACAAAAATGTCCTAGATTTCTTTAACGCCTTTTATCTTTCTTTCTTGACTTGAATCTCGTGACCTTTAAATGTATACTGTAAAAACAATAAATAACATTTAGAGGGTTCTCCCCCAAGATCAATTTTAATTTATCTTGAAGTTTGAAGTTACCCATGAACTCTGAGACAGCTGATGTCCACCTCTTTGAAAGCAGTGGGAAGAAACATCTATCTTCTGCGGGTGCTTGCTCAATAAGGTGATGTGTATAAAACACGGAATACAGTGCTTGGCAAAATGCTACTTCCCTTATGCTGGCACTCAAACCATCTTACAGAGTGCTGCAAAATGAACACACAGGGAAACGTTCCTGCACGTCCTTGAGATGAAACTGCAATCTGAACCCTTCAGCTGCATAAATAGAAAATGTGTTTGGTCTAAAAATATGTTGCACGTTGCATGTGTGTTTAGTTGCTCAGTCATATCCGACTCTTTGTGTCCCCATGGACAGTAGCCTGCCAGGCTCTTCTGTCCATGCGATTCGCCAGGCAAGAATACTGGAGTGGACTGCCATTGCCTCCACCAGGTGATCTTCCCAACCCTGGAATCAAACCCATGTCTCCTGCATCTCCTGCATTGGTAGGAAGATTCTTTACAATTGCGCCACCTGGGAAGCCCCAAATATGCTAGGAAAATCCAAATCTCAGGTTAGCCCCCAAAGCAGGAGCTATTTTTAAAAGAAAGAAAGAAGGACAAAAAACAAACAAGGCATCTGCCTCAGAGGAGACCATGGTATAAAAGTGGGGAGAAAAATATTGAGCAAATGTTGAAGGCATGTTCTTCCACCACCACCCACCCCTCACTTTGAACTAGAGGAAAGCCTCATTCTGGTGACAATAACAATTTAAGACACCTTTTAAAAAAAAAAAAAAAGTTCACAAAATTACCCTCACGGTATTGTTGTAGATACTAAATGTAGGTATACGTCGCAGAAAGAAAATGCTATGCGTAACTATCTAAAATCACAAAAGTGGTAAGTTTAGGGTTGTTAGGAGCGATTACTCACATCAACAAAGAATTCCCCGCAGGATTTCTGGCAAGCAAGATGCACATAGAGAGACTGACTTTATAAAACTTTAATAAGCATGCTGTTTCAGGAACATATCTACCTGTACCAGCCTGTCTGACCACCGTGATTTTAGCTCTTCTCTTAGACCTCAGTCTGCATCTCCCAGCTCTGCTCACAAAGCTGATCACACAAAGCATTAAGCAGGTTACTGTATATCAAACCATTCATTAATTTAGCAAAAAGTAACTGAGCACCTACTGTGTGCCACTGTTCTAAGCAGTGAAGCTGCAGTAGTAAATCATACCAGCCCCCAAAAGACTCCACCTTCATGGAGCCCATATTGAATGCATCTTTCTCCCAAGCACTGAATCTCATGCTTACACCAAACAGGAGCAGAATTGAGTGTCTCTTGCTGGGGTAGATATCAGGCCAGTTAGACCTTGTATATGGTTACAGATGAAAACCCAATGCTGACTTGTAAACACTAAAGAAGGGTGACAAAGGCCTCGTCAGCCTCGTCCGCTGCCAAGCCCCACGGAACGCAGGGCTTGCCACTGCTTTAGCATCTCTGCCAGGGTATTATCACGGGCAAGCAGTGCAGTAAAGGATTCACACAGCCTGTGTGTTCATTTCAGCTCTGCAGGCTACTCTCAGTTGCTGAACCTCTCTGTCCCAGATTCCACGCCCTGCAAAATGAGGAACTCAGAGAACACAAATCAGAGCCTGTCACAGAGGAAATGCTGGCTCTGATTATTATTTTCACTCACTATTATTAATATGACTTATTATGATGGCTTCCCACCTAGACATAATATTTGGAAGACTTAGTGCAATGCCTGAATGACTCAGATAAGCGAACGATGGTGCATCTTGGATTGGCTTCATTAGGCTATTACTCTGGGCCAGACACTAACTAGGATTACATCAGTAAATATGTTCTCATCCCTCAAAACAACTCAGGTGCACGGGAAATCGAGTCAGGGCAGCATGGCAGCTCAGAGGAGGGGTGTCTGACCCAACGGGGCAAGAGTATGTGAGTTTAGGGGCAGAGAGGCAGAATTATAGCCAGTGGCTTCTCTAAGACAGAGCTCAGATTCAAAGGAGGAGACAGCCAGACAACGAATTATTTGGTGGCCAAACAATTCATTATAAACATAGATATAAAAGCCAATCAGATGGTACCAAGGCACCAACTTGCCCTTTAGGGGAAAAAAAAGGCAAAAGGAAAAACATCAATACACACCTTTCAGAAAAATAAGCTAATAATTTTTTCAAAAGAAAAAGAACAAAAGAACAAATATATCTGGGTACATCTCAAGAGCCACAATATATGCATCCTTCAAAAATAGCTACTTTGCCAGCAATGGTGCCAATTGACAAACATTTGTTTCAACTGATTCGGGAAAACAAACTTTAATTTGGTATTTCTTTGAAGAATGCTTGCATCAATATTTACCTAATTCAGACAGTTAAATAATTGTCCATAATTTTGTGGTTATCTCACAGCCAATGGTGGTCAGTGGGTGATGACAATACTCTATTCACATAGCAAAACATAACTTCAGCAATTATGTGATGACTGTGAGTGACTATCCAACCAGATAACTGTGGGTCCAAAGACAACTGTTGAAGAGCAAGTGTTGGCTGCTTCTGGTCTTCTAAATAGCCCACATTTCTGGTTTTCCGTTTCACTCTTGGCCTTGAGGAAGACTGCTTCTCCTCCTCTAGCCCACAGTTTCTCTCCCTGAATTCTTACTTTACTTACATCCATGTCCTACTATTTCCCCCAAACTAGTTCTACATTCCAATGTCAAGTCAGTGGGGCCAGAGGTCACCTTCTACATTCCTTTCCTCTTCCCCTAAGAGTGACTGCCTAGCAAAGCACTGGGCACAGAGCTGGTACACAAACCAAACACCTTTGCCGTGCATGCTAGGTCACTTCAGTCACATCCAACTCTTTGCAACCCTGTGGACTGCAGCCCACCAGGCTCCTCTGTCCATAGGATTCTCTAGGCATGAATATTGAAGTGAGTTGCCATTTCTTCCTCCAAGGGATCTCCCCAACCCAGGGACTGAACTCAAGTCTCTTATGTCTCCAGAAGTAGCAGGCAGCTTCTTTACCACTAGCACCACTGGGGAAACCCCCAGAAACCATTCTGGAGAGAGTGACAAATACTGAACCAGGGCACGAGGGCTCCAAACCCAACCCAACAATGTCACATGTGGACTATCCATCCTTGGGCAAGTTATTTCCCCATCCTTGGCCTCAGTCTCCTCATCTGTACGATGAAGAGGCTGAACCAGATGATGGTGAAGCCCTCCAGTCTTGAAACACTAGGTTTGAGGAATTGATTAATATCTACACACCTAAGCCAAGACTTCTGCCAGCAAGTAAGTAATGGCTAATTGATGAGACCTCTCCAGGATTCCATGGCACTTCATCAGAAACATCCATCAAGCTGGAATTTAATTTAGTTACTGTGGCTGTGCCGACCTGGTGTGAAACCACCAGTCCCTTTGGAAAATTAATTTATTAAAAAAAAATTCATTGACTGACATCCTGGAGGGAGAAATAAAGCCTCTGCAATTGCATTTCTCATTGTTCAGTAGACAGTTAGGTCATCCTGTACATATTGCCACAGTCAGAAGGTTAAACTGTCCTCAAAACACACTCCTTCCAGTGGGGTGGTTTGATCAAATCATACTAGAGACCCAAAGACCTAGGAGATGTCAGACTCCTAAGAAAGCTCTCCTGGTGATTGTTAAAACTCAGGCTGCAACTGCAGCGCCACTACAAGATGAGTAGGATTTTATTTTTTATTCATATAAAAAAGAGACCATTTCAATACTACTGACAGGAGATATGTGGCCTCCAAAACACAAAATTTGGATTCCAGAAATAGGGTTTCATCAATGCCACCATACATACCTGCTATTGAGACCCAGTTTTCACTGAAGCTGGTCGATGATACAGACAACTCTTATTTAGAAATCTAAGAAAACAACCCACTCTTTATGGGATGGAAGTGATGTGTTTCTTCTTTTCCTTTTCTCCAGTAAAATGAACAGTGAAAAAATCAACAGATGAGTGATTTCAAGTTTCCTTAGCTATTTCCTAGTGTGTGGCCTTTACACCTTCCAAGATCAGCACAACCACATCAAAGATAACTTTCAATCACTGGCTGATTTTCTTTTCCAAATGAAGCAAAATGCACAGGTATATGAAAGATAGCATTCCATAAACTAAGCAATCCATAATCAAAATCAGATTATAGCTGGAGGGCTAGTGTCAGCTCTGCTTAAATCATGCCATTTTATTTAAGCACTCAGATAATTTTTCTCAGCTCAGTAAGTAGGTGGATGTTAGCAGCTAAGGTCATCGAAAAGATTTACCTTAAAATAAATTCAACAATTGAGAGCATTGCCCTCTCCGTGGTATAAAGTGTGCCTCACTTTGAACACGCATATAAAATTTCATTAAAGTGCAACATAAAAGTTTTACATTAGAGGAACCCAGTGCTGGACCTTTGTTTAACAGTCATGATAATTTATGGCGTGGATCTGCTACAGTTAAGTAGAAAAACAGCCTTCTCATGATGAAATACAAGTCATAAAGGCTGAAATTCAAGGAAAGCTGGAGGAATCCCAAGCCTCCGATCAGTCAATTCTTCTTCAGATTTTTAGCACACATTCTTCTTTAACGTTCTCCACACAGATTGAGACACAATACAGTCCTGGACCCCTCAACCTTCAAAGCTGGAGTTTGCAGTTCTAAGCATATCTTAGAAATCATAGAAATCTGGTTTTCTTTTTTTAAGCACACGGGTAAGTAACAGGGGTTCTAATTTTGCCTTTTCCTAGTAAGCATTTTTTGGGTTACCATCATTCTTTCTCATTCCTTTCCTCAAAAGAGACCAGACTGGCTAAGAGACCTTCAAAAATTACAAAACAATGAAAACACTATCAAACAGGTAGAGGGGTGGGATTACCACCAGGATTTTTGCAACTATCTTTGAAAGACAGGAGTATTTGCATAGACCCCTCTTGGAGCTGGTGGGGTTCTCATGTTAACAGATGTTTCTTGAGCACCTGGAATGAAAAAGGCACTGTCTGAGATGATGTGAGAGGGTGTGTGAATATTTAAACACAAATGACTTAATGCAACAGTGGTGACACAGTGAAAAGAACAATAAACACAAATCCTAAGACCATCCACACACTGCAAACTTAGGCAAGTCAATTAATCTCTCTGAACTGCCATTTTTGCCATCTACAAAATGAAGCCAGTAACATCAGTCATGGAAAACCCACAAGGTTATTGTGAGGATCAAATCAAATGACAGATGTGGTAAGTTACAAAGCTTTGGAAAGAAATGCTATCTATCCCTTACACCCAGCTTTGAGGCTTCCAATTAAGTAGACAGATATACCATGGTCTTCTTTAAGTTCAAGTACTGAATCTTCAAAATTAGGGTATTTGAATTTAAATAGACAGTTCTCAAG
>SJYA01003469.1:425643-442561 GCA_006410615.1 Neotragus moschatus
ACAGTTCTCAAGGATTTGAGTTTTGCCATATATATATATGGAAAATTATATATATATGATATATACTATACATATATGAATGGAAAATTACAATATACATATATTATAATGTGCTATTCATACCTTCTCATTAAAGAAGCATCCATAAAAAAGTGCTAAGAGATTGTATCATTACATAAACTGCTCCTCATTTGATTAGAAGAAAAAAGCAGAGTTCCATGGCTAGTTGATTACATGGTCATTCCACAGCAATTTTTTTTAACACAAGCATAACATACACAATCTAATCTGTTTGTTTCAGTGAGAGCTAAATGCTCCAGCTCACCCAGTAACAATAAATATTAGGCGATAATAATAAAAAACAGGCAATGAGGGTGTGCGGGAAGGCAACTCAGCTGGAAAGTGGGAGATGTGGATTTCTGATCCAGCCCTACCATTGATACAAATCAGGCTGTGTGAACTTAGGTGTCAATCAACCTATCTAGGGCTGTTTGTTCATCTGTAAAATGGGAATAACACCTGTGCATTCTGATGCACAATGATGGAAAGAGATGATGTACAAGGAAGGATGGCACCTGCTGGAAAGGCTCAGACAAGATGTCAGTTGCTGATGCAGATGCAGGCGTCAGCTCCATCTAGGCTGGAATCTGAACTGCATAACTGAGAAGCCAGGGCCTCCATTTCTTCATCTAAAAATGGAGGTCATATTAGGACTCATCTTGTAAAGTTGTCTAAAGGATTAAGTAAAATTGAGAATTTAAAGCACTAGCTACTCAGTCATGTTGGGGCACTGAGTAGATACCCAAATAACAGCAACAAAGATGATGCAACATATCACATACACGGGTGAAACACACACATACACACACTCCTCAGAAAGGTTTCCCCAGATTGTGGTCTTGAGTTCTTCTATTAGCAATAAACTTCTTTCTATTCTCAGTAAACGAGTTTTTAAATCTCTTTCTTTATCCCACAGGAATCAGAAAGAAATCAAAATTAAGAGTGAAAAATGTACTCGCTGTACCAACTGTTTTGTCTATGTGACAAGCTCATCAAGTATGTGGTGGTTTCCCTTTCTGAGGTACAACCTACAACTATAAGCTCATGGGAGTACAGTTCCTAGTTTGTTCCAGAGATGGCCATTTTATCGGGCTTTTATGATTTTTTCAATTGTGTTAAATCTGTGCAGATTCTGCATGCAAGCAATAGTCTTAGCTAGGAATAATGGGCATGAAATAAAGGTTCAGCACATTAAAACCATTTCTATTCAACAATAATTAGCATGTTTAAATACAATAAAATTTTTATCCATCTACAACATGCTTAAATGTTTGGAATCCCGTTTATGTCTATAATGACAGATTCATATTTGAAGCAGTCATTTTCAATCTTGATTTGTATATTTTAGGCTTGTTAAATGCTCGACTGAATCATTAGCAAAACAATTCATGTATCATTAAACTGATTTCTAACATGAGATAATTTTCTTCCTTGTCCAACAGACATGCCTTTTAAGATTTACAGAGATAGCATTTATTCTTTGGGGGCTTTCAGCTGGGTGTAGAGCAGACCTTATCAGTAGCTAATTTCACCACCTTGAGTCTTACTCTCCACCCCACCATACACTCAAGCTCAAGCGGTTTTCGGAATGAAAGCTCAGACACACTGGAGAATGAATATTGTACCAGCAAGAAAAAAGAGACCACTGACTGTCTCCCTTTTATTGGAAAACAAACAGAGGGGAAGGGGGAAAGATAAATGGATGGAGGTAGAGAAAGAGAAACCCTGACGACCTGTGGGCCTTGGTCAGAACAAGATCCAGGGGATCCCCCCTGGCCCCCTCCACATTCCCACCAACCCCAGGTAGAGGTGGGCTGCCTTCTCAGTCTCTCCCTGACATTCCCATTCACCAAGAGGCCTCTGCCACCCTTTCAGAGGATCGAAGAGAAGGAGGCCTCCCAGATCTGTGCACATAGAGCGGGCAGAGGCAGCCAGGCTGCCGCCATGCATGGGCCATGCCCAACTGAAGCTGAAACAGTTCACTTTTGTCTGGAGAGCAGGGTCCCCGCCTCCCACAAGGCTGAGGAAACCTGGGCAAAGTGGGGGCCGGTGGGGCAGCGAATGAGGGGGAGGGGAGGAAAAGCCTGGCCTGCACATGGCCCCTTCCCAGCCTCGACAGCCCCACACAGACCTTTGAACTTTCTATTTATCTAACAGTTTAGTGAGTTTAACTCTCTTCCTGTATAACTGCCCGTTTGCAAGCTTGCCTCTAATTAGGCTACCTGTGAGACATCACATAAAAACTACAAACCATGGATGCTGGCCTCTGTCCTTCACAGGCAGAAAGTCGGCCACTGTCGTCCTGGCTTAACTACAATTGTCATCAAGCTTTGGAACATGGTGATTTTGCCCTCACGGTGATTTGCTTTTCCATTATTATTTTTTAGTGTGAGCCCCTTCCTGTATCTGTCTTCCCTTCTTTCCTTCCTTCTGTCTCTTTTTCAATAATAAAATGATGATAAGCACCCCTGCAAAGAACCTCGGCCTGTCACAAAGCAACATCTCATCAATACGGGAAAGGTGCCTGCCGACAGAAAGGCTGGACACTTGGCAGGCCCTCAGATCCTGCTGGTAAAGGAGTCCAAATCTAGCCACGTGATCTCCAGACACCTCAAGAATTCATTTACTGGGTTAGCAAGGCAAGTGTATGCAATGATTTAAACGATCAAATTTGATTTTTTTTTTCCTTTATCCTTTTTTCACTTTTTAAGAGCAAGTGGTATCTTTGGTGCACACAGCCATCTGTGCCTTCCTCTTTTCAACAGAATGGTTCATATTAAATTCAGACACAGGTGAACATTGCTCATTCACCGAGGAATCTTCAAGAATGAGAGCTTTGGCCCTTTAATTGAGTCGAAAGCATGACCCATTAAGAGATTCTTGCCGTGTGTGAAGTCCAGGGCTCAGTTCCGTTAGTGCCAGCACTCTTAGCCGCCCAGCCTGGGAAGTGTCACCCATGCCTCGTCCTGCCCATTTGCATTCCTCCTGAGGAATGTGGATGTTTCTAAATGGGCACAGGCTTTTTGTTTACTATAGTCTAGTGTCTGTAAGTGACACATATGCCTGTTTCTGTAAAGTCTTTCTCCATTAGGTCTTGGAAGATGAGTTTGTTTTTTAGCTGGCCTGATCCGGTTATTATGTCAGACATATAGGGTTGTGGTAGAGATGGCTCAGAGCTCTCTGTTCCACAAGTGAATGCTGAGAAGAGGTCCAATGGAAATGAGATCCTTAACTTGGCTGGTGCCTTTTTCCTCCTAGGCCTCCTTGGAAGGTTTGGGGGTGGGGAGCAATGGATGCCATCACTCTAATCAAAGACTTACTCCCCAGGAGGGGAAGTAAACATGTAATGAACATGCCATTGCCATGCTCTGGATGTGCAAGAGAGTTTGGAAAGGTAAAGACTTCCATTCAAGGCAATAGCAAGATTTTTAGCTCACCCACTATTCACATTTCTGTTCCTTTTCTCTGTGAGGGTGTACAACACAGAGATGCACAACCACAGCATTACAAATGTTTACAAACACAGATGTAGAAGGAAGCTTGCCCCTCACACTCGAAGGAGAAATTTTCCTGGAACGTGTGCACAGAGGGAAAAGGCTGGCTGATTTATGCAGACATGTTATACTAATTCATCAGTATTCACATAATATCCATGGAGTGTCTGAGTCCACATGTTTCTTAACTGATGTGGCACAGTTAGGCATCTAGAGGAAATCAGGTTTTGCATTTTCCTTAATATAATAAAAGATAGTTTCCAAAAAGAGAGAGAGAGATATATTCTTCTGAAAAGACAAATCAAAAGAGCCCACCCCTTTAAATACGCAACTGCACGTGCTTAGGATTAGACTGAAATTAAAATAGTATAATAAACACGTTTTTTAAAAATCTAATACATTGTATATATGTTTAACATTTGAACTACACCCACAAAATCAATTATAACAACGTCTGTTAAATTAATGATGTTACCCACACCGTATATTAGGCAAATTGTATGCAAATAGTAATGCTGTGGTTATCAGGTGCCTGCAAAATAAATTAGTGAAAAAGAGTAAAGGCTGTGTGCAGGAGCGTGATATTTAATGGAGCAGTAATTTTATTGTGATCTTTACTTTTAAATAACAGCGTGGTTATTAAAAATTGCAACGTGTTCTTCTGCAGAGCTGATAAAACCCTGCATGGTATCAAAAATGCCTTATAGATTAATACTGATACAGCGTGATTTGTGGCTTCAAGGATTTACCCGGAATTGCTATAAAATAAAATGTTTTTAAGTTCTGCTTATCTTGGATTTTCAACTAAAGGAGTCATGATTGGCATAATGAAGCTATTGGCTAAGAGTGTGACCCTTTTCTAAAGAAGGAAATTGCCTAAAATATCACATCAGCGAGGGAAATCCTTGTAAAAATACACAGCATTCAGAGTCAACGGCTGCCAGGAGTTTAACGTTGCAAAAGATTTCGCACTGCCGGTGGGTACTATAGATTATTCCAACTCCATTTAAAAAGCCAATAGCGAAGAGTGCAATTCTGAGTCTGAGTCGCTACCGCAGTGCCTTCCTCTCATCTAATTCCATAGGCTGTAGGGGCAAACTGATAGGAGAAAATGTTATGACAAATGAACAGTGATAACGTTGGTGCAGGAGGTGAGGCTTTTGTAAAAGTTAAAGATATGTGCATCGCTGTTGATGCACGCGCGCGCGCACAGCACTCAGAGTAACAACTTTCCAGCTCTCAGTCACCTCTGCACCGTCTTTCACAGACAGCCCTCTTGGCGACAAGTTGACTGTATCTGGAGAAGAGCTGACTAAACCTTTGAATCCGAGCTGGGTACCCATGACACAAACGGGTGGCTGCCTCCCAGTTGGGGATGGGGGGGCGGTGGCGGTGGTGCGGACAGGACCCAGGGGTTAATGAAATGTGCGTTGACTTCCGAGCAGCCAACTTTAGGGGCCAACTTCAAAACCCCGCAATACTGAAAGCCAACGCCGCAGTCGGCCCGGACCCCGGGGACTCCCGCACAGTGGCCCCCGAAGCCGCTGCCAGGCTCCCGATTGCGAGCGGGTGGAAGGGAAGGTGTGCGCGCCGCGCCGCGCGGGGACCGAGGTGGCCGCGGGGGCGGTGGCCGCCGGGGACGCAGAGGGCCGCCGGTGGCACCTGGCCGCTGCCTGTCCCCCCGCGACCCGCCGCCAGCGTCGGGCACCTGGGAAAGTTGGGGGCATTTCGAGCTGCAGCATCCGGTGCGCTGGGAGGCCGCCAGGCCAGCTGTTAGGGGAGAAAATCCCGGGCGGAGGTCGCGCGGCTCAGACCCGGACAGCAGTGCATCTGATTTGGGCCAAATGCAACTCTTCGGACTTGGAGTGCAAAGCGACGCCTTCCGGACCCGCATTCTTCCCTCATCCGCACCTACCCCCACCCGGGCACCCGACCGAGGAGTCGCGGCGGCTGGGGCCAGAGGTGGCCGAGAGCAAGTGGGAGGGCGTCCGGGGCGCCCCCACCAAGCCCCGGCTCCTCTTAACAAAGGCGGAAAGCCCAGCCCCAGCGCGGGGACCCGCGCAGCAAAGGAGAAGGCAAAAAGCAACACCTACCACTGCTGCTCCAGGTCCCAGTCCCTGAAAAAGTCGAATAGATCCATAACGGCCGGGCGGCGGCGGCGGTGGCGGCGGGCGGGCGTCCGTCGCTGCTCGCGGCGGGTCTGCGCGGCTCTCGGCGCGGCTCGCGCGCTGCTCTCGGCAGTCCGGCTCTCCGGCCCTCCTGCCCGGCTAAAAGTGCTCGAGCCGCATGGGCGGCGAGGGCGGGCGCCGGAGGTGCCGGGTCCTGAGCTTCGGGGCGGCGGCGGCGGCGGCGGCGTCGGCAGCAGCAGCGGGCGGGCAAGTGCCTGACCTCCTGCTCGGGTCTGCTCTGTCCGAGGCTGCCCGCGCGCCCAGCGCCCCGACGCTGCGGTGGCAGGCGCGGTGGGCTCGGGCCGGCGGGGCCGCCCGCCTGGCGGGCTGCGGGCTGGCGGAGGCGGTGGCGGCGGCAGGGGCGGCCGGGGCAGCGGCAGCGGCGCGGCGCGGCTCGGCAGCCGGGGCGGCAGCGGCGGCTGCTGCACAGGCGGCGGCGGCGGCGGCCGCGGCAGCATCACACACTTACACACTCACAGGGGNGGCGGCAGGGGCGGCCGGGGCAGCGGCAGCGGCGCGGCGCGGCTCGGCAGCCGGGGCGGCAGCGGCGGCTGCTGCACAGGCGGCGGCGGCGGCGGCCGCGGCAGCATCACACACTTACACACTCACAGGGGGCGGAGCCTGGACAGCCCGAAGCCGCGACATGGAGCCGGCGTTATCATCCTCGGATCTGGCAGGGGCTCGCCCCTCCCGTCCGCGCCGCCCGGGACCCCCCTGTGTCAAAATCAGCTGGTGAGAGCGGCCGCAGACCTGGGGACTCGCGCCCCGGGGCCCGGGCCCGAGGGGCAGCTGCAACTGAGGCAGGCGGCGGCCCGGCGGGGCTAGGCGGCTGGCTTCCGGAAGGAGAACCTCTCTCGGAACCCCCACCTACTCCCACCCCTGCGAGTTAAGGTTTGGGACCCAAAAAGAGCGCACAACGTGCCGCAGGGATGGGGGTCCACCCCCCGCTGCGGCGCGCACAGTCCCTGCCTGCCCCGGGACGCTTCTTGGGGCCCCCGACCACTGGGAACAAACTTTGGTGGACCCGAGCATCCCTCGGCCCCGCAGCGCAGAGCCCTCGAGGCCAGGAAGAAGGCGGTCACCTTCACCTTCCCCGGCGCCGCTTGTCTGCACCCAGGCCGGCCAGGCATGCCGCAGTGCTGCCATGGCCGCACTGCAGGGCGCGGTGTGCACCTAGTAGGTCCACAAGCTCTGGGCCCTGGATTCTGCAGGCTGCAAGGATCGGCACGAATGACCACCCTGGGTGATCCTCAGGTTCGCCTTAGGACGCTGGAAACTGGGTGGCACTACCACCTTCTAGGCACAACCACCACATGCCTTGGGCAGAAGGCGTCAGCACTCCCTACTCTGGGAGATGGGAAATCCCACAGAGTGTGCGCACTGTCCCACCCTCTGGCTGCCTTGTCTCCCTCCGGCCAGAGAGTCTCTCTCCGCGTGCAGCCGCCTCCCTCCCTTCAGCCTCTACTGGTGGTCCAGGACTAGTGGACCTCTTTAGCCAACACCCTTGGGGAAAGCTTTCCCGACCTCCGATACCCAAAGCGGTGTCAGAAGGGGCGGAGTCTGACACTTAGGGGATCAGGAGCATCCGGAGTCCCAGACCTTCCCCAAGTCCTTGCGCAGGCAAAATAGTATTGGCGCATCATTGAAATCCTAAGGTGAGGACCCTCTAGCAAAGCGGTAGACTGAGTGCTGACAAGAGCTGGGTGCCAGTTCCGATTCTGATCCTGCGTGTGACTCTAGCAAGTCTCTTCTCTGAGGCTCCTTTTGTAAAAGACAGAGACTTGACAGAGCTGCCATCTGGCTCCTGCACCTCCAGCTTTCTGCTTTCTATTTGAATATGCTTCTCTAATATTATCTCATATTCTCAAAATCATCTTAATAATTTCTCTTTACTTTTTTTTTTTTCCAGAAGAAACTGAGGCTCTGAGACTGGGTAATTTGCCCAGGATCTGACATTTCTCCTCAAGGGGGAACCAAGATTAGAACGAAGAATCTGGGAAGCCCATTTAGGGAGGGCTGAACTCAGTGGAAGGTGCTACAGCTCCAAGAGGTGGAGGATTTGAGAATCTGAGCTTGAAGGGGCCCCAAGTTCCGTCTCTCTCATATTCTTTGTATGGGAAAAAGCACATCACCCACATACACAGACAAGACACTAAGATTCTGCAACTCTGGCATCTGATGATGCTTTGCTTTGTTTATTTATTTTCCATAGGGCCAAGTTCTTAACAAAACTAGTAAACTGACTGCAGATCAACCAATGGGCAGCCAAGGGAAGACTGCATTTCAAATTGCCTTTTCACTTTGGCTACTTGTAAACTCCTCTAGTCAAAGACTCCGGGGCAAAAGAGCTATTGGTAAAAATGGTGCCAGAGATTTTCAGATTCTCTCTGTGCCTTCTTTACTTGTGGAGTTCCAGTCTTCAGCTGGAGACTGTGAGCCCTTGAGGCAAAAGAGACTTCCTCGCTCAGATCCACAGCTCCCAACCTTAATTCTCTTAGTAAATGATCCTCGAATTGGATTTGATTGCTAATAATGATTGTCGCCTGGGCTAATGCTTGATCTGCTTGAAAATCTTTAGAGGAAAACCAGAACATCTACAATTAACATTTAAATGGTGATTATGGTCACTTTGTATCTGATTCACTTTTCTCGCCAGATTATATTGATTGGGGGAAGACAGAAAATAATTATGTGCTAGATAAATAAATTTTCAAGAGAACTAAAGCTGCTCCTTTAAGAGTTCCAGACCCCCATCACCCCACTGGTGCACTTTCTTCCCAATCAGCGGGAGGACTAAGCAGAAGCAGAAGGAACCAGCGAGAGGCAGCACTCAGAACAGAAGTGCCTGCGGGAAGGAGAGAAGAGACAAGTGGTGCCGGCTGCCATTTCAAAAAAGGGGCTGGGGCTTTTCCTTCCAGAGATCAAAACCAAGAGGGGAGGCTGTGCTGGGTGGAAGGAGTTCCCACTCCCAGTCACCCTCCTGGAACACGGAGGAAGCTGGGAGAGGCAGCACTGAAGGGACCAGGCCATCCCTAAGGCCAGCCAGCCAGCCCAAGCCCAGCTCACTGTCTGAACATCTGCTTCTGGGCAGAGGACAAGCTTCACCTTCTCCCTTCCTTCTCCTCTTCTTGCCCATCCTCAACTCTGATGGAGCCAGGAGCCTTAGAACTGGGCTCTTCAGTGAACCTTCAGACAGCCATCCAAGCCCTGTATCCTCCAGCACACTAGCAGGAGGGAAGGGAAAGCAAGTTGCAGGGAGAGCAAGAGCAACAGGAAGTTAAAAGGCGATCTGGAATGAGAGCTCACTGCTGCTGTCACTCTGGCAGCTCTGCCATCTAGTTCCCACGGGTCAGGTTGCTGCCCTCTCATTCCACTCTCTGGGGCATCTTAGCAAAGGTGGAAGGTTCCTCTGGCTCAGGCTGCTGTCCTGGCTTTGCCTGGAAAAGCCCCTCTCTGATCTCACAACACAGCTCTCAGCTCAACCCAGTATTTCTGCAGTTGTAACCTCTCCCCTTTGACCCTGCTCTCTGTAGGCTTCTCCCATGCTCTCTGTTGAGGCCCCCTCCTTACCTCACCAATCTCCTCCATTCAGAGATCTCCTGGAGGACCACTGGGCCAAGAGCAAACCATTGTTTCAGAGAGGACAGAATCTAAAGTAAGACTCCATGGCCCAATCTCTTGAGGTAAAACCAGAAATCATTCTAAGAGGCTTGACTGTATGCAAATGCTGATTCTCAGACTTTCTGAACCAGGATTTTGGACTTGAATTACTTCAAAGGAGTTTAATTCGGAATCTCCAGGTACTGATCTTCATTTCAAAGAACTGGAACTCCTCCATTCTTGTAGTTGGAATAAAGGCACTGTCATTCTGAATCTGGTAGATAGTGTCTACAAATTAAGATTAATTTAAGAAAATTTCACTGTGAATGTCAGCTCCACGAAATGAACAAACTGACAGCATATGATTCATGTGTCATCCTGTCATATCTGTGATTTCAACTTAAAATATTAAGTATTTGTTTCTGACCTGGTGTGCAGTCAGGCTGAGTTACTTTCTGGGAGAAAATTATGATCAAGGTTACGGCTCATCTGAGGAAGACTGAAAACTTCCATGGGCTCCCTTGGGAAGTATCAACTCCCATTACTGGGGCTCTCCTTCTGGTAGTGCAGCATGGTACTGTTGTGAGTTTCGATGGGCCAATTAGACTGTGAACGTGGGGCAGTTTCCACGCATGATCCACAGTATCCAGAACAATCTTTTATGGAAGGAGCATCTTCTTTTCTAACTTCAGAGAATGTCTGTTCTTACTTGTTTCATGTCAGTGCTTCCAGAACCTGTAAGTTTTATTAGGTCCCATTTGTTTATATTTTCCTTTTATTTCTATTGCCTTGGGAGACTGACCTAAGAAAGCACTGGTATGATCTATGTCAGAGAATGGTTTGCTTATATCATCTTCTAGGAGCTTTATGGTGTCACATCTTAAATTTAAGTCTTTAAGCCATTTGGAGTTTATTCTGTGTATGGTGTGAGGGAGAAAGACCATATAATTTTATGTCAGTCACTTCTTAACTAGATTTACAGTACTTGAAGATGATGCTATTCAGATTTTATATGGTGTATTGCTATGATTCCTTGTACATATTGAGCATAACAATAAACAGAGATAACATGAATTGAGTCTTTTTACATATCAGACAGAGCGCTCAGCATTTTAGAAACATGATCTCATTTACACCTCACCATAATTCTCTGAGGTAGTCACTAGTATCACACCTATTTTGCAACAGGAAACTGAGGCTCTAAGAGGCTCAGCATTTGCCCAGAGTGACAGAGCTCATAAGTGCTATAGCTGGTTGCTGGCCCCACATTTATTCCCTGCCTAAGTGCCTGTACTTATCCAAGCTTTCCCCAGTGTCTCCATTCTGTCCGAATGAAGGGTTTCATATCACTGTACCCCAGGGAAAGTAAGCAAGGAAGGAACCATTATCTCTATTTGACAGTTGAGGAAACAAGTGAAGTGACTTTGTCAGGATCACAAAGTGGCAGAGCTGCTGAGGGGGGAGGCAGCTGTCATCTAGGCACAAGTTCAGTGCTCATTCTATGAACCATATTATTGTTTATAATCCCAAGACCACTCTAGTGAATCCTCTGGGAGTCTGGGTCTACAGTGGCATCAGTTTACTGTTGGATTTAAAAAAAAAAGAAAAACTATCGTGGTGCAACTTCCCTGATCTCAACTGTGGCTGAATTGGGGGAAGGCAGTTGGCTGACCCATGCCCTCATATTAAAGAAAGTCAGATAGGCAACAGGAAGCAAGAAGATGGTGGAGTAATTCTTGCTTCATCGTTTAAGGAGACTCAGATGGGCTTTTTTCCTGGAGATTAGAAATCTAGAGCTAAGATACCTCTTCAGTCTACTCTGTGGGAGGGCATGGTAGTGGGCTGCTGGTGGTGATGGGGAATTCTCCTGGGCAAGACTGTGTAGCTGGGTAACTGCAAATCTGTGGCTCTCTCCTGACTTCTTGAAGGCTCTACTCCCTTGTCTATAAACTCAGCGCATTGGGAACGACTCCAGCTCTGACATTCTATGCCTCTTTGATTTGAAGTCCCTTTACTCAACCTTCCGCCCATGACCAAAGCAGACTGCTCATTTATAGTGATGAGGGAGGTAAAGTGAAGACTCACCTCCATTACCCAGATCCATCATCTCCATTCCTGATCCGATGATTGAGACATCTGCTTCCTGTAACTCAGAGCCCTGTCCCCGGGCTGCCCTTATAAACCCATTCTGCAGCGTGGCTGCCAAGAGTCTCTTCCCAGAGCCCCCTCTGCGGGGTTGAAGGGCTGGATTCCAGAGGAAAGTGTGCATTTTCCCAGCAGCCAGAGAGGGAACCTAATGTATACAAAAGTGCTTTGTAAATGGTAAAAAGCCCCATATAAGTGCACGCTCTCACCGTCCCTAGGGTTGCTATCTCAGAGTCTTCTCTGTCAGCTGAGGTCAGCAGTGTTGAGTGTGCTGGCTGTACTTTTAGGGTTTTCCTTTCTTTTTAGATTTTTATTTCTGTTTGTTTATCTGGCAAATGGGGACACATGCCATGGGTCCCAGAGCCTGGTTAATAAGTTGTAAGTTTTGATGCTGTCAAAACAGTATTAAGAAGTTTAAGCTTCTTTTTATGCACTAATCATTTTTTGGAGGCAGTTCAGGCCACTGATTTTCACAGTGAAACTTTAAAAAGTGATTTTGTTTAAGACTTCCCATATCTTAGTATCACATGAACCTGGATTTTCTATTAAGTTGCTAACAACCAAATCGTCACTAATGACATTAGAAGAAATGAAAAAATCACCTAAAGTCAACTTTTAGCTGTTTCTGTCTAGTTTCAGAAAGTAGAATGCACTGATAAGACCCTCCAGCTTTGAATTATTCCTTTTTCAGCCTTAGTGAGGTATAGTTGACAAAGTCTGTACATATTTAAAGTGTACAGGGGGCTTCACTGGTAGCTCAGATGGTAAAGAATCTGTCTACAATGCAGGAGACCCAGGTTCAACCCCTGAGTCAGGAAGATCCCCTGGAGAAGGGAATGGCTACACAGTATTCTTGCCTGGAGAATCCTATGGGCAGAGAAGCCTGGCAGGCTACAGTCTATGTGTTGTAAAGAATCTGACATGACTGAGCAACTAAACATGCAAGTGTACAAAGTGATGGTTTGATACACATATATATCATGAAATGATAAACACAATCAAGCTACTTAGCACAGCCATCACCTCCCGTAATTGACATTGTGTGTGTGTGTGTGTGTGTGTGTGTGTGTGTGTGTGATGAGAACACTTAAGATCCATTTTATTAGCAAATTTCACATATACAACATTATTAACTATGGATACCATTAGATCTGTGTATTAGATCTCTGTACATTCCCTCTACATTAGATCCCCAGAACGTATTCATCTTATTACTGAAAGTTTCAGAGATGGACATATAGTACAATTTTTCCCTGGGAGAAGGGAAAGCAGAAGCCTCAGCCTAGGGAACTCTTGCCTAATCACATGACCTCCTGGGAACTGCTGCTCCAAAGAGGCCATGCTGATCCCACTCCTTGCTATATAACCAGACAACAGGATAATTCAAAAGGATACATGTATCCCAATGTTCATAACAGCACTATGTACAATAGCCAGAACATGGAAGCAACCTAAATGTCCACTGATGGATAAATGGATAAAGAAGATGTGGTATATGTCTACATTGGGATATTACTCAGCCATAAAAAAAAATGAAATAATGCCGTTTGCAGCAATATGGATGGACCTAGAGATTTTATACTAAGTCAGAAGAGAAAGACAAATATCATATAATATTGCTGACGTGTGGCATCTTTAAAAAGGCTACAAATAAACTTATCCACAAAACAGAAATAGAGTTACAGATCTGGAAAACAAACTTATGGTTACTGAGGGATAAGGTAGGTGGAGGTGATAAATTGGGAAATTGGGATTGCCATGCACTGCTGCTGCTACTAAGTCGCTTCAGTCGTGTCCGACTCCGTGCAACCCCATAGATGGCAGCCCACCAGGCTCCCCTGTCCCTGGGATTCTCCAGGCAAGAACACTGGAGTGGGTTGCCATTTCCTTCTCCAAAGCATGAAAGTAAAAAGTGAAAATGAAGCCGCTCAGTCATCTCCGACTCTTAGCGACCCCATGGACTGCAGCCTACCAGGCTCCTCCATCCATGGGATTTTCCAGGCAAGAGTACTGGAGTGGGGTGCCATTGACATGCACACACTGCTTTATATAAATAGATAACTAATAATGACCTATTGTACAGCACAAAGAGCTCTACTCAATGCTCTGTAATGGCCTACATGGGAAAAGAATCTAAAAAATTATATATATATATATGCATAGCTGAATCTTTTTGCTGTACATCAGAAACTAAAACAATATTGTAAATCAACTCTATTCCAATAAAATTTAAGAGAAAACAAACAAATGAGAAAACACAAAGAGGCCATGGTGCCTTTCCACTCAGTGGTTCTTTCACAGCAACTGAAGCAGATCATGGAGAAGAGACCCAGATTGGCCTGGACCATTGCAGATGCATAGTCGGGAAGGCTTTCCACCACTCATCCAATGGCCCTGCTTAGGCTCTTTTTCCCTTAACTTCCAACTGCTTCAATGAATCAGGTGCCTCTGTATCCACTGCCAATGACAACAGGATCTACTGTGAAGCCTCAAGTGAATCCACCTGGGGGTCCACTTTGCTTTGCTCTAAGGGATCTAATTAAAGGATGTCTTCCAATCCATAGTATCTTCACAAACTTCTGAGACACTACAGCCAAAAGTGGGACCACACTTCTAACCAAGCTACACTTCAAGGTGTCCCATTTCAGCCTCAGTAGTATTTTCCTTATGTCAACTCTCCACACTTTGTGATTTATTAGATCATGACATTTTCAAAGTTAAATTTAAATTTATCAGCAGGATAGTGCCCCCAACATCACCTTTTTCATTTCAGCCAGAGCTTAGTTTTATATACCATGGAATCATAGGCTATCAGCAGGACCAGGAAACTTATTGACTATCTCTAGACCAACAAAAGCCCAGATTGCTCACCAAGATCACGCAGCTAGTTACATCAGAGTCAGAACTATAACCAGATCTCCTAAGTCTCAGTTGAATATCTGTCATGCAATCCTGAAATTTTAAAACATTGCAACTGGCACTATTTTTAATTGCATCATAAAATAATTGTTATTTGACCTATTAATTAAGGAAAATCTCGACCTTTGGAAAATACTCAAATTTCTACATAAGTGTCTGTAAGATAATTATTGATGTTTCGTTTTGGTTTGGGGTGGGTTTTTTTGTTGTTGTTTGAAGGTCAATACTCTCTCTAGTCAATAATTATCAACAAGTGTTCAGTAAGCTCTGAAAGTTCTCATGTTCCACAGACACTTTGCCCCATAGCACTGCTTGAAATAAGAAAATGGTAAGCTCTACTTAGAAAAGACATCCAATTCCTTTTATTTAAAGCAGGTCTTCCTGGAATTAATTATACTGGCTCTATTGAGTGTAAGGTGCCAAAGTATCAATTGTTCTCAATTAAGAAGAAAACCAAAAGCAAAGCCACAGTCTCTGGAGAGGGAAATGTTCTGGCTAGTCTTCCATTTTCCATCAATCTCGTCAATAATGTGTTTTCTCCAACATGGTACCTTTTACAGAGTATATGTGGGTGCTAAAAATCTTGCCAATGTAGGGCCCATACACAGCCTGCTTTCTGTTTCCCCAAATCCGTCCTTTCCTATCAAGATAGAATTTTTCCCTCTCCATTTTGCTTTACCTAATTATCTTTGGGCAAGTGTTTCATCAAGACCAACTGGCAGGAATATTCTATCTCTGAGGCAGGCAAAACATTTGCTTGCTTTTCTTTTCCACCTCAAGTGTATCAGAGACAAAGGTGATATATGCGAAGAAAATCTTTTCCTTTTTATTTTTACTCCTTTGATCTCATATTCAAGAGCTAGCAAAGGATGCACAGCTACAGTTTGGCTCAGAGTATCTGCCTCCAATTTAAAGCAATTTTTAGCGTGTAGATTTTTTTTTTTTAAAGATTCATCAACCTATATTAATAGGCTTCCAAATAGCTGATTAGAATCTATGCATAGCACTCACCAAAATGTAACTTCTAGAAGTTCATTGATAAGCTGNTGGCCACCTCATGTGAAGAGTTGACTCATTGGAAAAGACCTTGATGCTGGGAGGGATTGGGGGCAGGAAAAGAAGGGGACGACAGACGATGAGATGGCTGGATGACATCACCAACTCGATGCACATGAGTTTGGGTAAACTCTGGGAGTTGATGATGGACAGGGAGGCCTGGCGTGCTACAATTCGTCGAACATGACTGAGCAACTGAACTGAACTGATTGTGTACCAAAGTTTGTACTTTTATTTTATATATACTGTTGTTGTTACACTTCTTTGAAAAATGTACTTCCTGCCTGTATTTCTCACTTCACCTTTTACTATTTGGTTTACCTGTTTGTTTTCCAATTCCTTTAAAACATACCTGTTGCCTATATCCATGCATGCATGCTAAGTTGCTTCATTCATGTCTGATTCTTTGTGAGCCTATAGACGATAGCCCACCATGCTCCTATGTCCATGGGATTCTCCAGGCAAGAATACTGGAGTGGGTTGCCATGTCCTCCTACAAGGGATCTTTGCAACATAGGGATCGAACCTGCATGTCTTACGTCTCTTGCATTGGCAGGTGGATTCTTCACCACTAGTGCCACTTGGGAAGCCATATTGCCTATATAGCACAGAGCTTTTCCTCTTTTCTAGTATTATTTCTACTTTGTCAAAATTCAGAATTCTTTGCATTAATAGTCTACCATCATTCTTACTTTTGGTCTTAGATATATTTTTATATGCTTACCATGAGTTCTTTTACAGAAGTTTCCCAGTAGTAACATCATTGGATGAAGTTCATCCCCTAGTATATTGTCAAAGTAAGCTGATGACTTCTGAATTCCCTGAGTTATTGTATGTTGAAAACTATTCTTGTGCAGTCTTGAAACTCAAAGGACAGCCTGATTGGATATACACTTTCTTTGATTGTTTTTCTTTTAAATGTTGCTCCATTGTTGCCCTGCTTTGCATGTGGTTTTGAAAAAAAGTGAATGTCAGTCTAATTGCTTCATATGTTAGATTTTTTGTCTGGAGCCCTTGAATATTTTATTTTTGTTTTTGAAATCTAATACTTTTATTGGATCATGTCATGGAGCTGATCATTATCTATTAATTTCTCTAGGTACCGATGGGTCAGTTCAGGTCTTTTTCTATTTCTGGGAAGTTTTCTTATTTTATCATTTTAAATCTTAGCTCGGCATCAGCTTTTCTCCTTTTTTTCCACCATGAACTCCAGTAACAAAAATATTAATCTTTGCCTTTGTATCTCTTCCCTTTCCACTGTCTTTTCCCTGACCATTTTTTACTTATTTCTTTGTGGTGTTTTTATCCTCTTGGTTTTTTATCCCTTCCTTTTGAAATTTTTCATTTCAACCAATTCTCCCTTCCTTGAGCCCTTTCTAATTTATTTTTATTTTATGAGATAATTTTGGTTTTTTCTTTCATTATTTCCAAAGTCCATTCAAATCTCTTTATTTCTCCTTATTTTCAATCCATTGC
>SJYA01003469.1:485075-497938 GCA_006410615.1 Neotragus moschatus
TTGCAGGGTTTGTCCAGGTCTAAGTTTCCCAATTCTCTACAATCAAGGATTCTGCTAGATAAAATCTGAACCAATATGAATCGACCTGAACTCGAAGTCACTCTAGAGGTAAGCTCTCAGACAATGCGTACTAGCCTGCTCTGACTTCTCAGAATTAGCTGGGGTGACAAAACAGCTCTGTATGAATTACCAAGCTCCCCAGTACTGTGAGATCTGTAGCACACAAGACAGAAGGCAAAATTCAGAGCCTTAATTCTAGCTTGTCACATCGAAGAGTCCACAGCCCAAGTATCTAGTAGTCAGAGAGATGCCTTATTATTCTACGATTTTTGTGCTATGCCGTGCTTTGTCACTCAGTCGCATCCGACTTTTTGAGACCCCATGGACTGTAGACCTCCAGACTCCTCTGTCCATGGGGATTCTCCAGGCAAGAATACTGCAATGGGTTGCCATGCCCTCCTCCAGGGGATCTTCTCAACCCAGGGATCGAACCCGGGTCTACTGCATTGCAGACAGATTCTTTACCATCTGAGCCAGCAGAGAAGCCCAAGAATACTGGAGTGGGTAGCCTATCCTTTTTCCAGGCGATCTCCCTGACCCAGGAATTGAACCCAGGTCTCCTGCATTGCAGGCAGATTCTTTACCAGCTGAGCTACCTGGGAAGCCCAGGCATGTTCCTATCCTGAAAACATTCATTTAACAACCATCTAAGAACCAAGGATCTCTCAGCAATTTGAAAGGTGTCTTGGTTTTGAAAAGCATTGCCTCCAAGGAAAGAAGCAGGTGTCCTTACTTCATGGCATTCTGGGAATTAGGGCAGCCTTTTCCTTAAAAGGCAGCCTTTTCCTTAAAATGGAGAAGGCAATGGCACCCCACTCCAGTACCCTTGCCTGGAAAATCCCATGGACGTAGGAGCCTGGTAGGCTACAGTCCATGGGGTCGCTAAGAGTCGGAGACGACTGAGCGACTTCTTTTTCACTTTTCACTTTCATGCATTGGAGAAGGAAATGGCAACCCACTCCAGTATTCTTGCCTGGAGAATCCCAGGGATGGGGGAGCCTGATGGGCTGTGGTCTCTGGGGTCGTACAGAGTCGGACACGACTTAAGCGACTTAGCAGTAGCAGCAGCAGTTTCCCTAAAAAGAAAAGACTCCCCTGCTGCTTAAACAAAACAAACTTTCTATAACCCTCCACAGACAGTGGGATTCCCTGGTCGCTCAGATGGTAAAGCATCTGCCCACAACGTGGGAGAGCTGGGTTCAATCCCTGGGTGCAGAAGATCCCCTGGAGAAGGAAATGCAACCCACTCCAGTACTCTTGCCCAGAAAATTCCATTGATAGAGGAGCCTGGTGGGCTACAGTCCGTGGGGTCGCAAAGAGTCGGACACGACTGAGCGACTTTGCTTTCTTTCCACCAATAGCATTTAATTTGAAATGTTTAATAAATCTCCCACAAACAGTACTTCCTAAGATGCTTGCAGCAATGAACTGGCAAAAAAGCAGAGAAAGAAGCAAAAAAAAGTTGGACCACTAGTCCCCAGTGGGGAAGCCAGTAAGTCAGTTTCCTTTGCATCTTACATTCCTGGAAAGACTCACACAAATGCCTAAAGGTCTAGGCTCCTATCCACAGGGCTGTTAGGCAGGGATCATTTTGCCTCGTTTTCATTTGTCTCCTGTGTCCCTCCACAGACGGCAGGTCTCCCTATGGGCAAGGACCAGGGTAACTCATCTCTGGCTCCTTGCTCCAGATCACAGACAAAAAGAAAAGGGAAGAAGGGAAGTGGAACAGAGGGAGAAAGGGCAGGCAGAGAAATAGGGGTGGGTCCCTGCACAGCGATACAAGTCCTCAGATAGGTTCTTCCTGCTGCAGTTTGCCCATCCTAGTTCTATCAAGAGACAGAGTGGATTGAACCAGAAGAGCTTCATGAGCCTCCCAGAATTCTAGTTTTAAAAGAAGATGGTTTTCAATAGCTCTATCCAAAGCAGAACACTTTGTGGGAAAAGTGAATGCTTTGGTTACATCATTCTCTCCTTCTCCTGTAACCTTGCTCCTATAGCCATGTAGAGCCCCTGTGAAGACCACACAGCTCACAAAATGCTCAGAAAATGGGCACCAGAATTAACCAGGAATTCAGAAACTCCGTGAACCCTTGGAGCAGCACGCCTCCCTTATTTTAAGCCTTCTATTGTCTTTTTCCTCAATTGTAAAAATTTACTGAGTGCGTACTCTTGATTGAGAATAGACGTTTTTCTGTTGCATTTGAAACTATCAGCCTCATTGCAGGCAATGTGTCTCCAAACCTTAAGTATTAATAGCACGACACCCTTTCTGAAATTTCCATCTCACCATTGTGTAGCAGTTTCATATCTTTCTCAAGGCAGCCTTAGAATTTTCCAGGCTTTGTGACAGCGACTGATACTGTGAGAAGCCGCTCCTTCTGAGAGCCAAGAGAGGCATCTGCTACGAGCCCCCTCCAGCTAGGGAGCTGGGGCGGCTTTTCCCCAAAGCTCCAATGTATTCAGCTTTCTGTGCTGCCAGCGACTAAAGCTGCCTCAGAAATGATGTCTCAGTGTGGAGTCGTCCATATTATTGTGCTCCCCCAAAAGACCAGGCAGCCTCTCAGTAATTTAACCAAAGGGATTGTGAAAGTCAGCCATGAACTCAGCGGCACTAGACCAAAGGAGAGTAATTTGGTTGAAAGCCACATTGGGTATCCTGAATCTTTTTTTTTTCCACCTAAAAAAGATTTTATTAAGTAGATGTGCTGGACTCTGTCTTCCTAGCAGCTTGGTAGGGTGTTTGAAAGAAAGTGAATTAAAATCTAAAAGGCATTTAGAAGCATTCACAGAAAAGAACTAAATGTAAGTTCCATGAGGAAAAACACTGTGGACACCATTCACCTCTATGTCTGGCAGGGGCGGGGTAGGGGCAGGAGAGGTGTCTGGTATGCTGATTCAAGTGCACAGAGCATGGCACATCATAACCAAATGAATCATTCGATTGGCAAAGAAGTCAAATAGAGACCTGGGGACTTCCCAGATGGTCCAGTAGCTAAGACTCCGTGCTCCCAATGCAGGGGCCCTGAGGTTCAATCCCAGGTTGGGGAACTAGATCCCACATGCTGCATCTAAGACCCAACACAACCAAAAACATAAATGTTTATTTTGTAGAAGTAGTAGAAACCTGAATGAACCCTCGGGAAAAAGTCATTACCACAGTGCCTTATAAACTTATCTGGCCATTAGAGTTACCAGGCCACTTGTTAAAAATATAGCATATCCAGCACCCACCCGCTTGTCTCCTTGGACAGCAAGGAAACCAAACCAGTCCATCCTAAAGGAAATCAGTCCTGAATATTCATTGGAAGGACTGATGCTGAAGCTGAAGCTCCAATACTTCGGCCACCTGATGCAAAGAATTGACTACTTAGAAAAGACCTCTATGTTGGGAAAGATTGAAGGCAGGAGGAGAAGGAGACGACAAAGGATAAAATGGTTGGATGGCATCACCGACTCAATGGACATGAGTTTGAGCAAGATTCAGTAGTTCGTGATGGACAGGGAAGCTTGGCATGCTGCAGTCCATGAGGTCACAAAGAGTCAGACATGACTGAGCAACTGAACTGAACTGAGCACCCACCCCTGATTTTCTCCCCATCATATCTATAAAGGAGGGGACTGGAATCTCAGTTTTCAACAAGTTACTCCGGGGAGTATTTTACTTGAAAGAGTACAGCTGAGTGGTTTTGAGTATAGTCACAAAGTTGTGCGACCATCCCCAGTACCCAATTCCAGAACATTTTCATCTTCCCTACAAGGAAACATCACAATCACTGGGCAGTGGCCCCGCATTCCCCCTCCTTCAGTTCCAGCAACCACTAATCTACTTTCTGTCTCTATGAATTGGCTTATTTTTCATATTTCACATAAATGGAATTATAGGATATATCTGGCTTCTTTCCATTTACATAATGTCTTCAAACCTCACCCATGTTGTTACATGTACCAGAATTCCATTCCTCATTTTGGTTGAATAATATTCCCTTGTGTGGACATACTGTGTTTTGTATATCCATTTGCCAGTTGATGGACATTTGGGTTGTTTCCATTTTTGGACTATCATGAGCAATGCTGTTATGAGCATTCATTGTGTGGGCCTGTTTTAAATCCTCTCACAGTGTGTAGTGGTGGCTGGCAGAGATCAGTGTCCTGGAGTTGGGGAAAAGAGCCAGGATTTGGGGAAGGGTCAGACTCAAGCTCAAGCAAGGAGTCAGTGCAGGGATGTATCCAGAGCCCAGAGCTCTTGAGTTCCCAGCCAGGACTTGGTCCCTGCCCCACAGTGGCCATCTCAGTCAGAGATCTGTGTGAACATTTCAAAAATATTTCTTCCCAGGAGTTTGAAGGAGTACAGAGGGTAAGCTGCCATATCTGAACACTCTATAATGGGTGAGGGCTTGTCAGCCATTGGCTTGAGTAACTGCTTCTACCAAACATTTGTAACTCATTGGAAAAAAAATAGTTTCTTGGGGACCTTCACTCATTTAGCATGGGTTGAAGAGTAGACATTATAACCATTGACTCATCTACCTGGAGGAAGTTAAAGTCACTTCCGTTTCTCTGCTAGATACCCTAGAGTGGCATTGAGTGCTCTTTTTCTTGGAAACACTCTCCACCTGGCCTCCTGCTATCATTGCTGAACTTGAACATTTGAAGGAGAAATAGTCTGCAATCGGCCCCAATATTTTAGTGCAGCATGACTTATAGGGGCAAATGTCCATTGGGGACGTATTTTCTAGTCACCAAATACTGATTGAAGGTGTAGTTAACTGTGTATGAAATTTTAGCTTCCTCAATTAATTAGGGGCACTAAATTATGGCTGCTCCAAAAAGGAGAAAAGACTTTATGAAAATTGAACCTCTTAAAGGGAATTCTCCCAGGTTAGGAGCAATAAACTACAGCAGCCTGCAATAATGATGACCTTTAGCAAGAACAGCTAACTTTCCTGTTGGGGAACAAGTATCAAAGGGCTCGACTTGAGGTTGTGCTAAAAGAACTGGCAAAAGGCCAAACCAGTTAGGCTGGACCAACTATTATTCCTTAATGAAAATGAGACTCATCTTGGTTGTTTAATCAGCATTCACAATATTAACTACGTTCCTCTTTCATTGATTTTTAAAAAACAGATCTGACAATAAATACATTTTCTGTGTTGGTCAGCAACTATTCCTTCTGAAAACAATCTGAAGATTGAAGAACACCCAGTAGAGAATAGTCAACATATACTTTGAATGAATGAATTGATGATGGGTTTACTCAGGAAACAGACTCTGTCCTTGAAAGCTTATAGTGACCATAAATGAAATTCTAGAAAGTTTCCAAAGTGACAGTAATTGACATCATAGTAATGGGTTGTGGTTCAGTGGCTAAGTCATGTTCGACTCTGCGAGCCCATGGACTGCCACACTCCAGGCTTGCCTGTCCTTCAGTATGTCCTTCAGTATTCACGAGTTTGCTAAACTCATGTCTATTGAGTCAGAGATGCTATCTAACCATCTCATTCTCTGTCATCCCCCTCTCCCCCTGCCCTCAATCTTTCCCAGCATCAAGGTCTTTTCCAAAGAATATTCAGTCCTTCCAATGAATATTCAGAGTTGATTTCCTTTAGAATTGACTGATTTGATATCCTTGCTGTTGAAGGGATTCCCAAGAGTCTTCTCCAGCACCGCAGATCAAAAGCATCAATTCTTCAGTGCTCAGCCTTCTTTATGGTCAAACTGTTATATCTGTATATGACTATTGGAAAATCCGTAGCTTTGACTAGATGGACCTTTGTCAGCAAAGTAATGTCTCTGCTTTTTAATATGCCGTCTAAGTTTATTATAGCTTTCTTTCCAAGAAGCAAGCATCTTTTAATTTCACGGCTCTAGTCACCATCCACTGTGATTTTGGAGTCCCCCCCCCAAAAGTCAGTCACTGTTTCCCCTTCTATTTGCCATGAAGTGATAAGACTGGATGCCATAATCTTGTTTTTTGAATGTTGAGTTTTATGCCAGCTTTTTCACTCTCCTCTTTCTTAGTAAAGGGAACTCCCCAACAAAGAATAGAATTATTCACAGAAGTTCCAAGGATACACATGAAAACATCAGAATGGGATCAGGGTCAGAAAGGCTTCTGAGAACAGATTGATCTTGAGATAGACTTCAGAGGAGGAACAGTAAGTCAGAATGTTATATAAATGAATATAAAAAGGTATTCATAGATTACCCATTTAATAATAATAGAAGTAACAGAATGGAATTGATGTAAAGGTGGAAAGAGAAGAGCAAAAGCAAAAGAACATGAGTAGGAATAGAGATCATGCAAAAGGGTCAGAAAAATTCAGGTGCTCTTTTTAATCCCATGATCCTCTGCTGGCTCCCAGTCCTCCATTGGTAAACTTACCCACAGCCAAGCCAGTTTCCACCTGAGGGCTCCATGCAGCCGACGCTTGGTGCCTAGTACTGTCCTTAGACCAGATGCACAACCTCCATCTCACAACAATATTAAGTGTTGCTGCTTGCTCTAGGCCTGTTGCTCAGACACCATACTTCTATGCTTAGGATCCATGTTCTGGATATATGAATTGGTGACTTTTGTCAATGAGTTCATCTGGGCCTACAGATCAGCTTCCTGTTACATGCTTCTCTGAGTGCCAGTATCCAGCTTTGCCTTTTCGAGGACTATTTCTCCACCAAGTTGATTGCTCAAGCCTCTGAAACTCATCCATTTCCTCCTGGCATTCATCTACTCCCTGGGAAAGTTGCCACTTCGTGATGCTGAGTTTCTGTCCTCATTCCAGCCTGAACCTCTAGACTTGACCTCCATACCTGGACTAATGATACTGGCAGCACAAATCCTATATAAAATCACTTCCTAGCTAGAGTCCTTTACCACCTGGTCCTTAACACTTGGTGAACTTAGCTAGTCTCCTTTTTGCTCACTAGGTAGCCTGTACCACCAGCCCTGCCTGAGACTTCAAGTCTCCCAGTTCTTTCATCACTTATCTCTAAAGTATAATCACCTACTCACACTTCTAGGGATTTGTTCATTGATTAAATATTCTTTAAGCACTTACTATGTGCCAGGCACTAGGAAATGGGGACAAACACGGAGGATCCAGTCTGAGGCAAAGACAGATAATCATTCAAATCACTTTATAGGTTGTCGCATCAGCATCTCCACCCCAAGCAGTTACTTAGGCAATGAGATACTGACCCCTCATTTTGGAGTCCCCTGGGCCCACTGAGATGACAGCTGAGCACCCTGCCCAGTAAAGGGACTACACTCAAAAAGACCAGACAAAGGAAACCCTTCTCATTTTAAGGCTTCCCAGGTGTTTGTGTAGCTAAATGACAGCCATTAAGAGGTAAGCAGCCTGGTAATGGCTTCCATTTCTTCTGCCTTACAGGCCCCCCAGGCAAACTCTTGGAAGCACTAAAAAGAACAAAGGGGAGTGACCTAGCTCTGCATAAGAGGGTAAATACTACCTCCACAGCGGTCCTGGGTCAGCTAGGCTGAACACTGTGGAATCAGGAAATGTGACTCTTCCTTAAAAAGGATGTAGACAACCCTGTTCGGAGAAGCTGTATGGGTCCTTTGGGGATGTGCATAGGTCTGTAAACATGCTTGTCTCTCTTTCCAATAAGTACCCATCAGATCACTTGGAAGGCGAAGGCATGAAGTGAGCCTTTCAGTCCAGGGGAAGCTGTCATGGGGCCTGACAGCGGAGAGCTGTCACCTGTCTGGTGGTCCTGAGGAAGCCCTCGACCTACACCCCATGGTTGATTCTCAAACAAGACCTCAGTTTGGGACGTGAGCTGCGGGCAATCATTGTAGCCCAGTGGGGAAGGCATGGGTTCTACTGAGGGCCTGCCCAGTCCCTCTGGGTAAGGGTGACCATCTCTAAACCTGTGTGGGGGCCCCCAGATGAGAGCTGATGGTGGAGGTACTCTCTGTGGAGCTGGGGGCTGTGCAGGGCTCCAGCCTGAGGACCGTGAAACATTCCTAAGCACTGGAGTGAACCCACAAGTGGATGTCCTATGAAAACTTATATAAGCTTTCCTGTTGAAATAAAATTCATCTTTTTGGTGGCAAGCCAAGACGAATTTAAACACAAAAATGTTCTCTGCCCAGGTGGGCCTCTTCCCTCCCTTCAGTGTGTGTTGTTCATCTGCATTCACCAGACTTCCTTAGGACACGACATGCCTTCTTAATCTTATGGAGTCACGGTGACCCACAACTCAACTCCATAACTCCTTAGGAGCCTACTTTCCTCATTAATCTTCTAAGAGATCATAATGACACACTACTCACTTAGTACATGTCGATCTGAATTGTATAAACTACTAATAAGTCATTTGACACACAACCCTTTGTTTCCAGAACTTAGATAACTGTGCTTTGATCTTTAACAGGAGGAACAGTCCTCAGAGCTTCCTGAAAGACTGTCTCCTAAGTTATAATCCTCAGGTTGGCTCAAATAAAATTTTCCATTTCTTTCTTACATAGAATCTAGATTAATTTTTTTCACTGATAGTCACTTGGACTACAGAAACAGTCCTATGGGAACTGCAGCCAGTGGAAATGGGAGCAGCAAGAAGGTACAGGCAAGACAAAGAAGCAGCAGCCTCAGGAATACACAATGACCCACTCCTTCCTTCCCAAATATTCCCACCAAAGATACTCTGTTCAAGAGAACTATATGCATGTGTGTTACTCAACATAGTGTGATCTCTGTGAGATGCTGTGTTTTGCAATGTGTGGTACACACACTATTGTCTCTAATGACATATGCTGAAAGAGTGCTTAACACAGCCAGATGCGTGAATGCCTCCCTACAGTGGTATCTGTGTGAAACTGTTTAGAATCACCATATTTCAGTAAGGGACACACAATGAAACCATTTCTCACAGAGGTGCATGTGTACTCAGTTGTGTCTGACTCTTTGCAACTCATTGGACTATAGCTTGCCAGGCTCCTGTGTCCATGGGATTCTCCAGGCAAGAATACTGGAGTGGGTTGCAATTTCCTCCTCCAGGGGATCTTTCGGACCCAAGGCTGGAAACTCTGTCTCCTATATCTCCTGCATTGGCAGGCATATTCTTTACCACTGAGCCACCTGGAAGCCTCTTTCACAGAGCTAGGCATAGAAATGATTCATTCTGGTAAAATCTGTGATACCCGGTGTTTCATAGAATATTACTTTTTGTCCATGTACTACTTTATTTGAAGATAAGTGTTGAAACTCTGTTACAGAGCTCAGGGCACATACTAGTGTGTATGATGATATCACTGTGGAGTGAGTGCTGTGAGGTATGTGTATGACTTTGTTTCATGATTTGTGTTAAAATGTTTTGTTTAACCACCAGAAGCAGATGACCTGTGAAGGGACGAACTCTCACTTCAGGGAGGTGAAGACACACAGAGAGGCCTGCAGTCACATCTGCCATGGTCCTGGTATAGGGGCCATCCCTAAAGACTGGACACTGAAACTAGACCAAAAGGAATGGATAAGAAAAGAACCTGTTTATTGGGCACTTGCTATGTGTCAGGCTTTACATGATCAAACCCATTTAACCCTCACAGAAGGCATCTGTGTGTCATATTGCACAAACGGAGAAACTGAGGCATAGAAAATGTAGGTAGTTCTCCTAGATTCTGAAGCTGAAGAACTTGCTCTTGCCACCAGGATGCTACCCTGCCTATTGAAATTAAATTGCACAGAGGTGAGAAAGGAGTATTTGGGGAAGAACAAACAAGGTCCAAAGGAGAGAGTCTGAGGTGTGTTCAAAGAACTGAAGGAAGGTTGGCGTCACTCAAAGCCATGCAGTTCATGGGAGAAGGTTTGGTTTATCTTGGAGTAACGAGAAGTCCTTCAGTAGTTTTGAGCCAGGGACGTAACATGACCATTTCTGTGAGAAGAGGTGGGATTCAAGAACTATTTTGGCCTTGAAACAAATAGAAACTTGGTGATTGGCTGCATAGTCTCCTCCAGGAAGGAGATAGAGGTTGGTGGAGGAAGTGTGAAAAGCTTGTAAAAAACTGTGTTTCACAAGTTTCTGTGTTCAGTTCAGTTCAGTTGCTCAGTCACGTCTGACTCTTTGCAACCCCATGAATCGCAGCACGCCAGGCCTCCCTGTCCATCACCAACTCCCAGAGTTCACCCAAACTCTTGTCCATCAAGTCGGTGATGCCATCCAGCCATCTCAACCTCTGTCGTCCCCTTCTCCTCCTGCTCCCAATCCCTCCCAGCATCAGAGGTGGCAAAAGTATTGGAGTTTCAGCCTCAGCATCAGTCCTTCCAATGAACACCCAGGGCTGATCTCCTTCAGAATGGACTGGTTGGATCTCCTTGCAGTCCAAGGAACTCTCAAGAGTCTTCTCCAACACCATAGTTCAAAAGCATCAATTCTTCAGTGCTCAGTTTTCTTTACAGTCCAATTCTCACATCCATACATGACCACTGGAAAAACCATAGCCTTGACTAGATGGACCTTTGTTGGCAAAGTAATGTCTCTGCTTTTGAATATGCTGTCTATGTTGGTCATAACTTTCCTCCCAAGGAGTAAGTGTCTTTTAATTTCATGGCTGCAATCACTATCTGCAATGATTTTGGAGCCCCCCAAAATAAAGTCTGACACTGTTTCCACTGTTTCCCCATCTATTTCCCATGAAGTGATGGGACCAGATACCATGATCTTCGTTTTCTGAATGTTGAGCTCTGAGATTTCAAGACTAATTTGTGGCCATAGCATAACAAAGGCCATACTAATGCTGAAGAGAGTTAAAGTGACAGAAGGTTCTAGGACAGAACTTTGAGAACCAGAGGAACACTGGGCAACAAAAATTGTGCAGCAGGACCTCCCTGGTGGTCCAGTGGTTAAGACTTCACCTTCCAATGCAAGCAGTGCAGGTTTAATCCCTGGTCAGGGAGCTTCCCTGGTGGCTCAGAGGTTAAAGCGTCTTCTGCCTGCAATGTGGGAGACCTGGGTTCGATCCCTGGGTCAGGAAGATTCCCCTGGAGAAGGAAATGGCAACCCACTCCAGTATTCTTGCCTGGAGAGTCCTGTGGATGGAGGAGCCTGGTGGGCTACAGTCCACAGGGTTGCAAAGAGTCAGACACAACTTCACTTTCACTTTCACTTTCAAGGAGCTAAGGACCCACACGCCTCCTGGCGGAAAATCCAGAACATAAAACAGAAGCAACACTGTAACAAATTCAGTGAAGACTTTCAAAATGGTTCACATCAAAGAAGTCTTTAAACAAAGACTTCTCAAAAATTTAAGAGAAATTGTGCAGCACCTGCCAAAATGGTAGAAGAAGAACTAAGATCATGGTAGACTCTGAAAGCAAAGCTATTGAGACAGTAAAGCATGAAGGCATGCTCAAAAGCCATGGAAGTTCTGCTGAAAGGTAAAATCAGATGAGAGCAGAGAGGTATCTGTTGGATCCCACAACATTCCAGCCCTTGGCAACCCTGAAAAAACTGCAAGGATTTAAAGAACGAATTGGAGGAGAGGAGTCATGTATAATATGTACAGCTTATTCATTCATTTGTTATATTACAACAAATAAACGAGGCAATAGTTGGAGGAGCATGTGGGGTCTACAAGGGCTTTTAGGTTTTGTTTTTAGATGGGAAACACTTGAGAATATTCAAATTCTGATAGACCCAAGCAGCAATGAATACTATGCATACAGGTCACCGGCTAAGCACTTTTTGTGGATGGTCTCATCGAAGGCTCACAGCAACCCAATAAGGTGGTGCTTATTCACATTCGATAACTGTTGACAGTTTGAGGTCATGGTGGCACTGATTAAGAGACTGGCCCAGGATCCCACAGTTAGTAAGTGACAGGGTCAGTGTGTGAACTCAGGTGGTAGGAGCCCTTGCATTTACTCCCTTTGCTCTAGCGACAAAGAGGTTCAAGATAAAGGTGATAGGTTGATCCAAGGCTTCCTAAAGATCCAGAGTAGGCAGGCAGTAGAGGTACCACGCCTCTCTTTGGAAACAGCAAGTGTTGGGGAGAGGGCGGGACAGATGCTGTCAAACACATGAATGGGGTGGTGAACTGTTGACAGAGACCGTTTTCTGATGGTTTCTATTTTGTCTGCAATGCAAGAGGCTAGGTCATATACCAAGAATGAAAGGGTTAAGTGGGGGCACGGCCCTTAAGGAAGGCAGAAAAGATCTGAAACAGTAGGTACAGCAAGTGAAGGAGTAAGCTGTGTTAAAGACCCACTTGAGGCTGGTAATGATGAATAAAGTGAAACCAACTTGCCTTGTTGCATGAATTCTTCCAGCAATGAGCAGCTGTGGATAGAATAATAGCAGCTAACTTAATTGAATGCTTAGCATGTGTCAGGCATTGTGCTAACTACTTTACACATGTTACCTTATTAAATATGCTCAATAATTATGAAATAGGTTCAAGTGCTGGTTTGAAGAAGTCTGCTAGCTCATATTATTTCAGGTGCAGCTAGACTGCTTCTTTCTCTCACATCCCTACATCATCGGCCGTCAAGTGCTGTTGACTCTTCCTCACCATTTCTGGGTCTTGTGTCCTCTCCCCTTCATTACTGGTGGCACTCCTCCAGCCAGGCACTCTGACCTCAAGCCTGAATGACCACTGACCTCCTCATTAGCCTTCTCCTTTCCAGTCTTGGCCTTCTTGCGCACATCTTTCACGTGGCTACAAGGATAATCTCTCTTAAGGAGAATTTTGATTAGGTTCCTCCATAGGCTCAAGAACCCCTAATGGCTTCCCACAACATCTTGAATCAATTCTCAGTTCCTCAGATTAAGATTTAAGACCCTCCATC
>SJYA01003470.1:0-11245 GCA_006410615.1 Neotragus moschatus
TATCCTACTCAAACTCTTCCAGATAATTGCAGAGGAAGGTAAACTTCCAAACTCATTCTATGAGGCCACAATCACCCTAATACCAAAACCTCACAAAGATGCCAGACAAAAAAAGAAAACTAAAGGCAATATCACAGATGAACATGGATGCAAAAATCCTTAACAAAATTCTAGCAAACAGAATCCAACAACACATTGAAAAGACCATACACCATGACCAAGTGGGCTTTATCCCAGGGATACAAGGATTCTTCAGTATCTGCAAGTCAATCAATGTAATTCACCACATTAACAAATTGAAAAATAAAAGCCATATGATTATCTCATTCAATATCCATTTATGATAAAAACTCTCCAGAAAGCAGGAATAGAAGGAACATTTTTCAACATAATAAAAGCCATGTATGACAAACCCACAGCAAACATTATCCTCAATGGTGAAAAATTGAAAGTATTTCCCCTAAAGTCAGGAACAAGACAAGAGTGCCCACTTTCACTGCTACTATTCAACATAGTTCTGGAAGTTTTCACAACAGCAATCAGAGCAGAAAAAGAAATAAAAGGAATCCAAATTGGAAAAATAAATAAATGACCCAATCCAAAAATGGGCCAAAGAACTAAATAGACATTTCTCCAAAGAAGATATACAGATGGCTAACAAACACATGAAAAGATGCTTAACATCACTCATTATCAGAGAAATGCAAATCAAAACCACAATGAGGTACCACTTCACACCAGTCAGAATGGCTGCGATCCAAAAGTCAACAAGCAATAAATGCTGGAGAGGGTGTGGAGAAAAGGGAACCCTCTTACACTGTTGGTGGGAATGCAAACTAGTACAGCCACTATGGAGAACAGTGTGGAGATTCCTTAAAAAACTGGAAATAGGACTGCTTTATGACCCAGCAATCCCAGTACTAGGCATACACCCTGAAGAAACTGGAATTGAAAGAGACACGTGTACCCCAATATTCATTGTAGCACTGTTTATAATAGCCAGGACATGGAAGCAACCTATATGTCTATCAGCAGACGAATGGATAAGAAAGCTGTAGTACGTATACACAATAGAGTATTTCTCAGCCATTAAAAAGAATACATTTGAATCAGTTCTAATGACGTGGATGAAACTGGAGCCGATTATCCAGAGTGAAGTAGGCCACAAAGAAAAACACCAATACAGTATACTAATGTATATATATATATGGAATTTAGAAAGATGGTAATGATAACCCTGTATGGGAGACAGCAAAAGGGACACAGATGTACAGAACAGTCTTTTGGACTCTGTGGGAGAGGGAGAGGGTGGGATGATTTGGGTGAATGGCATTGAAACATGTATANTATGACCCAGCAATCCCACTGCTGGGCATACACACCGAGGAAACCAGAATTGAAAGAGACACATGTACCCCAATGTTCATCGCAGCACTGTTTATAATAGCCAGGACATGGAAGCAACCTAGATGTCCATCAGCAGATGAATGGATAAGAAAGCTGTGGTACATATACACAATAGAGTATTTCTCAGCCATTAAAAAGAATACATTTGAATCAGTTCTAATGACGTGGATGAAACTGGAGCCGATTATCCAGAGTGAAGTAGGCCACAAAGAAAAACACCAATACAGTATACTAATGTATATATATATATGGAATTTAGAAAGATGGTAATGATAACCCTGTATGGGAGACAGCAAAAGGGACACAGATGTACAGAACAGTCTTTTGGACTCTGTGGGAGAGGGAGAGGGTGGGATGATTTGGGTGAATGGCATTGAAACATGTATAATATCATATATGAAATGAATCGCCATTCCTGGTTCGATGCATGATATAGGAAGCTTGGGGCTGGTGCTCTGGGATGACCCAGAGGGATAGTATGGGCAGGAAGGTTGGAGAGGGGTTCAGGATGGGGAACACGTGTACATGTGGCGGATTCATGTTGATGTATGGCAAAACCAATACAATAATGTAAAGTTATTAGCCTCAATTTAAAATAAATAAACATATTTTAAAAAATGAATAGAAGTGAAAGGCAAAGGAGAAATGAAAAGATACACCCAATTGAATGCAGAGACTAGCATGGAAAGATAAGAAAGACTTCTTAAGCTAACAGTGCAAACAAATAGAGTAAAACAATAGAATGAGAAAGACTAGATATCTGGTCAAGAAAATTTGAGATACAAAAGGAATATTTAGTGCAAATATGGGCACAGTAAAAAACAGAAATTACAATGAACTAGGAGAAGCAGAGATTAAAAAGAGATAGCAAAAACACAGAAGAACAATACTATAAACACAGAAGAACTATAATAATAAACCATACTATACTAAACTATAAACTATACCATAAAAAATAAAAACAGAAGAACTATAAGACAAAAGGTCTTAAGAACTAGGATAACCATGCTGATGTGGTCACACATCTAAAATGAGACATCTTGCAGTTTGAAGTCAACTGGGCCTTAGGAAGCATTAATATGAACAAAGTTAGTGGAGGTAACAGAATTCCAGTTGAGTTATTTAAAATCCTAAGGGATGATGCTCTTAAAGTGCTGCACTTAATATGCCACTAGTGAACCAGTGAAGTTGCTCAGTCGTGTCCGACTCTTTGCCATCCCATGCACTGTAGCCTACCAGGCTCCTTCATTCATGGAATTTTCCAGACAAGAGTACTGGAGTGGGTTCCCATTTCCTTCTCCAGGGGATCTTCCCAACCCAGGGATTGAACCCAGGTCTGCTGCATTGTAGGCAGACGCTTTACTGTCTAACCCACCAGGGAAGCCCACTTAATATGCCAGGAAATTTGAAAAGCTCACCAATCATCACAGGACTGGAAAAGGTCATTTCTTTCCAATCCCAGAGAAAGGCAATGCCAAAAAATGTCCAAATTACTGTACAATTGTGCTAATTTCATATGCTACCAAGTTAATGCTCAAAATCCTTCAAGCTAGGCTTCACAGTACATGATACAATATCTTCCAATATACAAGCTGGGTTTAGAAAAGGTACAGGAATCAGAGATCAAATTGCCAACATTCCTTGGATCATAGAAAAACAAAGGGAGTTCTAGAAAAAACATCCACTTCTGCTTCATTGACTATTCTAAAGTCTTTGGCTGTGTAGATTACAACAAACTGTGGATAATTCTTAAAGAGATGGGAGTAGCAGACCACTTTACCTGTATGCAGGTCAGGAAGCAGCAGTTAGAAATGGACATGGAACAATGGGCTGGTTCCAAACTGGGAAAGGAGTAGTCAAGGCTATATATTATCACTCTGCTTATTTAACTAATACACTGAGCATATCATGCAAAATGCCAGCCTGGATATGTTACAAGCTGGAATCAGAATTTCTAGGAGAAATATCAATAACTTCACATATGCATATGATACCACCCTAATGCCAGAAAGAGAGGAGAAACTAAAGAGCCTCTTGATGAAGCTGAAAGAGGAGACTGAAACATCTGGCTTAAAACTCAACATTCAAAAAATGAAGATCATGGCATCTGGTCCCATCACTTCATGGCTAACAGACAGCGAAAAATTGAATACAGTGGCAGATTTTATTTTCTTGGGTTCTATAATCACTGCAGATGGTGACTGCAGCCATGAAATTAAAAGACGCTTGCTCCTTGGAAGCAAAGCTATGACAGACCTAGACTGGGTATTAAAAAGTAGAGACATTACTTTGCTAACAAAGGTCTGTATAGTCAACATGGTTTTTCCAAAAATCAGGTACGGATGAGAGAGGTGGATCATTAAGAAGGCTGAGCATCAAAGAATTGATGTTTTTGAACTGTGGTCATCAAGAAGACTTTTACGAGTCCCTTGGACAGCAAGGAAATAAAACCCTGTCAATCCCAAAGGAAATCATCCATGAATATTCACTGGAAGGACTGATGTTGAAGCCAAAGCTCCAACACTTTTTCCACCTGGTGTGAAGAGCTGACTCACTGAAAAAGACCCTGGTACTGGGAAAGATTGAAGACAGCAGGAGAAGGGGGCAGCAGAGGATGAATTGGTTAAAAAGCATCACTGACACAATGGATATGAATTTGAACAAACTCTGGAAAATAGTGGATGACAGAGGAACCTAGCATGCTACAGTCCATGAGGTCACAGAGAGTCAGATATGATTTAACAAGTGAACAACAATAACACTCTTGGTGTCAATGTTAATGAGCTAGAATTAATCAAATTCTTATTACTAAATTAATGCTTTTTAATGCTAATTGCTAAATTAATGCTAGCACAATGCATGGATTTTAACAAGCTAATATGGAATATAGCTGAGCCTAAGTGAAATAGAAGTTAGTTTAGTTCAGTTCAGTTCAGTCATTTAGTCGTGTCCGACTCTTTGTGACCCCATGAATCACAGCACGCCAGGCCTCCCTGTCCATCACCAACTCCTGGAGTTCACTCAACCTCACGCCCATCGAGTCAGTGATGCAATCCAGACATCTAATCCTCTGTCATCCCCTTTTCCTCCTGCCCCCAATCCCTCCCAGCATCAGTCTTTTCCAATGAGTCAACTCTTCCCATGAGGTGGACAAAGTACTGGAGTTTCAGCTTTTAGCATCATTCCTTCCAAAGATCACCCAGGACTGATCTCCTTTAGAATGGACTGGTTGGATCTCCTTGCAATCCAAGGGACTCTCAAGAGTCTTCTCCAACACTACAGTTCAAAAGCATCAGTTCTTTGGTGCTCAGATTTCTTCACAGTCCAACTCTCACATCCATACATGACCGCTGGAAACACCATAGCCTTGACTAAATGGACCTTTGTTGGCAAAGTAATGTCTCTGCTTTTGAATATGCTATCTAGGTTGGTCATAACTTTCCTTCCAAGTTGTAGGTGTCTTTTAATTTCATGGCTGCAGTCACCATCTGCAGTGATTTTGGAGCCCCCCAAAATAAAGTCTGACACTGTTTCCACTGTTCTTCCATTTATTTCCCATGAAGTGATAGAAGTTAGTATGCATACAATTAAGATCACTGAGAACTATAGTGTTTAAAAATGTATCTATTTTATTTTTTGCTTTACTTCACCCATTTGGTACTCATAGTATATATGACATACAGAGATTTTTGTCACTGTACCAAATGATATTCAATTGGTTGTGTCACTAAAACAAAGGAAACAATTCAATCAAGTTAATACACATTAAGAATTTGGATTGTTAATGTATCTCACACCATCCCCATTGATTTCTGTCACCAGCAGTTCTATCTGTACCAAGTAACACTAACTCCTCAGAAAAGAAAACTGAGTCACAATAAGGGGTAATTTAAAATATACTGGCTAGCTTTGTAACTATAGCATTTGTCGTTGTTTAGTCACTATGTCACTTTCAACTCTTTGAGACCCAATGGGCCTCTGTCCATGGCAGAAGACTTTACAGGCAAGAATACTGGAGTAGGTTGTCATTTCCTTCCCCAGGGGATCCCAGATCAGGGATTGAACTCTTGTCTTCTACATTTGCAGGTGGATTCTCTACTGCTGAGTCACCAGGGAAGCCAACTATCACGTTGTTGTTCAGTCAGTCAGTCCAACTCTTTGTGACCCCATGGACTGCAGCACATCAGTCTTCCCTGTCCTTCACCATCTCCCGGAGCTTTCTCAAACTCATGTCCATTGAGATGGTGATGTCATCCAACCATCCTGTCCTGTCGTCTCCTTCTCCTCCTGCCTTCTATCTTTCCCAGCATCAGGGTCTTTTCTGAGTCGGCTCTTTGCATTAGGTGGCCAAAGTATTGGAGCTTCAGCTTCAGAATCAGTCCTTCCAATGAATATTCAAAATTGATTTCCTTTAGGATGGACTGGTTGGGTTTCAAGAGTCTTCTCTAACATCATAGTTCAAAAACTACAGCATATCTTCATGTTAAACATAAAGAAGAGAAACAACAAATTCTAATTTGTACTCATAGTAACAGTATATTTCAGCTGGAAGGAACTTTTAAAATCATGTTTTAGATGGGAGAAACTGAGATTCATACAGAGGAGAATCAAGATCCCACTGTCACTTAGTGGTTGGACTAATAATTTACTGCTAAAACCTCTTTCTGTTCATCAGTCAAAAAATATAAATACATAAATATATCTGTACTAGGATGCAGGGTCAGGATAGGAATCAAGCTTAGGTTGTCAAGTAGGTAGATTTCATGGGGATATGAAGGTGGTACCTCTCCTCTTGGAGAAAAACTATCTGCATTCTCAGGTAAGTAATTACCACTCATATATATTTTACAATTAGAATCTGTAAAATATATTTCACATCCATAATCTCATTTGATTTTCACAACATGAACTCTTAAGACAATGGATATAAAACTGCCTTGAAATTTAAAAGTTCTATATAACCTCTATAACTAAAAAAAAATATTGTAGCTATACAGAAAAGCTTGCTATCCATTTTCCTCCCACTTATATTTCCCAGAAGTATCTTAAAAATAAAAAAAAATATATAGTCATGAGGCCTAATTAATTCAGATAAACTGTCAGTATGCACTATCCAAGTTTATGAAATAGTCATCACACATACTGGGAGTTTGCAATAAAAATACTTAGCATTTGTAAAATACTTTTAGTTTTTGAAAGCACCTTCAAAGTCATTATTTCATTTACCTTCACAACAGTTCTATGGATATCTCTAGGAAACAGACTCTTACTTTACCTCAATGTCACAGAGTAGGTAATCAACAAACATTTATTGAAAGAATACATGAATTAAAGGAAAGAAGAATTGATGGATTGTGTGAAAACAAAGGAAATCTCATTTAAAATGAAGTCAGCAAGCCAGTAATGGGAAACTTTCAGGCACCATCACTCAGATCCCAGGAAGAGGAAAGAAGAATTTCTTCTTGCCCAGTCAGTCAATTAGAAGCAGTGTTGGACACGACTGAGCAACTTTCACTTTCTAATTTCACCACCCTCTTAGAAATAGCAACTCCCAACTCACTCTTCTCTATAACAAGTCCTTTTCCTCCGTTCTTCAGACTTGCCTATAATGCACCATAGTTTGCTTGTCCCAAATTGCAATTCTCTGCTATTTCTGAATAAATTCATTTTGCTAGTAAAGAACTGATTCTTTTGCCTTTTTATTTAGGTCAACAGTTTCATGGATGTGTAAATTAATAAAAAAGAAGCAGTTATTTATTTTTATTCTATTTCTTGCCAATGCATCTATAATCTGTCTCTCCAACTCTATATATGTAACAATGTTTTAGATGATTAAGTATTCAATCTTGCCTTTATTTTTCTTTAGTATTATAGTTTGAAGTCTATTTCCTTTCTGACTTATATTGCCTTCCTATCTTTAGGAATATCCTAATTCAGTATACTTTGCATAACTGAATTAACTCAGACATGAGATTATCTCAATGCTTCCATAAATGGGTGAAAAATATAGATACGCCCACACTTGTTCTTATTTTTCCTTGCTTATTTTACTGGCCATTCTAACTCAGTATTCCTGAATGTTATTTTATTTGAGCCTCTTTATATTCAATATCATGACTTTTCACAGGTTTCCAGTGATTTCGTTTCAACCATCACTTGATTTTTGCTTTTGAGATAGCTAGGCACCACTGGTTTGGTTTAAGTTGTTCCACTTTTGTCTGGCTTTGTATCTACGGGCCAACACCACTTTACTCTTCCATTTACCCTGACACATGCTATCAAAACTATCAGCAGCAGGTCAAAATATATTAAAATCATGTGCGCTCAGTGATTTGATTTTTTTCCAAATTTTCTATGATCAGCTTTTTATGTTACATAGTGTTAGTCACTCAGCCATGTCTGATTCTTTGGAACCCAGTGGATTGTACAGGCTCTTTTGTCCATGGGATTCGCCAGGCAAGAATACTGGAGTGGGTTACCATTCCATTCTCTAGGGGGTCTTCCCAATCCAGGGATCAAACCTGGGTTTCCCACATCACAGGCAGATTCTTTACCATATGAGCCACCAGAGAAGTCCTTTTATGTTACCTTCCATGCCTAATACCTAAATTTCCCTGTACTAATGCTTCCAATCACCAAGACAAGCTTATCTTTCAAATTGGAAGTGACTCACAATAATCCATTGGTAATTACTCTGTGACTGACTTTGCTTTACTGTGGTTGTTGTTATTTATTTTTTAACTAGTTAATTTATTTTAATTGGAGGGTAATTACTTTACAATATTGTAGTGGTTTTTGCCATACATCAACATGACCTAACTTAAAAGCTTTTGCACAATGAAAGAAACTATAAGCAAGGTGACAAGGCAGCCTTCAGAATGGGAAACAATGATAGTAAATGAAACAACTGACAAATAATTAATCTCCAAAATATACAGGCAGCTCATGACTTTGTTTTCAGTAGCAAATGACAGCAACAAATTCAACTTTTCCTTTGAAGTTTCTAAGTTGAAACTAATTACAAAATTGTTCATTATAGCTATTGTACCTTTAAGTATATTTTTTTCTGTAGGATGTTTAGAAGGAAAAATAACATTAGTCATAAAATTTCTATTTATGTACTTATTTCAGACTTCAAGGGGAAGTGTAATCTTTTGTTTTTATCTTTGTCAATAATGAAGACAGAGCTAGAATGACAATAGAGTGCAGTAATCTATAGGACTCCAGTGTAATGTATAAAATATTATGCACATTACATTATCAGCATTCAGTAAACATTTGGTATTATTCAGTAAACGTACTATGTGCTAAAAACATACATTAAGCTTGATATAATTGATCTATCTTTTATATATTTATCATACCAATTTTATATTAAGATATTTTAGGCTAATGAATATAAACAGGAGAATTAGACAGTTGCTGTATTGCTGCATAATTTAAAAAGTTTTCTCATATTTAATAATGAAGCAGCTCAAATCCCTACAGTTAATTTGTACTTTGGAGCTCAAACAGGTCATTTTATTAGCCCTTATAGCTTACTGACTATGTGTACAAATAACAAATAAATTGATTTTAGAAGTAGGAAAAGAAAATCAAATTAAAACCTCCAATGCATATATGTTGGTGTTTGCAATAAATTGCAACAGGAGTGGTAAAGTGCACATGCTTTATTTTTAATCTTATGAAACAAGCATTTTATAATTGCTGCTTTGCCATTGATATGATCTTTAATTTCTTTTGCAAGTAACAGTTAGCAACCTAGTGGTGATCCTATGTTTCATGCAAAAAATGCTAGTTATCATAACAAATAAAATATTCTGTTCATCAACAGCAAACTAAATCCACTCTATCACTTTGAAATGCGAGCAGACTTATGAACCCAACTTTTGGGGATATTCCAATTTTAATTACACTGTGTTCTTATTCATGATGGAGTTACCAAGATCTATTAACCTGTATATTGATGGAACCATATGCATTCTCAATGCATTCTAAATTTAATTTCTTCACAGTGAGTTATTTTACCAATGAAAAATGTTGGCTTTGGCATTAAAAGTAATGTATTTAACAGTATACTATCTGCTTGAACTTAACCAATCTTTGAGCCTTTTGTGGCTCTGGTTTCTTCAAATAACAAAAAAGGGATAATGATAATACCTGCTCTGCTTACTTCATAGGAATTTTGTGATAACCAAAGGAAATAAATAAATATGAAAACTGTTTTGTAAACTAAATTGCTAAACAAATTTGAGCTTCTGAGGAAATGATCCACTATATTTTTCCTCTTTTGCAAAGTCTTAGATCTACTGAGTCCAACATATGAATTAGAAAGCAAAGGAATGCAGTAACACCTCAACTGATGAACATATGCTATCGAGTACATACTAGTCAGGGCTTCCCAGGTGGCACTAGTGGTAAAGAATCCGCCTGCAGATGCAGGAGACACAAGAGACTCTGGTTTGATCCCTAGGTCAGGAAGATACCCTGAAGAAGGGCATGGAAACTCATGTCAGTATTCTTGCCTAGAGAATCGCATGGAAAGAAGAATCTGATGGGCTATAGCCCATAGGATTGCAAAGAGTTGGACACAACTGAGTGACTTTGCATGCACAGACATACTAATCAAAATCTCCAAGAAAGTGTCTGGGTTACTTACTATTATAAATGTCAATAACACACGTGTTTGAAGAGACGATGAACCCTATCCACGACACAACTAATTTCTTTGTATGTATTTTTTTGGTTCTTGGAATCCATTTAGCATTAAATGTAAAAACATCTAATATCTATAAACACTACTAAATTTTCAGTGTCCAGTATGATTTGTGACAGTAGCATTTACTGACAATGAATAATATGAGGTACAGAAGAGCTGTTGCTTTCACTTTGCCCACTCTTTAAATTCTTTGTATAAATATAAAATTTGTTTTTTTAAAGATGATATTATTTTGTATATTTATCCTGACACAAAATATATGCTGCAATGATATGATCTCTGTCACTTAATCAAACTTCTCTTCTTAGTCTTTGCAATAACATTCAAAGATCATTATCAGGAACAAAACAACAAACCTAAAACTCTTGTTCCCTAAAATTAAAAACAAGTTACATGCCCTTTCCTTCCCTTGCTGCAGTATGTTGAAAATAAAACTAAAATATTTAGATTGGAAGTTTTTATTAGATCTTTTTTTTTAAATCAATTTCTTTTCTCCTTGGACATATCTTCTGTCAATAAAATGAAAAATGATATAGATTTAGGAGGATAGTGGTCTCAGTGTAGTATCTCTCATATTATTCCAGTATCATCTGTTACAAAGTAAGTCCAATTCCCACATCTAATTACAAACAGGATTTCAGAGTCATTAAACAAAATACACTTCCATTAGTGCTGCTGTAAGAAGATAGAGGGAAAAATGAAGATTAGTTCATGCTGCACCTCTGTTTTTTAAGCTTTGAAGATTTAAACCCTGTACTCAAAGAACATAAATTTATAAAAGATCAGCAAGATTATAGACATGTGAAAAGGTTTATTATAAACAGTTTTACAGTGCTACTTGAATTTTTATCACTAGTTTTTGTTGTACTGCATTTAGTTCTTGTAGTAAATATAGCATGAAACTAAGAGGTTCCTTCCCTATTACTTGGCAGGTGCCTGGAGTATCTCCTTGTACTCTACAAAGACATGTTCCTTATACTTCAAAGTAAATTTGGTACAACAAAGCTTACATATGAAAATAAATTACTTGCAAGCAAATAATTTTGATTTAATGAAACAAAGTTATTTTTTATGCTATTAAAACACAGAGTCAGTTCTTAAATGTAAGGAAGGTTACAA
>SJYA01003470.1:11410-23410 GCA_006410615.1 Neotragus moschatus
GGTTACAAACTAGATAAATCAAGTAAAGTAGATCATTTGATTATGCCTAAATTGCTGAAATACAAGCTAAAAGGTATATATTTTCCTTCAATGAGTGCATGAAGTTCCCATTAATGTTAATGCATTCAGGGAAGAGTATACCCTGAAGCACTACAGAATAACTGAAATGCACAATCTAGTGCGCTTTATCTAGTTACACTTTTTCTTACAGAAAAGCCTCTTCAGGTAGTTCAAAGAGAGCTTGAAAGTTTTGTTCTGCACAGTATGTTAAGCCATACAGTTCATGGAAATCAGAATTATTCTAAACTGAAGGAGATAAACACAGTTGACCTGGTCCTAGAAGCAAAGGAGATAGACAGCTTCTCACTTGAGTCTTAACTCTTTCAAGAACAATGCCAAACCCAGTTCTTCCAGCACATATTATATTAATCCTTGTACCTTTTTATTGTGAGTATAGGAGGATCTTGGTGAGGATCACTTTATCATGTACTACTGAGATGCATTACATAGCAGTTCAGCATTATCTAATACGTATGAATTCAAACGTATTCTAGTTACACTCAAATTCTAGAAAAGAAACAGGGTTCATAATAAAGTTATATCTGAATTATTCCTTTTCTAAAATCTATTTACAGGCAGTCTCTGAACTAAACATCAACACTTATCTATGCACAGAACACTTTCCTTGCCCCCTTCTGAAATAAGAGTGCCAGAAATAAGCATTTAGCCTGTGCACAAAGGTAGAATCACCACAGCTGGAATTGTCCTTAAATGTCATCTAGTTCCATTTTCTATTTTTACATGTCAAAAATCACAGGGTCAAACACAAGAAGAGAATTGCTTAAGGTCTCATAGCTATTTCTTGGCAGAGTTGATTCTAGAACCCATATCTCCTAACATTTAGTAATCTGCTGGCTTTTCCAACTTAGCCTCAAATGCATCCTCTTATTTTTGTTCACTTCAAAACCATCCTGGGAGTTCTTATTTATTGCTTGAGGGCAGAGCTTCAATTTGATCAAATATAATCCATTTATGTTTAATCAACACAACTACTTGATAAAGTGAAGTATGTACCAAATAAATTTTTAAAAAGTTACTGTAACAGATAATGATACCATTCAAAGTGGAAAATAATCAGAAACAATTAGGAAGACTTTGCCTAGGAGGGACATCTTTCTCTCCTCTTTTCTTTCCCTTTCTTTCACACAAACCTCCAGAAATATTACTACAGGATAAGAAATGCTCTTATTAATGTATATCATTGTTAATTACAAAGGCAGACACAACTCAGAAAGAGGGTAAAAAGAGATTGTTGAAGAAGAAAAAGAGATAGAGTCTGAAAACATCAACAAGAGACAAAGAAGCCAGGTAAAGTGGTAATTTAGACCTCAGACCATTCCATAGGTAGAACTGAAAATACTGTTAACTCTCTGCGAATTTCACTATTGTGATTTTTGTCAGTAGAAAGAGCAGGTAATGGTAATGATGATGAATTTTCTGTAAATAAGAAATGCAAATTGATGCTCCTCTTAAAGGATTCTTTGTAACACAAAACCCACAAAAACTGATGGAAAAAGAGTTTAATCATCTATATGTCAAAATATGCACATCTCTCTCCACAGAAAGGCTGTATGTATGCATGTTCAGTCACTAAGTCATATCTGATTCTTTGCGACCCCATGGACTGTAACCTACCAATCTCCTCTGCCCATGGCATTTTCCATGCAAGAATACTGGAGTGAGTTGCCATTTTCTACTCCACAAGATCTTCCCAACCCAGGGGTTGAACCTGTGTCTCTTGCATTGACAAGTGGATTCTTTACCACCGAGCTACCAAGGAAGCCCCCATAGAAAGATTAGAGACCCAGAAAATGGAAAATCATGCATTTTATAAATTACTCATATTCATTATTTCCAGTGGTAATAATATCAAAGGCTTATCTTTTTCTACCAAGGTAAGGCACAGTTTTAAATTGGACCACCTCATTATCAATTTTACTTCTATAATCTATCTGCATAGACTTCCAAAATATAGATGACACTGAAAATCTTATTTTCCAGTTTCATGCCATTATCACCAGTTACCTCGTTATGTGGTTTTTTCTTCATTGTCTATAAATTATCAGCTAATAACCAGTCAATCCTAAAGGAAATCAACCCTGGATATTCACTGGAAGGACTCATGCTGAGGCTGAAGCTCGAATACTTTGGCTACTTGATGAAAAGAGCAGATTCATTTGAAAAGACCCTGATGCTGGGAAAGATTGAGGGTAGCAAGAGCAGGGGGCAACAGAGGATGAGATGGCTGGATGGCATCACTGATTCAATGGACTTTAGTTTGAGCAAACTCTGGGAGATAGTGAAGGACAGGGAAGTCTGATGTGCTGCAGTCCATGGGGTCAAAAATAGTAGAACATGACTCTTTGAACCACAAAACACAGAGGCAAATTGAACACTTATAAATGAACAGCAACTTACAGAGAAAAGTCTGGGTGTAACAATAGCATAGAAAGTCCACTAGGCTCAGTAGGCTGAAACATAAAATCTTGTCTCTATTACCATTCATTTTCTCCTATTATTAAGATTTTTAACTTTAAGGAAGGTACTGGATTTGTTTGTGTCTTTCTTTTATACAATAATAGGAAGAGTATTACCTTCTTACCTGTCTCAAAGGAGTAATACAAGGGCATGAGGGGGTCAAGAAATATATTTTAAAATATGGTACCTAGAGAGATGAAAATTATATATTTAATAATAATAGAATTATTTTAAATGTGGATTTCCTTGGTGGCTCAGATGGTAGTCTGTCTGCAATGCTAGCAGGTCTGGGTTTGATCCTTGGGTTGGGAAGATTCCTTAGAGAAGGGAATGGCAACCCACTTTAGTATTCTTTTTTTATATATATAAATTTATTTATTTAATTTGGAGGCTAATTACTTTACAATACTGTAGTGGTTTTGCCATACATTGACAAGAATCCACCATGAGTGTACATGTGTTCCCCATCCTGAACCCCCCTCCCACCTCCCTCTGCATCCCATCCCTCTGGGTTATCCCAGTGCACCAGCCCCAAGCACCCTGTATCGAACCCATGCATCAAACCTGGACTGGCAATTTGTTTCACCTATGATAATATACATGTTTCAATGCCAATCTCCCAAATCATCCTACCCTCTCCCTCTCCCACAGAGTCCAAAACACTGTTCTATACATCCGTGTCTCTTTTGCTGTCTTGCATATAGGGTTATCATTACCATCTTTCTAAATTCCATATATATGCGTTAGTATACTATATTGGTGTTTTTCTTTCTGGCTTACTTCACTCTGTATAACAGGCTCCAGTTTCACCCAACTCATTAGAACTGATTCAAATGTATTCTTTTTNTATGGCAAAATGAATACAGTATTGTAAAGCAAAACAAACTAAAAAATAAAAATTTAAACTTAAATAAAAAAACAAAAAGCAGAGGTATTACTCTGCAGACAAAGGTCTATCTAGTCAAAGCTATAGTTTTTCCAGTAGTCATGTATGGATGTGAGAATTCGAACATAAAGAAGGCTGAGCACTGAAGAATTGATTATTTTGAACTGTGGTGTTGGAGAAGCCTCTTGAGTCCCTTGGGGTGCAAGGAGATCAAAACAGTCAATCTTACTGGAAATCCTTCCTGAATATTCATTGGAAGGACTGATGCTGAAGCTGTGGCTCCAATACTTTGGCCACCTGATGTGAAGAAGTTCCTCACTATAAAAGACTCTGATGCTGGAAAAGATTGAAGGCAGGAAGAGAAGGGGACGACAGAGGATGAGATGGTTGGATAGTATCACCGACTCAATGGACCTGAGTTTGAGCAAGTTCCAGGAGTTGGTGATGGACGGGGAGGTCTGGCATGCTGTAGTCCATGGGGTCACAGACTCAGACATGACAGAGCGACTGAACTGAACTGAGAGTTGTCATCCTTCCGTATTTTCTGATTTTAGAGAGAAAGCTTTCAAGTTTTCATGATTCAATATGATGATGCTTTGAGTTTTTCTTTTATTTATTATTATTATTATTTACTTTATTTTACTTTACAATACTGTATTGGTTTTGCCATACATCAACATGAATCCACCACGGGTGTACACATGTTCCCAATCCTGAACTCCTCTCCCAAATCCCTCCCCATACCATCCCTCTGGGTTATCCCAGTGCACCAGCCCCAAGCATCCTGTATCCTGCATCGAACCTAGCCTGGAAATTCATTTCTTATATGATATTACACATGTTTCAATGCCATTCTCCCAAATCATCCCACCCTCTTCCTCTCCCACAGAGTCTAAAGCACTGTTCTATACATCTGTGTCTCTTTTGCTGTCTCGCATACCTGGTTATCATTACCATCTTTCTAAATTCCATATATATATGTTAGTATACTGTATTGCTGTTTTTCTTTCTGGCTTACTTCACTCTGTAAAATAGGCTCCAGTTTCATCCACCTCATTAGAACTGATTCAAATGTATTCTTTTTAATGGCTGAGGAATACTCCAATGCCATTAACAGTCTTTAATATATTGAGATATATCCCTTCTATCCCAACTTTATTGAGAGTTATCATGAATGGATATTGAATATTGTCAAATGCTTTCCTGCATCTAGGGATATGATCATGACTTTTAGACTTCATTTTGTGAATGTAGTGTATCATATAGATAGAAACGTGGCTATTGTACCATATTTGCATCCCCTAGAATAAATCGCATTTGTCATGGTATATGATCCTTTCTATACATGGTGGAATTCTGTTTGCTGGTATATTGTTAAGAATATTTCCATCTACATACATTTGAAATATTGTTCTGTAATTCTTTCTTTTTTGGTAGTGTCTTTTTCTTCTGATTTGGTAACAGGGTAATGGTAGTCTCATAGTATTAATTGGGAGTGTTCCCGTATTTTCAATTTTTTGGAATAGTCTGAAGATACATGTTAACCCTTCTTTATATATATGAATTCCCCTGTGAATCTATCTCATCTTTGATTTTTGCTTGTTGGACGGGTTTGTTTATAGATTTAATTTCAATAATAGTAACCGAGAGAGTCAATTCCTAGGCAGACTGATAAGAAGTTCAGGGTGCCAAAGGAGGAGAAAGGGGTCTGGGGCTCTCGAAGTGGGGATGGAGGGTCTGGAATTCTCAAGGAGGAGCAAAGGACAAATTTTTTCTATCCTCGACATTCCTTCAGTTTAGTTCAGTCTCTCAGTTGTGTCTGACTCTTTGTGATCCCATAAACCGCAGCACGCCAGGCCACCCAGTCCATCAACTACTGCCGAACTCCACCCAGACCCATGTCTATCGAGTTGGTGATGCCATCCAACCATCTCATCTTCTGTCGTCCCCTTCTCCTCCTGACCTCAATCTTTCCCATCATCAGGGTATTTTCCAATGAGTCAGCTCTTTGCATCAGGTGGCCAAAGTATTGGAGTTTTGGCCTCAACATCAGGCCTTTCAATAAACACCCAGGACTGATATCCTTTAGGATGGACTGGATGGATCTCCTTGCAGCCCAAAGGACTCTCAAGAGGCTTCTCCAACACCACAGTTCAAAAGCATCAATTCTTCAGTGGTGAACTTTCCTTATAGTCCAAATCTCACATCCATACATGACCACTGGAAAAACAAGAGCCTTCACTAGACGGACCTTTGTTGGAAAAGTAATGTCTCTGCTTTTTAATATACTGTCTAGGTGGGTCACAAGTTTCCTTCCAAGGAGTAAGCATCTTTTAATTTTATGGCTGCAAAAAAAACATCTGCAGTGATTTTTAAATCTAGAAAAATAAACTCAGCCACTGTCTCCACTGTTTCCCCAACTATTTGCCATGAAGTGATGAGACCAGAAGCCATGATCTTAGTTTTCTGAATGTTGAGCTTTAAGGCAACTTTTTCACTCTCCTCTTTCACTTTCATCAAGAGGCTCCTTAGTTCTCCTTCACTTTCTGCCATAAGGGTGGTGTCACCTGCATATTTGAGGTTATTGATATTTCTCTGGGCAAACTTGATTCCAGCTTGTGCTTCCTCCAGCCCAGCATTTCTCAAGATGTATTCTGCATATAACTTAAATAAACAGAATGACAATATACAGTCTTGACATACTCCTTTTCCTATTTGGAACAAGTCTGTTGTTCCATGTCCATTTCTCACTGTTGCTTGCTGACTTGCATACAGGTTTCTCAAAAGGCAGGTCAGGTGGTCTGGTATTCCCAAATCTTGAAGAATTTCCCACAGTTTATTGTGATCCACAGAGTCAAAGGCTTTGGCACAGTCAATAAAGCAGAAATAGTTGTTTTTCTGGAATTATCTTGCTTTGTCGATGATAGAGTGAATGTTGGGAATTTGAACTCTTGTTCCCCTGCCTTTTCTACAATCAGTTTGGACATCTGGAAGTTCACAGTTCATGTACTGCTGAAGCGTTACTTGGAGAATTTTGAGCATTACTTTACTAGTGTGTGAGATGAGTGTAATTGTGCGGTAGTTTAAGCATTCTTTGGGATTGCCTTTCTTTGGGATTGGAATAAAAACTGACGTTTTCTAGTCCTGTCAACACTGCTGAGTTTTCCAAATTTGCTGGCATATTGAGTGCAGCACTTTCACAGCATCATCTTTCAGGATTTGGAATAGCTCAACTGCAATTCCATCACCTCCACTAGCTTTGTTCGTAGTGGTGCTTTCTAAGGCCCACTTGACTTCACATTCCAGGAAGTCTGGCTCTAGATGACTGAGCATTCCATCGTAGTTATGTGGGTCATGAAGATCTTTTTCGTACACTTCTTCTGTGTATTCTTGCCATCTTTTCTTAATATCTTCTGCTTCTGTTAGGTCCATGCCATTTCTGTCCTTTATCGAGCCCATCTTTGCATAAAATGTTCCACTGGTATCTCTGATTTTCTTGAAGAGACCTCTAGTCTTTCCCATTCTGTTGTTCTCCTCTGTTTCTTTGCACTGATTGCTGAGGAAAGCTTTCTTATCTTTCCTTGCTATTCTTTGGAACTCTGCATTCAAATGAATATATCTTTCCTTTTCTCCCTTGCTTTTCACTTCCTTTCTTTTCACAGCTATTTGTAAGGCCTTCTCAGACAGCCATTTTGCTTTTTTGCATTTCTTTTCCATGGGGATGGTCTTGATTCCTGTCTCCTGGACAGTGTCATGAATCTCTGTCCATAGTTCATCAGGCACTCTGTCTATCAGATCTAGTCCATTAAATCTATTTCCCACTTCCACTGTATAATCATAAGGAATTTGATTTAGGTGATACCTGAATGATCTAGTGGTTTTCTCCAATTTCTTAAATTTCAGTCTGAATTTGGCAATAAGGAGTTCATAATCTGAGCCACAGTCAGCTCCCAGTCTTGTTTTTGCTGACTGTATAGAGCTTCTCCATCTTTGGCTGCAAAGAATATAATCATTCTGATATCAGTGCCGACCATCTGGTGACGTCCATGGGTAGAGTCTTCTCTTGTGTTGTTGGAAGAGGGTGTTTGCTATAATCAGTGCGTTCTCTTGGCCTTTGCCCTGCTTCATTCTCTACTCCAAAGCCAAATTTGTCTGTTACCCGGGGTATTTCTTGACTTCATACTTTTGCATTCCAATCCCCTATAAGGAAAAGGACATCTTTTACGGGTGTTAGTTCTAGAAGGTCTTTAAGGTCTTCAGAGAACTGTTAAACTTCAGCTTCTTTAGCATAAGGGCTTCCCTGGCGGCTCAGATGGTAAAGCGTCTGCCTGCAATGCAGGAGACCCAGGTTCGATTCCTGGGTTGGGAAGATCCCCTGGAGAAGGAAATGGCAATCTACTCCAGCACTCCTGCCTGGAAAACTCCATGGACGGAGGAGCCCGATAGGCTACAGTCCATGGGGTCGCAAAGAGTCAGACATGACTGAGCGACTTCACTTCACTTCACTTCTTTAGCATTACTGGCTGGGGCATAGACTTGGATTACTGTGATATTGAATGGTTTGCCTTGGAAACGAAAAGAGATCATTCTGTCGTTTTTGGGATTGCATCCAAGTACTTCATTTCAGACTGTTTTGTTGTAATTGACTCTCAGTTAATTACATAACTCAGTTTAAACTCTGTACTAGGGATTATACAACAACAGTGTATCTGGCTGCAAGAGGGTTTCTCCTTCCTGAAAACCTTCTGACTAATCCTGATATCTTAGAATGAATATTATGGGAGTGGGTCTGGAAGATCTTTCTATTGTTAAATTCTAATCTTGTTATCCTAAAATGTAAATTGCTGGAGTATGTCTGGTAAAATTTTCAAAACTTGAGACATTCATTTGATTCATTGTAAGAACTAACTAAAAGGCATATAACTCCATTGCTAACACTAGTAAGGGTACATTCTTTCTGCCCCTTTCTGATGTCTATGTCAGATGCATTTTCTATCCCTTTTACACTTTAATAAAACTCTATTCACAAAAAACTCTGAGCGATCAAGCCTCATCTCTGGACCCAGATTGAATTCTTCTTCTCCAGAGGGCAAGAATGCCAGGGTCTTTCATGGTTCAGCAATAACCTTTCATAACTGTATGTTTAGATCTTAGATTTCTAGTTTCTTCTTGTTCAAGCTTGGAAGTTTGTATGTTTCTCTTCCATAATTTCAGAATTTGTTTATTAGTGTTCTCACGTTTTTCCTCAATGAGTCTAAAGGCTTGTCAATTTTAACATTTCAAAAAACCGTTTTCTCTTCTTTTTTTATCTCTATTTTATTTCTTCTGTAATCTGTATTATTTCTTTGCTTTTGTTCTCTTTGTGTTTGTTTTTATTTTTCTAACTTGTATATGTGGTAGATTATTTTTTGTTTCCTTTCTTTCTTTCTTTTTTTCAGATTTCTGTTTCTTTAAATAGGCCTATTAGCTTCCCTCAGAAATGTTTTTACTACACCCTATATATTTTGAAAAGTTATGTTTTCATTTTCATTTATCTCAAATATATTCTGATTTCCTCCTTGATTTCTTCACTGGCACATTTGATTTTTAGTAGTATTTTTTTATACTCCACCTGTTTATCTTTCTCCCATTTTCCCACACTAATTGATCTATGTTTTATGCCATTTTTGTCAGAAAAGATGCTTGATATAATTTCTATCCTCTTAGCATTTGTTGAGAGTTGTTTTGTGACCTATCGTTACCTATTCTGCATAATGTTTCATGTGTTCTTTAAAAGAATGCATGTATTGATGGTTTCTCCCCCAAGAAATCTACTAAGCCCAACTGGCGAAATTTTTCATTTAAGACCACTGTTAACTCACTGATTTAATGCCTGGATGATTTGTCCATTGATATTAGTGGGTGTTAAATCCCCAGCTATTATTGCACTATTTCTCCCTTTATTTCTGTTAATAATTTCATTGTATATTTAGGTGTTCCTACATTAGCTCAACATTCAGAAAATGAAGATCATGGCATCTGGTCCAATTACTTCATGGGAAATACATGGGGAAACAGTGTCAGACTTTATGTTTTCTGGCTCCAAAATCACTGCAGATGGTGACTGCAGCCATGAAATTAAAAGGCGCTTACTCCTTGGAAGAAAAGTTATGAGCAACCTAGATAGCATATTCAAAAGCAGAGATATTACTTTGCCAACTAATGTCCATCTAGTCAAGGCTATGGTTTTTCCCGTGGTCATGTATGGATGTGAGAGTTGGACTGTGAAGAAAGCTGAGCACCGAAGAATTGATGCTTTTGAACTGTGGTGTTGGACAAGACTCTTGAGAGTCCCTTGGAAAGCAAGGAGATCCAACCAGTCCATTCTGAAGTAGAAAAGCCCTGGGACTTCTTTGGAAGGAATGATGCTGGGGTTGAAACTTCAGTAACTTGGCCACCTCATGTGAAGAGTTGACTCATTGAAAAAGACTCTGATGACAGGAGGGGCTGGGGGCAGGGGGAGAAGGGGACAACAGAGGATGAGATGGCTGGAGGGTATCACTAAATTGATGGACGTGAGTCTGAGTGAACTCTGGGAGTTGGTGATGGACAGAGAGGCCTGGCGCGCTGCAATTCATGGGGTCGCAAAGAGTCGTACATTAGTGAGAGACTGAACTGAACATTAGGTGCAAGGTGCACATATGTTTATAAATATTACATCCCCTTCTTGTATTGATACATGTATCATTTCTAATGCAATTCTTAGTCTTTTGTTTTAGGCTGTTTTAATGTCATTTTGTAGGAGAAGGCAATGGCAACCCACTCCAGTACTCTTGCCTGGAAAATCCCATGGACAGAGGAGCCTGGTAGGCTGCAGTCCATGAGATCGCTTAAGAGTCGGACATGACTGAGCAACTTCACTTTGACCTTTCACTTTCATGAATTGGAGAAGGAAATGGCAACCCACTCCACTGTTCTTACCTGGAGAATCCCAAGGACGGGGGAGCCTGGTGGGCTGTGTTCTATAGTGTCACACAGAGTCGGACATGTCTGAAGCAACTTAGCAGCACCAGTATCATTTTGACATGCATCTGGCTACCTTAGTTTTCTTTTCACTTCCATTTGCATGGAATATCTCTTCTCACACCTCACTTTCATTCTGTGCATGTCTTTATCTTTGAAGTGAGTCTCTTTTAAGCAGCATATAGATTGATCTTTTGTGTTTTATTCAATCAACCACCCTGATGTCTTTCTTTTTAATTTTAATTTTATTTTGCTTTACAATACTGTATTGGTTTTGCCATACATTGACATGAATCAGCCACAGGTGTACATGAGTTCCCAATCCTGAACCCCCCTCCCACTTTCCACCCCATATCATCTCTCGGGATCATCCCTGTGCACCAGCCCCAAGCATCCTGTATACTGTATTGAACCTAGACTGGCGATTCCTTTCTTACCTGATAGTATACATGTTTCAATGCCATTCTCCCAAATCATCCCACCCTCTCCCTGTCCCACAGAGTCTAAAAGTCTGTTCTATACATCTGTTTCTCTTTTGCTATGTCTCATACAGGGTTATTATTACCACTTTTCTAAATTCCATATATATGTGTTAGTATACTGTATTGCTGTTTTTCTTTCTGGGTTACTTCACTCTGTAAAATAGGCTCCAGTTTCATCCACCTCATTATAACTGATTCAAATATATTCTTTTTAATGGCTGAGTAATACTCCATTGTGTATATGTACCACAGCTTTCTTATCCCTTCATCTGCTGATTGACATCACGGTTGTTTCCATGTCCTGGCTATTATAACCAGTGCTGATGAACATTGGGGTACACGTGCCTCTTTCAGTTCTGGTTTCCTCAGGGTGTATGCCCAGCAGTGGGGTTGCTGGCTCATATGGCAGTTCTATTTTCAATATTTTAAGGAATCTCCACATTGTTCTCCATAGTGGCTGTACTAGTTTCAATTCCCACCAACAGTGTAAGAGGGTTCCCTTTTTTCCACACCCTCTCCAGCATTTATTGCTTGTAGACTTGTGGATCTCACTCATTCTGAATGGTGTGAAATGGTACCTCATAGTAGTTTTGATTTGCATTTCTCTGATAATGAGTTATGTTGAGCATCTTTTTCATGTGTTTNTTTGCATTCCCACCAACAGTGTAAGAGGGTTCCCTTTTCTCCACACCCTCTCCAGCATTTATTGCTTGTTGACTTTTGGATCTCACTCATTCTGAATGGTGTGAAATGGTACCTCATAGTAGTTTTGATTTGCATTTCTCTGATAATGAGTTATGTTGAGCATCTTTTTCATGTGTTTGTTAGCCATCCATATGTCTTCTTTGGAGAAATGTCTAGTTCTTTGGCCCATTTTCTGATTGGGTCACTTATTTTTCTGGACTTGAGCTGCATAAGTTGCTTGTATATTTTTGAGATTAGTTGTCTGTCAGTTGCTTCATTTGCTATTATTTTCTCCCATTCTGAAGGCTGTCTTTTCACCTTGCTCATAGTTTCCTTTGTTGTGAAGAAGCTTTTAATTTTAATTAGATCCCATTTGTTTATTTTTGCTTTTATTTCCAGTATTCTGGG
>SJYA01003470.1:41381-57957 GCA_006410615.1 Neotragus moschatus
AAAAAAAAAAAAAACAGTTACTGAGAAGGAAGAGGACATTCAACTTCACAGGCATTTTTCTCATCTCCTTTTCCTCCCATCTTTTTTCTTTGCTTTCTTCTTATTCTACCACATTTATTTGGCCCCTACTGATAATGCCTCATCTCCCAGCACCTCAAAACAAAGGTAGATTCTCAGTGCTGCTTTTCAGTGTTAAATTTAGGGGAAAAAAATGAAGAAGGCTGAAGTGAAACTGAAGGAGGCATCGTTTAGAAAGCAAAGAGTGCAAAAGTTAGCACTATAAAAATTAGAATTTAAACCCACCGCAACAAACAATGGAAATACTAAATGTTTCCTGAAATGAAGTTTTGATCTATAATAGTTTTCTAATTTCAATGCACAAGTTAGAGGTAGGATTAAGCTTCCTTTTGTGTGTGCATGTGTGCTAAATTGCTTCAGTTGTATCTGACTCTGAGTGACACTGTGAACAGCAGGCTGCCAGGCTCCTCTGTCCATGGGATTCTGCAAGTAAAAATACTGGAGAAGGTTATTGTGCCCTCTTCCAGGAGATTTTCCTGACCCAGGGATCAAATGTCTTTTACATCTCTTGCATTGGCAGGTGGGTTCGTTACCACTTAGCTGCCAGGGAAGCCCCCTCCTTTTGTAGTAGCTGCTTATAATCAAAGTATACATATTATTCCCTCCCTTACTCCTCTCTCCATTTTCAGAATAAGTCAATGAGAGTCACCTGCCTTGGATTCCTAAAGACACTCACCTGTATTAGAATTAAGATCATCAGGCTCTGGTTCATTTCCATTTTGGCTTCCTTTCCCCTGAAGAGTGTTCATGGCTATAAGCTTCATATTCTGCAGCTTCATTGCCTCAGCCATTGCTGCAGCTGTTATACCTAAAACCAGAACCATTCATTTTAAAACAGGGATCAATTCTTAATGTAATTGAAAACAGGATACACTTAATAGGTCTACACTACACATCACAAGCCAAAAGGAAACCCGAGTCTAATTAATGAACAATAGCCTTTCAAAATTTAATTTTATACTCTTGTAATAACTTCATCTTACAATGGACAAGTTGAAAGTCTGAAAAAAAATTAAATATGGGTCCGATTCTCAATTCAAAACAGAGAAAACATTGAGCATAATATGAAAAACTTGGGAAAATACCAAAACTCTTGCTAGTGTCTTCTGGTGTCTAGTAAGAGCTCTCGATAGTTGTTTAAGACAGAACTCACCATGCACTAAAAACCCATCTAAGACAACACTGTCAGAAGAGGCACTCTGAAATTCTAGAGGGTATGACTTTCTAGGAAATATCCTTGTTGACCCTTCTGCTCATGAATGGGCTATTTTGCCTCAAATTTTACCTTAGAAAAAATGAATAAATTGGAGTAAACACTTAAGTAGTCATCATACTTTTACTGGCCTTCTTCTTATATTCTGAGAGAAAAAAAAAAGAAAACATAGCAGATCACTGCAGAAAGTGTACCAGCCCTTGCAATATAATTACATACTTTTATACAAAGGATGTACTTTTCATTATAGGTGACTGGAATGCAAAAGTAGGAAGTCAAGAAATAACTGGAGTAACAGGCAAATTTGGCCTTGCAAAATGAAATGAAGCAGGTAAAAGACTATAGAGTTTTGCCAAGAAAATGCACTGGTCATAACAAACACCCTCTTCCAACAACACAAGAGAAGACTCTACACATGGACATCACCAGATGGGCAAAACCGAAATCAGATTGATTATATTCTCTGCAGCAAAAGATGGAGAAGCTCTATACAGTCAACAAAAACAAGACCACGAGCTGACTGTGGCTTAGATCATGTGCTCCTTATTGCCAAATTCAGACTTAAATTGAAGAAAGTAGAGAAAACCACTAGATCATTCAGGTATGACCTAAATCAAATCCCTTATGATTATACAGTGGAAGTGAGAAATAGATTTAAGGGCCTAGATCTGATAGATAGAGTGCCTGATGAACTATGGAATNAACAAAAACAAGACCACGAGCTGACTGTGGCTTAGATCATGTGCTCCTTATTGCCAAATTCAGACTTAAATTGAAGAAAGTAGAGAAAACCACTAGATCATTCAGGTATGACCTAAATCAAATCCCTTATGATTATACAGTGGAAGTGAGAAATAGATTTAAGGGCCTAGATCTGATAGATAGAGTGCCTGATGAACAATGGATGGAGGTTTGTGACATTGTACAGGAGACAGGGATCAAGACTATCCTCATGAAAAAGGAATGCAAAAGGGCAAAATGGCTGTCTGGTGAGGCTTTACAAATAGCTGTGAAAAGAAGAGAAGTGAAAATCAAAGGAGAAAAGGAAAGATAAGCATCTGAATGCAGAGTTCCAAAGAATAGTAAGGAGAGGTAAGAAAGCATTCCTCAGCAATCAGTCCAAAGAAACAGAGGGAAACAACAGAATGGAAAAGACTATAGATCTCGTCAAGAAAATTAGAGATACCAAAGGAACATTTCATGCAAAGATGGCCGAGATAAAAGACAGAAATGGTATGGACCTAACAGAAGCAGAAGATATTAAGAAGAGGTGGCAAGAATACACAGGAAAACTGTACAAAAAAGATGTTCATGACCTGGATAATCACGATGGTGTGATCACTCATCTAGAGCCAGACATCCTGGAATGTGAAGTCAAGTGGGCNTGGCTAGTCAGTATAATCATTGACCAAGCCATAAAAACAGCCCTTATAATCATTTACACTCACTCCCTAATTTACAACTCAGCATAACAATATGAAAATGACCAAAATATCATAAATTCCTGTGCATGCACATGTACCCCTTGTGTGTGATTATTATTATTGTAAGTATACAGATATTCAAACTCCAACTTCAGATTTAGAATGGCATAGAAAATTCTTAAGAGTAACAAGAACTTTAATGACTATCTAAACCAACCTCTCCATCTTACAAATGAAAAAATGGATCCTAAAGAGGATAAGTGAGAGATAATACAACATAGACAGTAGGGATAGGAGAAGAACTCAAGTATCTTGAGGCAGATTTTATAGTTTCCTATTTGGATGAACTGTGCCCATCTCTTCATACATTTGAAAGCTTTGCTATCAAAACTGTGAATAAGTAAATTAACTAAAGGAGAACTATGAATAATCAAATCTTGAGGTTTGCAATTACTTAAATGAAATGGTGGGTCAGTTTATTGCAATATGGTTTTGTTATTAAAATAGCATTTAAGTAAATTAATGGTGTTACATTAATAATATCACTCCAAAAATGAAAAGCAGTTTATATCTTTCTCATTATGTTTCTCTACAGTCAAGTGCTGCATGTTAGCTTGTTTATTGTTTACATTCAAAGCTACTTTGGGTTAAGTATGATGTACTAAAATATGAATAATGAAACATCTGGAGATATGAAATGCTAATTTGGTATATCATATTGAATCTAATGGAAACAATTTTGAAATTCCCTATAAAACAATGGGTAGATGTAAGCCTTTTCAGAGGTAGTATTCAGATTCATTTTCAGGAAATGCTTATGCTCTGAACTCTGTTATTTGGAAAAATATTTGGACTCCAAAAGACTCAGAACTCAACTAACAGGAAAGCCATACAAATATAAGAATAGAATGAAAGAGCAGAGAAGCCACATGCAAGTAGTTACAGACCACTTATATGAAGGGCAAATATTACAGTGATTCTTAGGAATCACCACTCAGGGATTGATACAAAATTAAATACTACTCAGCTCAGCACCATGACTATGAGGGAAAGGCTGTAAAACATAGGTATATGCAGAGTTTGTAAAACAATTGCAGCTGTATATGGGCTAGACATCAGCAGCGCCATCAAACTGTGTGAGACTGGAAATCTGCTATATTGGCATGAACAGTTTTTTCAGTTTGGTTCAGTCACTCAGTCGTGACTGACTCTTTGCAACATGCCTACATCTCCATCACCAACTCCCAGAGTTTACTCAAACTCATGTCCATTGAGTCGGTGATGCCATCCAACCATCTCATCCTCTGTCATCCCCTTCTCCTCCTGCCCTTAATCTTTCCCAGCATCAGGGTCTTTTCAAATGAGTCAGCTCTTCACATCAGGTGGCCAAAGTATTGGAATTTCAGATTCAACATCAGTCCTTCCAATGAACATTCAGGACTGATTTCCTTTAGGGTGGAGTGGTTGGATCTCCTTGCAGTCCAAGAGACTCTCAAGAGCCTTCTTCAACACCACAGTTCAAAAGCATCAATTCTTTAGCACTCAGCTTTCTTTATAGTCCAACTCTAGTTTGTACATTTTGCTAAGTCACAGATAGATATGAAGAGAAGATACACTAAATCTTTGCTAAAGTTCGGCTTATTCTACAAAAACAGCAGATTGGAGAATGAACAATAAGGCAGTGAATTTGCCATTCGGAATGGAGCTAAAGATAGGAAAATGATTATTATTAAGGGCTGGGAGGGCAAGCAGCATTGCACAGTAGAGTGCAACCAAACCAGGAACCCAGAAGAAGGCTGACTTCTGCTTTGAGCAAACTGCTATCCTGTAGCCTGAACTGTCTAACAAAATTTGAGGTTGCTAAGCAACTTTTATTTTCCTATAGACTATTATGAAAATGAATAAAAAGACATTTTAAATGCCTTTGAGAGTCCAATAAAATCTTCAAATGCTCCAATTACATCGAATGTTAAAAGATTAAAGGCAAGAAAGAAACATATTGAACTTATACCAATATCTTTTAAATTATTTTCCATTTGCCTGCTTATCCCATGAAATGTTTTGCTGAAAAAAAGTGATAGTTAGGAAGGTGAGGGAGTTTCATGACCAACTGAGTTAACACTAGGTTGGAAACAATAAACTTTATATAGCACTTATCATATGCCACACAGTTGTAAGTTCTTTACACATTTACTTATTTAATATTTACAGAACACTTCAGAGGGAAGTAGCATCAGTATTTCCACTTTTCAGATGAGGAAATTAATTCCCAGAAACTGAAAAAACTGTCAAATGTCAAACAAAAAACCTGTCAAAATTAACCTTCACAGCTAATAAGCCTTGAAGTTGGTATTTAAACTCAGGTACATTGACTCCAGGTTTCTTTAATGCAGATATTTTCAAAGTTTATAATATGCTAATATTTATTGTGACTTTCCAAAAGAGATAGAGAGCACACTATTTTCTGAACTTTTGCAATAATGGAACTTGTTTTTACAGAATATTTATTAAAGAATCAAAAGACACCACTAATCCATAGAATGAAGTTTAAGAAATGTCGGGGTCCAGCCCCCTCAGGATCTAAGGGTACCATCAGGAGAGACAGCATTGGCAAAGAGATTTAGAGAGAGATAAAGAAAGAACATTGCAGATAAGAAAATAGAGGAGAGAAAGAGGCTGATATTCCTTGGTTTACACAGAAAGCCAATAAAGGCCCAAGACAAGGGACTTGCTCTGTTCACGTAGGCCGTAGGCGCTCTCCCGGTCTCCCAAGGGAGTGAAGACACAGAACACCTTCCCGTTCAGGTCTTAGAAGCCCAGGCAGGAAAGTGAACACAGAGAGCCTCTATGCTCCAAGGGATCAGCCGGAAAAAGAGAGTAAGAGAGAGAAAAAGAAAGAGAGAGAGAAAGAGAGAAAGACACGGGGGGACCAGGCTTTCATAAAACTGGCCCTGGTCCATCACTTTATTTTTCAGGGAAGCTTTTATACTTTGACTTGTACACAGAGGGAAATGAAAGATGCAAAGTCATACAGAGTCAGCCCAAACATTACATCTGTCTTGTCTTTATTGAAACCAGGATTTTTTTCTGCATACCTTTCCCATAAACAATGTTGTGTACATTATCTTCTGGCTTTGGAGGCCTGTGAACATTTTATGACCCTCTTTTGATTAAGGCTGCTCAACCAGAAAACTTATTTTCCCTTGAAGTGTTTTTTCTTTATATGTCTAATCTATGTCAGCCTCAGAAAGTATTAAACAGAGTCACATTTCTCAGGGAGCAAAGGTACAGTGAGTTACAACAAAGAAAGAACCAATTAGCTCAAAGGTCTGATGTGGTTAATTCCAAGTCTACATTTGTTTTTCTTACATTTCAACTATGTTAACTAATGTATTCCCAGGTGCACAGTGGATAAGTGATATGGGAACTTAGCAGCAAGCATTGGCTCAACAATGAAACCCTACACCAGCACTATTCTAATAGTTTTTAATTCTTAGAAAGGCTCTATATTTTTAGAATGTTTTAGGCTTCCTGTGCCTCTCACAGTTGGGAGGCTGTGAATAATCACATGCGTAGCTGCAAGAGTCTGGATAAACCTGTCAGACAAGCTAGAATGCTAACAGGGGTGTTTGAATTGAAATACTCCTTTCATGCCCAAGAGACTTATTAGCTAGAGCCCTAAGTTGATTTTCTCCAGAGAAAGGTGGTCGGGGATAGCCCCCTGTTAATGTCAGAAGAGTTGGTGAAAGGCATAAAGTAGTAAGACAGACAGATTCTGGTTTTGGGGTAGATGCTCGAGCAGGTCCAGGGGGGTCCCTCAAGGCCTGATCTCGCCTTTGCCCATCAGGCCTCTTCCACATGACCTTGTCATGGGTGAGATCTCCTGTGCTGGCTCCTGGCAAAGAAATACTGTTGTAAACCTTTATTTTTATTTTTTTAACTTGGATGCATACTTAACTTAAACTATTTTGACACTATTTCTGTTTTGAAACATATATTTATATAAATATATTTCAGGAATTTTTACATAGTTATAAATCTAAACTTAGGAGTTTTCAGTTTACATAATGTTAACTACTATCTCAGTTTTCACAGTTTACATATAATTAACTACTATCTCATTGGGTTATACTTGCCCTTGGTGATATCCTTTTAAATTAGAAATGTTCCAGGTTTTTAAGCATAGTCACTGACAATTATTATATTGCTTGTACCTCTTGATAGACCATTTCTTTTTCATGAAAATTTGAGCTATAAAAATTCTTCAAATGGTACACACAAGTTCTTATAGGTTATACATGTCCCTAGGTACTTTATTTGAGCATTTTTATATAATTTTATAGAGTAGACATGTCAAGATAGTTTCTAACATCTTGCAGCCCTGACCTCCAATTGATCTGATTTTCAAACCAGAATTGGCACATCCAGCAAATATCATTTTAAGTCTAGGGGAGGATTGAATTAGACATAGATTAATGGTAACAAAACACCTCAAATTTCTGACATTAGGGCAAAGAGTAGCTATTCCCAGGAAGGCAGAGACCCAAGACAAGTTGAAGCAGCTCCTTCCACTGCCCTTCCATCCTCAAGTACAGGATTTTCTCATATAGACCATCCCACCAAATAAGAAACTGACCTACTAGTCTATGAAATATAGACTCTCAGATATCAGTCAACTTCAAAAAGCTACAGAAATAATTAAAAGCTAACACTTAATATACCAGAATGACCTTGAAAACTGTTGGACTAGTCAACTTATTTGACTTTTTCTATTTCATTTCATAGATATTCTTGACACTTTAAAAAAGATATTTGGGTGTCAGCTTCAATAGCTCATATACTAAAATTAAAACAAAACAGAGAAAACTACCATGGCCCCTGCACAAAGATAAAATGTGAATTTGTGGAGTGGTCAATATTTTTGGTGATAGTTGCACAACAGTGTGATTGTACTAAATGCCACTGAATAGTAGTCATTTGTTACAACACAAATGTAGTAGTACAGTTGTTAAAATTGTAGACTTTATACCATGTATATTTTATCAGAGGAAGAGAAAACATAATTAAAAACAGATTAACATGGATGTAAAAGAAGAAAAAGATTATTAACTTCTGGGATACTGCAAAATTTGTGGCTATTTTCTCCCATAGTCGTTCAAAGAAATAACTTAAGTTTCATGTTATGCGTGTTGCTGTTTGTTGTTCAGCTACTCAGTCATGTCCAGCACTTTATGATCCTATGGACTGCAGCACGACAGGCTTCCCTGTCCTTCACCAACTCCAGGACTTGCTCAAACTCATGTCCATTGAGTCAGTGATGCCATAAAAACATCTCATCCTCTGCCGTCCCCCATCTCCTCCTGCTTCCAATCTTTCCCAGCATCACAGTATTTTCTAATGTGTCATCTCTTTGCATCAAGTGGACAAAATATTGGAGCTTCAGCTTCAACATCAGTCTTTTCAGTGAATATTCAGGACTGATTTCCTTAAGGATTGACTGGTTTGATCTTGCACTCCAAGAGACTCTCAAGAGTTTTCTCCAACATCACAGTTTTAAAGCATCAATTCTTCGGAGCTCAGCCTTCTATATTGTCCAATTCAGACATCCATACATGACTACCAAAAAACCATAGCTTTGACTAGATGAACTTTTGTCAGTAAAGCAATGTCTCTGCATTTCAATATGCTGTTTAGGTTTGCCATAGCTTTTCTTCTAAGGAGTAAGTGTGTTTTAATTTCATGGCTGCAGTCACCATCTGCAGTGATTTTGGAGCCCAAAGAAAATAAAGTCTGTCACTGATTTCCCTATCTATTTGCCATGAAGTGATGGGACTGGATGTCATGGTCTTAGCTTTATGAATGTTGAGTTTTAAGCCAGATATTTCAATCTCCTCTTTCACCTTCATCAAGAGGCTCTTTAGTTCCCCTTCACTTTCTGCCATAAGGGTGTTGTCATCTGCATATCTGAGGTTTCTGATACTTCTCCTGGCAATCTTGAATCCAGAATGTGATTCATCCAGTACAGCATTTCTCATGATGTAGATATGTAGGTTAAATAAGCAGGGTGACAATATACAGCCTTGACATACTTTCCCAATTCTGAACCAGTCCATTTTTCCATGTCCAGTTCTAACTGTTGCTTCTTGACCTGCATATAAATTACTTAGGAGGCAGGTAAGGTGGTCTGGCATTCCCATCTCTTGAAAAATTTTCCACAGTTTCTTGTGATCCACACAGTCAAAGGCTTTAAGTAGTTAATGAAGAAGAAATATATGTTTTTTTGGAATTCTCTCGCTTTTTCTATGATCCAACGGATGTTGGCAATTTACTTTCTAGTTTCTCTGCCTTTTCTAAATTCAACTAGTACATATGGAAGTTCTCAGTTCATGTGCTGTTGAAGCCTCACTTGGAGAATTTTCAGCATTGCTTTGCTGGCATGTGAAATAAGTGCAATTGTAGAGTAGTATTCTTTGGCATCACCTTTCTTTGGGATTAGAATGAAAACTGACCTTCCCAGTCCTGTGGTCACTGCTGAGTTTTCTAAATTTGCTGGCATACTGAGTGCAACACTTTCACAACATCACTTTTAAGGACTTGAAATATCTCTACTGGAATTCCATCACCTCCACTAGCTTTGTTCATAGTGATGCTTCTAAGACCCACTTGACTGCACACTCCAGGATGTATGGCTCTAGGTGATTGATCACACCATCAAGGTTATCTGGGTCATTAAGACCTTTTTTGCACAGTTCTGTGGATTCTTGCCCTCTCTTCTTATCTTCTGCTTCTGTTAGGACCATACCGTTTCTGTCCTTTATTGTGCCCATCTTTGTATGAAATACTCCCTTAATAGTTCTAATTTTCTTGAAGTGATCATTAGTCTTTCCCATTCTATTGTTTTCCTCTATTTCTTTGATTGATCACTGGGGAAGGCTTTCTTATCTCTCCTTGTTATTCTTTGGAACTCTTCATTCAAATGGGTACATCTTTCCTCTTCTCCATTGTCTTTCACCTCTTTTTCTTTTTTCTCAGCTATTTGTAAGACCTCCTCAGACAACCATTTTGCCTCTTTGCATTTCTTTTTCTTGGAGATGGTTTTGATCACTCTCTCTTGTACAATGTTACAAACTTCCATCCATTTTTATTCATGCACTCTCTCTATCAGAACTAATCCGTTGAATCTATTTGTCACTTACACTGTATATTCATTGGGGATTTGATTTACGTCAGACCTGAAACAGTTCAGCTCAGTTCAGTCGCTGAGTCATGTCTGACTCTTTGTGACCCCATGAATCGCAGCATGCCAGGCCTCGCTGTCCATCAACAACTCCCGGAGTTCACTCAGACTCACGTCCATCGAGTCAGTGATGCCATCCAGCCATCTAATCCTCTGTCGTCCCCTTCTTCTCTTGTCCCCAATACCTCCAAGCATCAAAGTCTTTTCCAATGAGTCAACTCTTTGCATGAGGTGGCCAAAGAACTGGAGTTTCAGCTTTAGCATCATTCCTTCCAAAGAAATCCCAGGGTTGATCTCCTTCAGAATGGACTGGTTGGATCTACTTGCAGTCCAAGGAACTCTCAAGAGTCTTCTCCAACACCACAGTTCAAAGGCATCAATTCTTCGGCACTCAGAGGGCTGCGGCTGCTGCTGCTAAGTCGCTCAGTCGTGTCCGACTCTGTGCGACCCCATAGATGGCAGCCCGCCTGGCTCCTCCATCCCTTGGATTCTCCAGGCAAGAACAATGGAGTGGGTTGACATTTAATTTTCCAATGTAGGAAAGTGAAAAGTTAAAGTGAAGTTGCTCAGTCATGTCCGACTTAGCGACCCCATGGACTGCAGCCCACCAGGCTCCTCTGTCCATATGATTTTCCAGGCAAGAGTACTGGAGTGGGGTGCCATTGCCTTCTCCGAGGGCAGACACACTGAAACCATACTCACAGACCTGAATGGCCCAGTGGTTTTCCCTACTTTCTTCAAATTTGAGTCTGAATTTTGCAATATAGAGTTCATGATCTGAGCCACAGTCATGCATGTTAGGCCAAATTAACTTCTATTTTAAAAGGTCGTTTACTCTAACAATGGTGCCAGAAAGAATATATACAATATAACATATAGCCACTTGAACTTTAACTTTAATTTACAGAAACATGCAGCCACACACAAGAGTCATATTCCTAGAAGAAAGCTAAAACAAATAGTGATCCATTAACTAAATTTAATTTTAATTTGCAAATCAATAATAACAGTAATCAATAAAAGTGAAACATGCATTTAAATGATTCGGTACTGCACTGCAGCAGGTATCACCAATTAATAGAAAGGACAGAGCATTAACAGAATTAATAAGAGAGAAAGAGAAACCAACCTAGCCAAGTTCAAATTTATAACAAAAATCAAATTTCCCTTAAGATAGCTTCCATATTAAAAGGAGATTCAATTTACTAACTGTAGTTTTGAAATCTGTATTTCAGGAACTCAGAATGTGTTTAGTAGAGATAGACTTATCACTGAGGATATTAATATCAAAAAGTGATCAATGGTTGTTATGGAATTTCATTTTCTCTACATGGTTTGTTCTGCTCATTGCAACTATATTTCTTTTCTTCCTGATGCATTTTGGAAAGCTAGTTTGCCTGTGTGGAAAACCAGCAACATGCTTAAGAGTTAGATAAAGTAAAATATTTTATGTCTAGAAGGCAAATTCAAGAAGAAAACTTCCTATCCATTTTCCTTTAGAAATAGAATAAATGGGAATTTATCCTCAAATAAAAATGTATTTTTGTCTAACATTGAGCTGAAATGCTAACTACTGTGTAGCAGCTAATGAAAACTCAAATGTATTTTGTGTTCATTAAAAGGTATCAAATCGCTACTACAAGAATATTGTTTAGACACTAAGTCATGTCTGATTCTTTTGTGGTACAGACTCATTTACTGTTGCTAACGAGACTTCACTGTCCTGGGATATCCTAGGCAAGAATACTGAAGTAGGTTGCCTTCTCCTAGTCTAGGGGATCTTCCTGACCCAGGGATTGAAACAGTGTCTCCCACATTAACAGGTAGATTCTTTATCACTGAGCCAGCAGGGAAAATGAGCATTTACATCTTAGGAACCAATGAATTAAAATGGATGGAATTGGATGAATTTAATTCAGATGATCATATCTACTGCCAAGGGCAATAATCTCTTCGAAGAAATGGAGTACCCCTCATAAGTCAACAAACAGTCGGAAATGCAGTACTTGGTTGCAATATAAAAATGATAGAATAATTTCAGTTCCTTTCCAAGGCAAACCATTTAACATCACAGTAATCCAAGTCTGTGCCCCAACCACACTGTCAAATAAGCTGACACTGAATGGCTCTCTGAAGATCTACAAGTCCTCCTAGAACTAACACCAAAAAAGGATGTCCTTTACATCATATGGGATTGGATTGAAAAAGTAGGAAGTCAAGAGATATCTGGAAAACAGGAAAGTTTGGCCTTGGAGTACAAGACGAAGCAAGACAAAAGGTAACAGGGTTTTACCAAGAGAACACTAATCACAGCAAACATCCTCATCCAGCAACACAAGAGACCACTCTACACATGGACATCACCAGAAGGTCAGCACTGAAATCAGATTGACTATATTGTTTGCAGCCAAAGATGGAAGAGCTCTATATGGCCAGTTAAAACAAGACCTGCAGTTGACTGTGCAAAGACCATGAGCTCCTTATTGTAAAATTCAGGCATAAATTGAATGAAGTAGGGAGAACCACTAGGCCATTCATGCATCACCTAAACCAAATCCCTTATGATTACATAGTGGAGGTGATGAATAGATTCAAGAGATTAGGTCTGGTAGACAGAGTGCCTGAAGAACTATGGACAGAAGTTCCTAACATTCTACAGGAGGCAGTGATGAAAATCATTCCAAAGAAAAAGAAATGCAAGAAGGCAAAATGATTGTCTGAAGAGCCTTTACAAATTACTGAGGAAAGAAGACAAGTGAAAGACAAGGGAGAAATGGAAACATACTCAACTGAATGCAGAGTTCCAGAGAATAGAAAGGAGAGATTAAAAGTCCTTCTTAAATGAACAATGCTAAGAAATAGAGGAAAATAATAGAATGGGAAAGACTAGAGATCTCTTCAAGAAAATTGGAGATATCTTGGGAACACTTCATGCAAGGATGAGCATGATAAAGGACAAAACAGTAAAGATCTAACAGAAGCAGAAGAGATTAAGAAGAGATGGCAAGAATACACAGAAGATCTATTAAAAAAAAAAGTCTCAGTGACCTGGATAAACACAATTGTGTGGTCACTCACCTAGAGCTGGACACCCTGGAGTGTGAAGTCAAGTGGGACTTAGGAGGTATTACTATGAACAAAGCTAGTGGAGGTGATGGAAGCCCAGTAGTGCTATTTAAAAGCCTAAATGATGATGCTGTTAACTGCTGTACTCAATATGTCAGCAAACTTAGAAAATTTAGCAGTGGCCATAGGACTGCAGGTCAGGTTTCATTCCAATCTCAAATAAACATAATGTCAAAGAATGTTCAAACTACCATATAGTTGTGCTCATTTCACACATTAGCAAGGTTTTGCTCAAATTCCTTCAAGCTAGGCTTCAGGACTATGTGAATCAAGAATTTCCAGAGGTACACACTGGGTTTTCTAGAGACAGAGGAATCAGATCAAATTGCCAACATTCATTTGATCACGTGGAATGTAAGGGAGATCCAGTAAAACCTGTACTTCTGTTTCAGTGACTACACTAAAGCTTTTGACTGTGTGGATCACAACAAACTCTGGTAAATTCTTAATGAGATGGGAATACCAGACCACCTTGCCTGTCTCCTGAGAAACCTGTATGCGGGTCAAGAAGAAACAGAACTAGACATGGAATAATGGACTGGATCCACACTGGGAAGGGAATATGGCAAGGCTGTATATTGTCAGCCATATGTAACCCTGCTTATTTAACAGATTGCAGAGTACAATCTGTGAAATGCCAGTCTGGATGAATCACAAGCTGCAATCAAGATTGCCTGGAGAAATATCAACAACCTCAGATATGCAGATGATACAACTCTAATGGCAGAAATTAAAGAGGAACTAAAGAGACACTTGGTCAAAGTGAAAGAGGACAGTGAAAAAGCTGGCTTGAAACTCAATATTCAAAAAATTAAGATCACAGCATCCATTCCCACCATTTTGTGGCAAACAGAAGCAGAAAAACTGAAGTAGTGACAGATTTTATTTTTTTAGGCTCCAAATTCATTGTGGAAATTAACTGTAGCCATGAAATTAAAAAATACTTGCTCCTTGGAAGGAAAGCTATGACAAAGCTAGATAGCATATTAAAAAGCAGAAAAATCGCTTTGGAGACAGTCTGTATAATCAAAGCTACATTCTTTCCAGTAGTCATGGTAGGTAGGAAGATAGGCATGGACAATGAGGGGGGCCTAGCTGAAAAGGATACAAACTGATCTCTAAACCCCACCTGACACTCCCTGCAGAGCTCACAGATAGATTACAAAAATAATCAGAAACTTTTCCAACTTCTGCACATGCACCCTAGGCACACACTGGATACAAACTAACCACTGGGGCTTCCCCAACTCTGGAACATGCACCCTTGATGTACAGCTGTGTCCTCAAGTAACCTTATGCAGCTAGATTAAAGCTTTGTAAATATTCTATACATAGGTACATCTGATTATAACAGGCTGAATTATGGGAAAGACCTCTGCAATCAAGCCTATTGCAATGTAACTTGCAACTGTCAATCAAAACTCTCAGTCCATGCCCATCTAGATGAATATGCAAAGGCCTTATTTTGCATGTGCCTAGATATGCTCCTTTCTCTGATGAGCCTTGAGTACATGCCTATTTGCATTTTGTACAAGAGAATGAGACCAGGCATATAAAAAGGAAGCCAAGAAGGATTGTGACAACTCCTTCAGGGTCGGCCCACTCCCACATCTTGGGAATGTACTATCTGCTGTTTAATAAAAGATCTGTCTGCTTGAGCTGTAACTGAGCTTTAAACCAGTTTATTGTTTTAGATCCTTGCTAAGAGGAGACAGGAGCAGAGAAATCTTGCCTGCTTGAGCTGTAATTAGTCTGTTGTTCCAAATCTTAGTTACAATAAGATAAGAACTGAGTGAGAGAAATAAACCAACCTGACAGTGGGGTAGAGATGTGAAAGTTGAACCATAAAGAAGGCTGAATACTGAATAATTGATGATTTCAAATTGTGCTTCTGTAGAAGACTCTTGACTGTCTCTTGGACTGCACAGAGATCAAACCAGTCAATCCTAAAGAAAATCAACCCTGAATATTCACTGGAAGAACTGATGCTGGAGTTCAAGCTCCAATACTTTGGCCATCCCAATGCAAAGAGCCAACTCACTGGAAAAGACCCTGATGCTAAATGGGGAAAGGGACAGCAGAGGATGAGATGGTTAGATAGCATCACCAACTCAATGGATATGAATTTGAGTAGACTCTGGAAGATAGTGGATGGCAGAGGAGCTTGGCACATACAGTCCATGGGGTTGCAGTCTGACACGACTTAGCAACTCAATAACAACAACAATGAGAATATTAAACTTGATTCCAAATCACCTTCTGTAAAGGTAATTGGTTTCCAAAAGATGACTGCCACTCATGGCTTGTAAGTAGATGGTTTTCTCTTGTATATGCCATAAGTGCCAGAGAATCAGGTGTGCAATAAATTCTCCAATCTTATATTTATACTATCTTATACTCCAATATAGTAGTCCTCAAACATTGCCATGCTCTGTTGCTCAGAGAGCTACTACAATGATTCTGTTACCTGTGTTTAACATTATAACATTTGCAGCCTAAATATTTATGTACTACTTAAATTAAACCCCTAAAATCTATCAAAGCATCTAGAAACAATGGTTGGTTAAAAAAAAAACAACACACTTTATGATAATTTGCATATTTATAATAGTCAAGATGTAACATATAACATCAAGAAAGACCTGAGAAAATTGCAAGGAGAGTGTTTCTTTCATGTGACAAATTATGTTCCAAATCATGATTTTAAAAATACTTCACGAGGAATCTGAAGGGATCCACGTTAAAATTGGACTTTTCTATAGCTAGTTATATGCCCATATTACCCTATTTCAGAATCAATATTCTTGTCTTAAAAAATTAGGTTCTTGGAAGCAGCCATGATGTCCTTCAATAGGTAAATGGAAAAAATAAAATGTGGTACATCCAGGCAATGGAATATTATTTAGTGCTACAAACAAATGAGTTAGCAAGTCATGAAAAGACATGAATGAACTTTAATACATATCACTAAGTGAAAGAAACCAGTCTGAGAAGGCTACATATTATGTGATTCCAACTATATGACATTCTGAAAAAGGACAAATCACTGAAATAATGCAAAGATAAGTGGTTGTCAGGGATGGGGATGAGGACAAATAGGCAGATCATTGCATTTTTAGGGCAATGAAAATACTGTGTAATATCATAATGGTGCATATATGTCATTCATTTGTCCAAAACAACAGAATGCACAGCACCAAGAATGAACTCTAAGGTAAAGCGTAGACTGGATTATAATGAGATGTGTATAAGAGACAGTGCCAGTCTGGATGAATCACAAGCTGCAATCAAGATTGCCTGGAGAAATATCAACAACCTCAGATATGCAGATGATACAACTCTAATGGCAGAAATTAAAGAGGAACTAAAGAGACACTTGGTCAAAGTGAAAGAGGACAGTGAAAAAGCTGGCTTGAAACTCAATATTCAAAAAATTAAGATCACAGCATCCATTCCCACCATTTTGTGGCAAACAGAAGCAGAAAAACTGAAGTAGTG
>SJYA01003471.1:3265-18013 GCA_006410615.1 Neotragus moschatus
TTTGTTTGTCCTGGTGTGTTTTTGCTAGGCTCCTTTATCTGCTATATGCTTCTCTTCTTATCCATTTTGTTTAATTTACTATGTTTACGGTCTCTTTTGTGCAGGCTGAAGATCATACTTCGTCTGAAGTTATGAAGTCTGCCCCCAGTGGGTGGAGTTGGATCAGTGGCTTGTAAAGGTTTCCTGTTGGGGTGGATTTGTGTCTGTGTTCTGTTGGGTGGAGCTGGATCTTGTCTCTCAGTGTTGCATCCAATGGCACTTTTTGGCATATCTGTGAACTTAGTATTGTTGAGACCAGTTCGACAGGCAGGGTTTCCAAAAGTGCAATATGGTGAGATAATGAGAAACAAGACACAAGAATTCAGAGTAAAGCAAGGATCAGGGGATCAACACCACTCCAAAGTGAAGGTGCCGAAACTGACTCCAAGCCAGCTTTATTATACTTTCATCCATGAATGGAAGAATATGCAGGGAGTTAAACTATAACTCATGTAGCTTTCAGGGCCAAAGAACAAAATGATCATTAACCATTGAGTAATTAGGAAACAGTAATCAGTAACAAATCAGTAACTAAGACTAATATTCTTATCTATAGATTTTCCACCAGATATGTAAAACATGTGACTCTGAGATGCCAGTTGATAAACAGTCTAAGGTCGGTTTTCTGACCCCAGGATCATATCTTGTTTTCAAGATTATGAACTGTTCCCTCTGGATTTGTTCCAAGAGTCGCATGCCTTATAGCATCCAGTTTATCAATAGTTATAAATTTATCTTGTGGCCCTTTCTGGGGCTTGCTTTTCTTTTATTCTTCCTGTCTCCTACAAGTATGACTTTGGGTCACCTGTCTGCTAATGTGTAGAGTCGTGTTCCTGTTTTGTTAATTGGTATGAGGCATCTGGCACTGGAGCTTAGTGGCTATTGGATGGGCCCAGCTCTTGTTGTTGAGATGAAGCCTTTTGGGAGAGCTCTCTCTCTCTCTGATTAGTATTTGCTGGAGCAGCAAGACTCTACAAGCCACACAGCACAGAAGAAAAAGAGAAAGAAAGAAAAAAAAATTAAACAAGCATACAAACAAAAAATGGATAGACCAAATCCCAAGACAAATGGTAAAAGCAGCACTAAACAGACAAGAATACCCTAAGAATCTCAGTCACAAAAAGGAAAGGAGAGGGAAAAAGAGAAAAAATAATAATAATGAACCAAAAAAGAAGAGAGCAGTCAAACCAGTAATCAAATTTATAAATGGAATGAATATTATAAACTATACTAGCAAAAATACTAAACCAAAACCATGGAGAGAAATGCAATACAACAAAAATTACTGCAGAAATAGGAAAAAATAAAATAATTTTAAAATAAAAGCATTAAAACAAAGAAAAGTAAGTTTAAAAATAAAAGAATATTTTAAAAGAACAGTATGAAAAAGAAAACAAGACAAAAATATAGAGAGAGGGTGGTTGAAACCCACTCCAGTATTCTTGCCTGGAGAATTCCATGGACGGAGGAGCCTGGCAGGCTATAGTCCATGGGATCAGAAAGAGTTGGACACGACTGAGCAACTTCACTCACTTAGCTATCCTCACCACACAGTGAGCTGCAGCCGATCTGCCTACTCAGGAAGTCCTCCAATATTTCTAGGATGGTCTCTGCACCTGCTGTAGCCACTGTGGTGTCAATCTAGACTCAGACATGGCCTTACTCCAGCTTGTATTATAGTGATAGTGGTAGTTACTCAGTCGTGTCAGACTCTTTGTGACCCCATGAACTGTAGCCCACCATGTTCCTCTGTCCATGGGATTTCCTAGGCAAGGATATTGGAGTGAGTAGCCATTCTCTTCTCCAGGGGATTTTCCCGACCCAGAGATCGAACCCCAGTCTCCTGCATTGTAGGTGGATTCTTTACCACCCGAGCTACCAGGGAAGCCCAGTTTATATTATGCTTACTTCCAAAATCCACAATTGCCCGCTAAGTCCACAGCCTCAAGCTACTTGTGGGCATTTAATCTGCTGCTCCTATGGCTGCATGAGAGAATTCCCTTCCTCTTCCTTGATCATACAACCCCTGGTGCTCATCTTTGGTTTTGGCCTCACCTCTGTAGACTGCCTTCTGGTGGCATCTGTTCCCCAACCATTGAAAAGGAGAAAAAGCAGCAGCTTATTAGTGTTCACTTGTTCAGATGGGCAGGAAAGCAGGAGGGATATGGCAAACACAATTGGAATTTGTAAGGAGTGCCTGCAGTGGCAGAGGCCTGGGGGCAGTTGCTACAGGCTGAAGCAAGTGTGCTCTCCCAGGGGAACTGGCCCAAAGTCATGTATCTCTCAGCAGTGCTGAACTGCATCAGCTCCCAGGAAAAGTATGAGCAGTCACCTTTCCTTACTCACAGCTTGGTGGCATCTGTGACCTTTGAGGTCAGGACCACAGCAGTGTTTTGTCTCCTGCCTATGGCACTCGTGCAGGCTTTGGCAGCAGCCAGCTTGCCCACCTTTGGAGTCACAGACTGCAGCTGTGGCCTGTCTTGCCTCTAGCACTTGCTAAAGTCTGTTGTCTGCCATCTGCAAGCAAGCCACAGAGTTAGAGGGTCCCCTCAGCAATGATTTCTTGCCTCTCTGACTGGCCCAAACTTCTCTCTGGACTCCCTCAGCTGTGTCAAACTAGTCCCCTAAGAGTATCCTCATGGAAGCAACCCCAGTCCTCTCCCTGGCCTCTGACCTCCGAAGCCTGAGCCTCAGTACCAATCCCTTACTTGCCACAGTCAGTGTGTAAACATGCATCTCAGGCTGGGAAGTGATGGTCCTTACTGATATCTGTAGTGAATTCTCTCTGCTTTGCCTTTCATTCACCTGTTTCTGTGCTCCACTTTGAAGTTTCAAAGTTCCCCCTGTCCTTGCCCTTGAGGGTATTTCCAAGTGTGTGGAAACTTTTCCTCCTTCACAGCTCCCTCCAGAGGAACAGGTCTCTTCTCAATTCCTCTGTTCATTTTTTTCTTATATCTTTTTGGAAGTCTGAGGTCTTTTGCCAGTGTTCAGTAAGTGTTCTGTAGGAGCTGTTCCACATGCAGATGTATTTTTTGTGTATTTGTGGGTAAGAAGACAATCTCCATGTCTTATTCTGCCATCTTGAACAGTCGCTCTTGAAGCTGTAAATTCTTTAAGCCTCAAATAAAATGGGAATAATACCTGCCCTGATTGCCTCTCACAGTGGTTTTGAGAATCATGAACTAGTTTTAAAAGCATTTTGCAACTTACAAAGCAATACAGAAAAAATATAACATTTATTAATACTCATTGATTGCCTATATATTAAACACTGTAATAAGCTTGGGAGTGGGCATATGGAAAGCAGTATTTTCACTGACTTCCAGGAGCTTGTCATATTTTTAAAAATTAGGCTTAAACAGTTAAAAGGTAACATACAAGACAACATAAAATTGAGTGTGAAATATTATGGTGTAGTTACTCAGGGATTGTTGAGGCGTTGTTTGGAGGGGACCTAAATAAGGAAGGGAACTCCCTGATAGTTCAGTTGGTAAGAACCCACCTACAATACAAGAAGAGAAACCGGTTCAACTCCTGAATGGGGAAGATCCACTGGAGATGAGATAGGCTACCCACTCCAGTATTCTGGCCTGGAGAATTCCATGGACTGTATAGTCCATGGGGTCGCAAAGAGTCAGACATGACTGAACAACTTTCACTTTCACTTTCAAATAAGTGGCAGTTGTCAAAAGCAGCTTTGCATAAAAGGGTTTAAGTTGGTTGTATCCAGCCAAGAATTCATCCCTCATGGTCACCAAAAGATTACGTGGGGCAAAAAATGTGACTTGTCTTCATAGGTTTAAAGATAGCTCCCAAATATTTTCTTAACTTTCCTTAAGGCATAGTTTATTACATATCTGTCTCTTGAGAACTTATTCAGTTCCAGCTTGAACATTTTTATATTTTCTGTTTTCATTCACATAATTAATATTGAATCCATATTATTGCCAGGAATTTAGTTGGCTTCTAGGTTCTATGACCTCCTGAAGCAAGTGTAACTAATTTATTGTCTTCTGTGTATATTCATACAATGTTAGGCCTGAAGACCTTAAAGTTGTGTTGTTAGTCACTCAGTTGTGTCCGACTCTTTGCAACCCCATTGACTGTGGCCTGCCAGGCTCCTCCACCCATTGGATTTTCCAGGCAAGAATACTGGAGTGGGTTGCCAGTTCCTTCTCCAGGAGATCTTCCAGACCCAGGGATCAAACCCAGGTCTCCTGCATTGCAGCAGATGCTTTACCATCTGAGCTACCAGAGAAGCCTGACTTTAAAGACCTTAAAGTTTCTCTTGATCAAATCTCTCATTGTAAAAAGAAGGAAAATTGGGCTCATAAGGATGACATCACTTACCTAAGATCTCACAGATGATAAAAGGCAAAGCCAGGATTAGATCCTAGATCTCTCCTACCCAGATCACTGTATTTTTCATCATACTAAATTATAGAACTGTACCTCATCTTACTGATTCTAAACTACCTCTTTAAGAAAATGGTTCTCAAAACTATATATTAATCATTGGGGATGGAGTTTAAAATGCAATTTCTTAATCTTCATATCCAGAGGTTCTAGAAACTTAAAACTTGAGCTTTGCTTTGTTTGAGGTTTTATTGCTTGTTTTCTTGCTTTTTTACTTTTTCTTAACCTTGTGATTTACCCACGTGATTGTGATGTACTTACACACTTGGAGAAAATTTATATTAAAGCTTTAAGTAGTGACTATAAAACCCACTCTAGTGTCCTTGCCTGGAGAATCCCAGGGACAGGGGAGCCTGGTGGGCTGCCATCTATGGTGTCGCCCAGAGTCAGACACGACTGAAGCGACTTAGCAGCATACATAGTTTCATTTTTCTGTAATTTGCTGTTACTCGTTAATAATCTTCATAATTTTAAGGATTTCATTGATCTGTATCAGTCTTGGTCTTTGCAAATGTAAAAGCCTACACTTTAAGTTCTTTTCTTACATTGAAGTCTTATAGCTTTGAATTTTTTAGTTCCTTCATCATAGACTGAGTCAGTTGTCATGTATCAATACCTGTCTGAGGTTTGCAGAAAATTAGAAATGATTCAATGTTAGAACAGAACTGGTGCCTAGTGCAGACCCTAAAACCATGTCTTGATGACAATAGATGTAGGGTTCTAAGGAAGAGGAAGGCCTCTGAGGTCATAGATAGATAAAAGTCTATCTAAAGCAACACACATACACACACATAACAATCCACAAATTAGAGTGGCACTAACTAATGAATCAAATTCCAGAAAAATAATTGGGTCACCTGTTGCTGGTAGGTGGGATAACTATATGTGAAAATATCATTAATTTTTTTTTTTTACCACCTCCTTCTTGACTCTAAGAGTGTCAAGAGGAATGGGCCACTGATACCTGCTGACCTCCTCTCAGGCACATTGTTTTAGAATATTATACTATGCAACCAATTGGTGACTGATCTGACTGATTTGGGCTCAGGAAAAAGACCCCTGTTAAGTTTCCAGTTTAAACTTGTTTTCTAATCAGTTTTACACTAATCTCAGCACTAGGTTTTTACAAACCCAGTAAATAATAAAAACATATTTCACTTTCTCATTTACCATTATTTCTCATACAATTTTTCCTTCAGTGACCTCAAGGTAGGGAAAGGGTCTGGCGATTGTTGTGGTGGAGTTTGGATATTCTTGAGTCTCCATAGCACTCCACAGCTTAACAGTAGCATCTAAATAAAGATTGAAAATCATTGAACTTATTTTATTATGAGAGTATTAAGTTGTCCAAAGTCTAAGAGTTACATAAGAACTCAGAAGCCAGTATAGAACCCACTAATCTTGTGTTCACTGTCTTAAACACGTTGTACAAAGCAATTACACATGCTAAGCAGTTATTTGAGGTTTCCTATTTCCACAATCAGTAGTACTGGTGGTTTTTGTTATTATTTCTTTCACTTACCAGAAACAAAATGGGATCACAACACACAATATTTAGAAAACTGACATTCTCACATTTTATCTTAAGGACTGGAGGGCTTTTTTAAAATTAAAAACAACATTATAATTGGTGATAATAATCATGATAATGTGAATAATAACAAAAAAGGAACCCCCCCTGTGAGTTATTTCAATTCATGTATGGATTTTATTATTTTAAAATTATTTTTAATTAAAGGATAAATGCTTTACAGAATTGTGTTGGTTTCTGCCAAATATCAACATGCATCAAACATAGATATAAATATGTCCCATCCCTCTTGAACCTTCCTCCCCATCCCATCCCTCTAAACTGTTACAGAGCCCAGGTTTAGGTTCCCTGAGTCATACAGCAAAGTTTCATTGACTCTTTTTTACATATAGTAATGTAAGTTTCTATGTAACTTCCTCCATACATCCCACCCTTTCCCTCTTCCCCTTGCCCCGTGTGCATAAGTATGTTCACTATGTCTGTGTCTCCATTGCTGCCCTGCAAATAATTTCATGAGTACCACCTTTCTAGATTCCATATATATGAGTTAGTATATGATATTTGTTTTTCTCTTTTTGACTTACTTCACTCTGTAAAATTGTCTCTAGACCACCTCATTAGAACTGACTCAAATGCTTTCCTTTTTGTGGCTGAGTAATATTCCATGGTATATATGTGCCAGAGCTTATCCATTCATCTGTTGATGGACATCTAGGTTGCTTCCATGTTCTAGCTACTTTAAATAGTGCTACAATGAATGTTGGGATTACATGTGTTTTTTTCAACAATTTATTTGCTCAAGGGATAAGCCTAGGAGTGGAATTTCTAGGTCGTATAGTGGTTTTATTCCTAGTTTTTCAAAGAAATCTACATATTGTCTTCCATTGTGATTGTATCAATTTATATTTCCAACAACATTGGAAGAGGGTTCCCTTTTCTCCACACCCTCCCCAGCATTTATTGTTGGCAGACTTTTTGATGATGGCCATTCTGACCAGCATGAGGTGATATCTCATTGTAGTTTTGATTTGCATTTCTTTAATAATGAGTGACGTTGACCATCTCTTCATGTGTTTATTAGCCATCTGTATGTCTTCTTTGGAGAAATGTCTGTTTATCTCTTTTCCCTACTTTTTGATTGGGTTGTTTGTTTTTATGGTTATAAGTTGTATGAACTGCTTGTATATTTTGGAAATTAATCCTTTGAAAGTTGTTTCATTTAATATTATTTTCTCCCATTCTGAGGGTTGTGTTTTCACCTTGTTTATAGTTTACTTTGCTGTGCAAAAGCTTTATGTTTAATTAGGTCCCACTTGTTTAATTCAATTTTTATTTCCATTATTCTAAGAGGTGGGTCATAGAAGATCTTGCTTTGATTTATGTCATCAAGTGTTCTGCCTATGTTATGCTGTAAGAGTCTTATCATTTCTGGTCTTATATTTAGGTCTTTAATCCATTTTGAGTTTACCTTTATGTATGGCGTTAGGAGGGCTTCCTTGGTGGCTCAGATGGTAAAAAGTCCACCTGCAATGCGGGAGACCTGGGTTAGATCCATGGGTTGGGAAGATGCCCTGGAGAAGGAAATGACTACACACTTCAGTATTCTTGCCTGGACAATCCCCTTGGACAGAGAAACCTGGCAGGCTACAGTCCATGAGGTCACAAACAGACATGACTGAGTGACTAAGCACACACAGCATATAGTGTTAGGAAATGTTCTAATTTTATTCTTTTACATGTAGCTGTACAGTTTTACCAGCACCACTCATGAAAAGGCTATCTTTGTCCCATTGTATATTCTTGTCTCCTTTCTCAAAAATAAGATACCTACAGGTGTGTGGTTTTGTCTCTGGGCTTTCTATCTTGTTCTATTTGTCTTTATTTCTGTTTTTGTCCCAGTACCATTTTGTCTTGATCACCCTAGCTTTGTAGTATAGTCTGAAGTCAGGAAGGTTGATTCCTCCAACTCCATTCTCCTTTCTCAAGATTGCTTTGGCTATTCAGGGTCTTTTGTGTTTCCATATGAACTGTGAAATTTTTTGTTCTAGTTTTGTGAAAAATGCCATTGGTAATTTGATAGGGATCACATTGAATCTGTAGATTGCATTTGATAGTACAGTCATTTTCACAAAATTGATTCTTCCTACCCAGGAACATGGACTATCTCTCCATCTGTTTATGCCGTCTTTGATTTCTTTCATTACTGTCTTAGTTTTATGTATACAGTTCTTCTGTTTCCTTTGGTAAGTTTATTTCTAAATGTTTTATTATTTTTGTTGCAGTGGTGAATGGGATTGATTCCTTAATTTCCCCTCTCTGATTTTTCATTGTTAATATATAGGGATGCAAGTGATTTCTGTGTATTGATTTTTTTAATTAATTTACTTATTTTAATTGGAGGCTAGTTGCTTTACAGTATTGTGGTGGCTTTTGCCATACATTGATCACCTCATGCGAAGAGTTGACTCATTGGAAAAGACTCTGATGCTGGGAGGGATTGGGGGCAGGAGGAGAATGGGATGACAGAGGATGAGATGGCTGGATGGCATCACTGACTCGATGGGACATGAGTTTGAGTGAACTCTGGAAGTTGGTGATGGACAGGGAGGCCTGGCATGCTGCAATTCATGGGGTCGCAAAGAGTTGGACACGACTGAGCGACTGAACTGAGCTGAACTGAACTGACATGAATCAGCTATGGGTGTACATGTGTCCCACATCCAGAACCCCCTCCCACCTTCCTCTCCATCTCATCCCCTTGTGTTGTCCCAGTGCACTGGCTTTGAGTGCCCTGATTCATGCATTGAATTTAGACTGATCATCTATTTTGCATATGAAATAGAAACATTTAATATACATGTTTCAATGCCATTCTCTCAAATCATCCCACTCTCGCCTTCTCCCACAGATTCCAAAAGTCTGTTCTTTATATTGTGTCTCTTTTGCTGTCTCACATATATGGTCGTCATTACCATCTTTCTAAATTCCATATTTGTGCATTAATATACTGTACTGGTGTTTTCCTTTCTGAATTACTTCACTCTGTATAATAGGCTCCAATTTCATCCACCTCATTAGAACTGATTCAAATGCATTTTTAAATAGATGAGTAATATTCCATTGTGTATATGTACTACAGCTTTCTTATCCATTCATCTGCTGATGGACATCTAGGTTGCTTCCATGTCCTAGCTATTGTAAACAGTGCTGTGATGAACATTGGGGTACACATGTCTCTTTCAGTTCTGATTTCCTCTGTGTGTATGCCAAGCAGTGGGATTGCTGGGTCATATGGCACTTCTGTTTCCAGTTTTACAAGGAATTTCCACAATGTTCTCCATATTGGCTGTACCAGTTTGCATTCCCACCAACTGTGTTAAGACGGTTCCCTTTTCTCCACACCCTCTCCAGCACTTATTTTTTGCAGACTTTTGGATAGCAGCCGTTCTGAATGGCATGAGATGATGCCTCATTGTGGTTCGATTTGCATTTCTCTGATAATGAGTGATGTCAACCATCTTTTTCTGTGTTTGTTAGCCATCTGTATGTCTTCTTTGGAGAAATATCTGTTTAGTTCTTTAGCCCATTGTTTGAGTGGGTTGTTTGTTTTTCTGGTATTGAGCTGCATATGTTACTTGTATATTTTTGAGGTTAATTCTTTGTCAGTTGTTTTGTTTGCTATTATTTTCTTCCATTCTGAAGTCTCTCTTTTCACCTTGCTTATAGTTTCCATAGTTCTGCAAAAGCTTTTTAGTTTAATTAGGTCCAATTTGTTTGTTTTTCTCTTATTTCCGTTACTCTGGGAGCTGGGTCATAGAGGATCTTGCTGTGATTTATATCAGAGAGTGTTTTGCCTATGTTTTCCTCTAGAAGTTTTATAGTTTCTGGTCTTACATTTAGATCTTTAATCCATTTTAACTTTATTTTTGTGTATTGATTTTATATCCTGCAACTTTTAGAAAATCATTGGTTAGCTCTAACAATTTTCTGATAGTATCTTTAGGGTTTTCTATGTATAGTATCACTGCAAATACTGAGAGCTTTATTTATTCTTTTCTCACCTGGATTCCTTTTATTTATTTATTTTTTCTTTGATTGCTGTAACCTGTGCTTCCAAACTATGTTGAATGATAGTGGGCGGTAAGAGTTGGCACACTTGACTTGCTCCTGATCTTAGAGAGAATGCTTTCAGTTTTTCACCATTGACAATAATGTTTGCTGTGGGTTTATCATATATGGCCTTTACTATGTTGAGGTAGGTTCCTTCTATGTCCATTTTTTGAGGAGTTTTTATCATAAATGGGTGCTGAATTTTGTCAAAGGCTTTTTCTGCATCTGTTGAGATTATCATATGGTTTTTATCTTTCAATTTGTTAATATGGTGTATCACATTGATTGATTTTTGTATATTGAAGAATCCTTGCATCCCTGGGTTAAACCTGGCTTGATCATGGTATATGATCTTTTTAATGTGCTGAATTTTTTTTTTGCTAGAATTTTGTTGAAGATTTTTGCGTCTATATTCATCAGTGATATTGGCTTATAATTTTCTTTTTTTGTGTCATCTTTGTCTGGTTTTAGTATCATGGTGATGATTGCCTTGTAGAATGAGTTTGGAAGTTTTCCTTCTTCTTCCATTTTTAAGAGTTTCAGAATTATAGATATTAGCTCTTCTCTTGGAGAAGACATTGGCACCCCACTCCAGTACTCTTGCCTGGAAAGTTCCATGGATGGAAGAGCCTGGAAAGCTACAGTCCATGGGGTTGCTGAGGGTCTGATACAACTGAGAAACTTCACTTTCACTTTTCACTTTCATCCATTGAAGAAGGAAATGGAAACCCACTCCAGTGTTCTTGCTTGGAGAATCCCAGGTATGGGGGAGCCTGGTGGGCTGCCGTCTATGTGGTCACAGAGTGTGACTGAAGTGACTTAGCAGCAGCAGCAGCTCTTCTCTAAATGTTTGATAGAATTCTCCTGTGAGACCATATTAAGTATGCTTTCCTCTATGTCTGTGCTAAAAAAACAAATTATTATTGATTGCAAATATACTTGAACTTTCTGCAGAGTTTCAGAAAGGTTAATATAAAATATGCCTTCTTATACAGTGTGCAAATTGCCATTAGAAAGATGGATGTTTTAAGAATATGACTATTTCCCAAAAGGGAATAAATAGAGAAGACTAAATTTTCAGTGGTTTAGTTATACAGACTAAATCACAAGATTAAGAAGTTACTAATGAAGAAGAAAGTTAAACTATAAGTAGTAAATAGTAATTACTAGGAAAGTATGGTCTANACTCCAGTACTCTTGCCTGGAATATCCCATGGATGAAGGAGCCTAGTAGGCTGCAGTCCATGGGGTCACGAAGAGTCGGACACGACTGAGCGACTTCACTTTCACTTTTCACTTTCATGCATTGGAGAAGGAACTGGCGACCCACTCCAGTGTTCTTGCCTGGATAATCCTAGGGACGGGGAGCCTGTTGGGCTGTCGTCTATGTGGTCGAACAGAGTCGGACACGACTGAAATGACTTAGCAGCAGCAGTAGCAGCAGCAATGGCAACAGCATTAAAAGATCAAGAAATAATGGGTTCAGACTGAACTTCTGTGTCATCGAGTCTAACTCCTTGCTTCCCCACAATGTTGTACAAAACTCCCCTTTCTTCAGACAAATACTGTTTGGCTGAAATATTCTGCTATTTGAACTTCTCCCCAGTATGGACTCAACCATTTTCTCTTCTTCTGTTATCCTGAGCTCCAGTTATATTCAACTATCTGGACTTTCCAAGTGTACATAAGCTTTCCTACCTTTTATGCTTTGCTCACAAGACTACTTTTGCTTAAAATATTTTCACCTCATTCCACTAGCCCAAGTTGTGTTCATATTTCAAGATCCAGATCTAATGTCAACTCCAGTAAATCTTGTAGACTTGCACAGAAACTTGTTTATAATTCTATCAACTTTCTGTTCACACTCTGCTTTCTAAGTTAGATGTCTGCTCATTTTTTTTACCTTTGCATCCTCCAGTGTCTTGCTCATAGTAGGAATTCAGTAAATACTTTTTGAATACCAATTTAAGTACTGCATTTTCTCCTAGGTATAGCCAATCATTAATTCAACAAACATTTCCTGGGGATATAGCATTGAATGTAACAGACATCTCTGTCTTTTGAAAGCTTTCATTCTAGTGAAAGAGATAAAAAATAATCAATATATCATTTAGGGAGTGATAAAGTGCTAAGAAGAATGTTGGAAACTCCTTAACAGCAGGGAAAGTATCAGATTCAGTTTTATTTCACTACAGTGCCAATAAATATACGTTTAAATTTTGAATGGCTTCATTTTAATAAATGAATTAGTAACAATACCTTATATTTTTATAGTGTTTAGCTATTTCAAACTGTTTTTTTCGGTTTTTATGATTTGGTCTTCACATGCTTGTGGACTAGATATGATTGTTAGTATTTTCACTTCATAGATAAGGCCCAGAAAGCTTTTTTATTCAATGTAAAAAAAAATGATTCTCTTTAGGTCTTTCATTCACTTATTCATTCGAGAAATATTTGTTGACATCTTACTTTGTGAGGGAGGTATAATGTCAAATAATACATGTTCTTAAGGAGCTTTAACTAAAAGAGGGAAAGGGGTAGAATTAACTATAACCCAAAATAATATGACCTCAGTAATCTAGGAAAGGTATCAATGAAGCATTCTGGCAGTTCAGAGGAGGGAGCATTTGCCTTTGAGGAAAATAAAAGCTTTAGGAAATAGTTGGTCATTTAAGCTGGGTCTGAATTTTCCCTCATTTATAATGTGAGGACATAATGTCAGATGAATTCCCACTGAGAGAACTAGTTCTGCCTTTATGTCTGGCATATTACATAAGGCATGACTATAAAGTGGTAGGACTGATTTCCTCATATGGCTTGATAAGTTGGCTTTGCTGGAAGCTCCAGAAGAGAAATTACTGAATTGTTTAGAGCAAAGGTAGCATCATTAGAATAAATATATAGCTCTCAAAGTTATTACTTCGGAGGAACCACCACTTATTTGACTGTACGATTTCAATAATTGATAATAATTTGCATCTTATTTTCAGATAAGGATTATTTTAGTTTAACAAGGGTGTTGTCCCTATGTGGTTGAATTATATACAAGTATTGGAGAGGGCACACAGTGATAGAATCCTAAGGCTGTAACGTAATCTTCTATATTTCATTAGCTTAAGAAAAAAGATAGAGGGAACTCAGGTGAATTGCTATGACATAGACCATTTGAGACTCCTGAGAACTTTCTGAGTAAAATAAGCCTCCTGTGTTCCTAGATACAGGAGGCGAATATAATGACATTTACAATGAGACCACATAACTCAGTGGAAGAATATGCCGGGGTCCAGCCTCAGCAGAGTCCAGGGATACCCTCAGGATGAATGGCATTGGCGAGAGCAGAGAAAAAAAAAGAGAGAGAGATAAAGAATGACACGGGGAGACCAAGCTTCAGTGAAGCAAGGCCTGTAACTATTTTCAAAAGGNCCACATAACTCAGTGGAAGAATATGCCGGGGTCCAGCCTCAGCAGAGTCCAGGGATACCCTCAGGATGAATGGCATTGGCGAGAGCAGAGAAAAAAAAAGAGAGAGAGATAAAGAATGACACGGGGAGACCAAGCTTCAGTGAAGCAAGGCCTGTAACTATTTTCAAAAGGAGCTTTTATACCCTGACTTGTACATAGAGGGAAATGAAAGATGCAAGGTCATGCAGAGTCAGCTCAAACACTCCAGCAGTTTTGCCCTTATCGAAACCAGGATTTTTTTCTGTATGCGTTTCCATAAACAAGGGTCTTATGTTATGTACATTATCTTCTTACCTGGAGGCCTGTTGACATTTTATGACCTTTTTTTGATAAAGGTTGATCAACCAGACAACTTGTTTTCCATTGAAGTGGTTAGTTTTGCTTTATATTTCTAATCTGTGTCAGCCTCAGAAAGTACTAAACAGAGTTACATTCTCATGGAGCAAAGGTGCAGTGGGTCACAACAAAGAAAGAACTTATTAGCTCAAAGGTCTGATGTGGTTAATAACAAGGCTACTTTTTTTCTTACATTCAAGCTACATTAACTAATGCACTCCCAGGTGCACAGTGGATTAGGGATATGGGAACTTGGCAGCAAGCATTGGCCCAATAATGAAGCCCTTTACCAGTACTATTCTAATAATTTTTCACCCCTTAAAGGGCTCTATGTCCATCAGGACTTTTAGAATGTTTAGGGTTCCCGTGCCTTTCATGGTTGGGAAGTTTGTGAACAATCATGTGTTTTAGTTGCAAGAGTATAGTTAAACCTGCCAAGCAAGCTGGAATGCTAACAGAGGAGTTTGAATTGAAATACTCCTTTCATGCCCAGGAGATTTATCTACTAGAACCCTAAGTTGATTTTCTCCAGAGAAAGGTGGAAAGACTCTGTTAATATGTGGATAGCCCTGTTAATGTCAGAAAAGTTGATGAAAGGCATAATATAGTAAACAATAGACAGACAGATTTTGGTTTGAGGTAGATGCTTGAGCAGGTCCAGGGAGTCCCTCGAGCCCTGACCTATCTTGCCTGTCAGGTCTCCTCCACATGACGTTGTCATGGGTGGGATCTCCCATGCTGGCTCCCGGCAAGAATACAAGAAATTTGAATGAGCTACATCTCCTTCTTAGATTGCAGTAATTTACAGAATTAAAATAGTTTTACACATATCATGTGACTAAGCCAAAATATTA
>SJYA01003471.1:18242-30215 GCA_006410615.1 Neotragus moschatus
CTTAGAAATGTATGCAAAGATGTGAACATTTTTTACTGAAATATGGTTGATTTACAATATTTTAATAGCTTCAGGTACATACAAAATAATTCAGTTATTTTTTCAGATAACTTCCCATTATAGGTTATTATAAAATATTGAATATAGTTACCTGTGACACACAGTAAATACTTGTACTTATCTATTTTATGTTTAGTAGCTTGTATCTGTAAATACCATACCACTAATCTACCAATCCACCTATCCTTTTTCTCTTTGGTAGTAATGTTTGTTTTCTATACCTGTGAGTCTGTTTAACTTCTGTATACAGATAGATTTGTTTTATTTTTTTAGATTCTGCATATAAGTGGTATCATATAACATTTGTATCTTTCTGATTTACTTCACTAAGTGTAATAATCTCTAGGTCAATTCATGTTGTTTCAAATGGCAATGTTCCATGTTTTTATGGCTCATATTTCTTTCATATATATATATATATGCCATTTCCTTTCTTTGGGATTGGAATGAAAACTGACCTTTTCCAGTCCTGTGGCCATTGCTAAGTTTTCCAAATTTGCTGGCATATTGAGTGCAGCACTTTCACAGCATCACCTTTTAGGATTTGAAGTAACTCAGCTGGAATTCATCACATATGCTAGTTTTGTTCATAGTGATGCTTCCTAAGGCCAATTTGACTTTGTACTCCAGGATGTCTGGCTCTAGGTGAGTGATCACACCATCGTGGTTGTCTAGGTCATTAAGATCTTTTTTTGTATAGTTCTTCTGTGTATTGTTGCCACCTCTTCTTAATATCTTCTGCTTCTGTTAGGTCTATATTGTTTCTGTCCTTTATTGTGCCCATCTTTGCATGAAATGTTCCCTGGGGTATCTCTAATTCTCTTAAAAAGATCTCTAGTCTTTCACATTTTATTCTTCTCTATTTCTTTGCACTGATCACTTAGGCTTTCTTGTCTCTACTTGCTTTCTTTGAAAAATGGATATCTTTCCTTTCCTCCTTCTCCTTTCACTTTTCTTCTTTTCTTGGCTATTTGTAAGGCCTCCTCGGACAGCCATTTTACCTTTTTGCATATCTTTTTCTTGGATATGGTTTTGGTCACTTCCTCCTGTACAATGTTGCAAAAACCTCCATCCTTAGTTTTATAGGGACTCTATCTATCAGATCTAATCCCTTGGATCACTTTCACTGTATAATCATAAGGGATTTCATTTAGGTCATACCTGAATGGTCTAGTGATTTCCCTACTTTCTTCAATTTAAGTCTGAATTTGACAATAAGGAGTTCATAATGTGAACCACAGTCAGTTCCTGGTGGTGTTTTGGCTGACAGTATATCATTTTTCCATCTTCTGATGCTAAGAATATAATCAATCTGATTTTGGTATTGACCATATGGTGGTGTCCATGTGTAGAGTCATCTCTTGTGTTGTTGAAAGAGGGTGTTTGCTATAACCAGTAAATTATCTTGGAAAAAGTCTGTTAGCCTTTGTGATGCTTCATTTTTTTAATTAATTAATTTTTTATTGAAGGATAATTGCTTTACAGAATTTTGCTGCTTTCTGTAAAACCTCAACATGAATCAGCCATAGGTATACATATATCCCCTCCATTCTGAAACTCCCTCCCATCTCCCTCCTCATCTCACCCTTCTAGGGTGATACAGAGCACTTGTTTGAGTTTCCCGAGCCTTACAGCAAATTCCTGATGGTTATCTATTTTACATATGGTAATGTAAGTTTCCATGTTACTCTTTCCAAACATCTCACCATCTCCTCCCCTCTCCCCATGTCCATAAATATATTCACTATGTCTGTGTCTACAATGTTGCCCTGTAAATAAATTCTTCAGTACCACTTTTCTAGATTCTGTAAATATGTGTTAGAATACGGTATTTCTCTTTCTCTTTCTGATTCACTTCACTCTGTATAATAGGTTCTAGGTTCACTCACCTCATTAGAACGGACTAAAATGTGTTCTTTTTTATGGTTGAGTAATATTCTGTTGTATATATGTACCATACTTCTTTATCCATTCATCTGTGTGTGGGCATCTAGGTTGCTTCCATGTTCGAGCTATTGCAAATAGTGCTGTAATGAACAATGGGATACATGTGTCCCTTTCAATTTTGGTTTTCTCAGGATATATGTATAGGATTGCTGGGTCATATATTGGTTTCATGCTTAGTTTTTAAGGACTCTCCATACAGTCTCCCATAGTGGAGGTATCAATTTACCAACAGTTGGTATCAATTCCAACCAACAGTACAAGAGTGTTCCCTTTTCACCACACCCTTTCCAAGATTCATTGTGTGTAGAATTTTTGATGAGAGCCATTCTGACCAGTGTGACGTGATATCTCATTGTAGTTTTGATTTTGCATTTCTCTCCAGAAAAACACCTATTTCTGCTTTATTGACTATGCCAAAGCCTTTGACTCTGTGGATCACAATAAACTGTGGGAAATTCTGAAAGAGATGGGACTACCAGACCACCTGACCTGCTTCTTGAGAAACCTATATGCAGGTCAGGAAGCAACAGTTACAACTGGACATGGAACAACAGAATGGTTCCAAATAGGAAAAGGAGTACGTCAAGGCTGTATATTGTCACCCTGCTTATTTAACTTATATGCAGAGTACATCACGAGAAACCCTGGGCTGGAAAAAACACAAGCTGGAATCAAGATTGCCGGGAGAAATATCAATAGCCTTCCCTGGTGGCTCAGATAGTAAAGCATTTCCCTGCAATGCAGGAGACCTAAGTTCGATACCTGGGTTGGGAAGATCCCCTGGAGAAGGAAATGGCAACCCACTCCAACATTCTTGCCTGGAAAATCCCATGATCAGAGGAGCCTGATAGTAATAGTCCATGGGGTTGCAAAGAGTTGGACGTGACTAATCAACTTCACTTTTGAGATATGCAGATGACACCACCCTTATGGCAGAAAGTGAAGAGAAACTAAAAGCCCTCTTGATGAAAGAGAAAGAGGACAGTGAAAAAGTTGGCTTAAAGCTCAACATTCAGAAAACTAAGATCATGGCATCTGGTCCCATCACTTCATGGGAAATAGATGGGGAAACAGTGGAAACAGTGTTAGACTTTATTTTGGGGGGCTCCAAATTCACTGCAGATGGTGACTGCAAACATGAAATTAAAAGACGCTTACTCCTTGGAAGGAAAGTTATGACCAATCTAGATAGCATATTGAAAAGCAGAGATATTGCCTTGCCAACAAAGGTCCATCTAGCCAAGGCTATGGTTTTTCCTGTGGTCATGTATGGATGTGAGTGTTGGACTGTGAAGAAAGCTGAGTGCCGAAGAATTGAGGCTTTTGAACTGTGGTGTTGGAGAAGACTCTTGAGAGTCTCTTGGACTGCAAGGAGATCCAACCAGTCCATTCTGAAGGAGGTCACCCCTGGGATTTCTTTGGAAGGAATGATGCTAACTGAAACTCCAATACTTTGGCCGCCTTATGCGAAGAGTTGACTCATTGGAAAAGACTTTGATGCTGGGAGGGATTGGGGGCAGGAGGAGAATTGGACGACAGAGGATCAGATGGCTGGATGGCATCACCAACTCGATGGGACATGAGTTTGAGTGAACTCTGGAAGTTGGTGATGGACAGGGAGGCCTTGTGGGGTCACAAAGACTCGGACATGACTGATTGGCTGAACTGAACTGAACTGAATAATGAGTGATGTTGTGCATCTTTTCATGTGTTTATTAGCCATCTGTACGTCTTCTTTGGAGAAATGTCTGTCTAGCTCTTTTTCCCACTTTTTGATTGACTTTGTTTTTATGGTATTGAGTTGTATGAATTGCTTGTATATTTTTGAAATTAATCCTTTGTCAGTTGTTTCATTTGCTATTATTTTCTCCCATTCTGAGGGTTGTCTTTTCACTTTGTTTATAGTTTCCTTTGCTGTGTAAAATCTTTTAAGTTTAATCAGGTCACACTTGTTTACTTTTGGTTTTATTTCCATTACTCTAGGAGGTGAGTCATAGAGGATCTTGCTCCAATTTATGTCAAGTGTTCTGCCTATCTTTTCTTCTAAAAGGTTTATAGTTTCTGGTCTTGCATTTAGGTCTTTAATTTATTTTGAGTTTACCTTTGTGCATGGTGTTAGGAAGTGCTCTCATTTCATTCTTTTACATGTAGCTGTCCAATTTTCCCAGCACCATTTATTGAAGAGGCTGTCTTTGTCCCATTGTATATTCTTGCCTCCTTTGTCAAAAATAAGGTGCCCATAGGTGCATGGGTTTATTTCTTGGCTTTCTATCTTGTTCCATTGATCTATATTTCTGTTCTGTGCCAGTACAATACTGTCTTGATGACTGCAGCTTTGTAATATAACCTGAAGCCAGGAAGATTGATTCCTCCAGCTCCATTCTTCTTTCTCAACACTACTTTGGCTATTCGGGGTCTTTTGTGTTTCCATATGAATTGTGAATTTTTTTTTTGTTCTAGTTCTTTGAAAGATACCATTGGTAATTTGATAGAGATTACCTTAAATCTGTAGATTACATTTGGTCATTGTAATAGTGATTTTCACAATATTGATTCTTCCTCCCAGGAACATGAATTATCTCTCCATCTGTTTATGTCAACTTTGATTTCTTTCATTAGTGTCTCATAATTTTCTGTGCACAGTTCTTTTGACTCCTTAGGTAAGTTTATTCCTAGATTTTTAATTATTTTTGTTGCAATGGTAAATGGGATTGATTACTTAATTGCTCTTTCTGATTTTTCATTGTTAGCATATAGAAATGCAAGTGATTTCTATGTATTGATTTGTGTCTTACAACTTTGCTAAATTCACTGATCATCTCCAGCAATTTTCTTATACTATCTTTAGGGCTTTCTATGTACAGTATCATGTCATCTGCAAACAATGAGAGCTTTACTCCTTTTCTCATCTGGATTCCTTTGTTTCTTTTTTTCTTTGATTACTATAGCTAAGACTTCCAGAACTATGTTGAATAATAGTGGTGATAGTGGACACCCTTGTCTTGTTCCTGATCTTAGGGGGAAGACTTTCTGTTTTTCACCATAGTGAATAATGTTTGCTGTAGGCTTATTATACACAGTCTTTACTATGTTGAGGTACGTTCCTTCTATGCCCATTTTTTGAATAGTTTTAATCATAAATAGGTGCTGAATTTTGTTAAAGGCTTTTTCTGCATCTATTGAAATGATCATAGGTTTTTATTTTTCAAGTTAATATGGTGTATCACATTGACTTTTTCCATATATTGAAGAATCTTGCATCCCTGGAATAAACCCAACTTGATCATGTTATATGAGCTTTTTGATGTGTTGCTGAATTCTGTTTGCTAAAATTTTCTCTCCCTTTTTTTTTTCTATTCATTATTGATATTGGCCAGTAGTCTTCATTTTGTGTGTTGTCTTTGTCTGGTTTTGGTATCAGGGTGATGGTGGCTTTGTAGAATAGGTTTGGAAGTGTTCCTTCCTCTGCAATTTTTTGAAAGAGTTTTAGAAGGATAGGCATTAGCTTTTCTCTAAATGTTTGATAGAATTCTCCTGTGAAACCATCTGGTCCTGGGTTCCGTTTCCTGGGAGATTTTTGATCACAGCTTCAATTTCAGTGATTGTAATTGTGTTGTTCATAATTTCTCTTTCTTCCTGGCTCAGTCTTGGAAGATTGAACTTTTCTAAGAATCTGTCCATTTCTTCCAGGTCATATGTTTTATTGCCATATAGTTGTTCATAATAGTCTCTTGTAATCCATTGTATTTCTGCATTGTCTGTTATAACCTCTCTTTTTTCATTTCTAAATTTCTTAATTTTTTTCTTTCTTTTTTTCTTGATGAATCTGGCTAAGGGTTTGTCGATTTTGTTTATCTTCTCAAAGAACCAGCTTTTAGTTTTATTAATCTTTACTATGGTTTCTTTCATTTCTTCTTCATTTATTTCTGCTTGGACTTTTATGATTACTTCCTTTCTACTAGTCTTGGGTTTTTTTCCTTCTTTTTCCCCTCTTAGAACTGCTTTTGTTGCATCCCATAGGTTTTGAGTTGTCATGTTTACATTGTCATTTATTCCTTGAATTACTTTTAATTTCCTTTTTGATTTCTTCATTAATTTCTTGGTTATTTAGAAACGTGCTGTTTAATCACCATGTGCTTGTTTTTCTTATTTTTTTTCTAATATTTGATATCTAGTCTCATCACACTGTGGTCAGAGAAGATGACTGATATGATTTCAGTTTTCTTAAATTTGATTTGTGACCCAAGATGTGGTGTATCGTGGAGAATGTTCCATGTACACTTGAGAAGAAATTTTATTCTTCTGCATTTGGATGGAATCTCCTAAAGATATCAATGAGATCCATCTCATCTAATGTATCATTTATGACCTTTTTCCTTATTAATTTTCTGTTTTGATGATCTGTCCATTGGTGTGAATGAGGTGTTAAAGTCTCCTGCTATTATTGTGCTACTGTCAATTTCTCCTTTTATTTCTGTTAGTGTTTGTCTTATGTACTGAAGTGCTCCTATATTGGGTGCATAGATATTTACAATTGTTACATGTTTCTCTTGGATTGATCCCTGGATTATTATGTAGTGTCCTTCCTCATCTCTTGTAATATTATTTATTTTAAATCTATTTTGTCTTATATGTGGATTGCTACTCCAGCTTTCTTTTGCTTCCCATTTGCATGGAAATTAATTTTCCATCCTTTAACTTTCAGTCTATATGCGTCTTGAGGTCTGAAGTGAGTTTCTTGTAAACAGCATATATATGAGTCTTGTTTTTGTATCCATTCATCCAGTCTGTGTCTTTTGGTTGGGGCATTTAATCCATTTACATTTAAAGTAATTATTGTTATATATGTTTCTATTGCCATTTTCTAATTGTTTGGGGTTGATTTTGTAGATCTTTTTCCTTCTTTTGTATTTCTTGAGTATATAAGTCTGTTTAACATTTGTTGTAAAGCTGGTTTGGTGGTACTGAATTCTCTTAACTTTTCCTTGTCTGAAAAGCTTTTTATTTCTCCATTAATTTTGAGAGAGATTCTTGCTGGGTACAATCATCTTGATTGTAGATTTTTTTTCCCTTTCAGTACTTTAAATATACCCTGCCATTCCCTTCTGGCCTGCAGAGTTTTTGCTGAAAGATCAGCTGTTAAACTATGGGGTTTCCCTTGTATGTTACTTATTTTTTTTTTAAGTTTAAATTTTTATTTTTTTAGTTTGTTTTGCTTTACAATACTGTATTCATTTTGCCATACATTGACATGAATCAGCCACAGGTGTACCTGATTAGTATGTGTCTTGGTGTGTTTCTCCTTGGATTGATCCTGTATGGGACTCTTTGTGTCTCTTGAACTTGATTGGCTATTTCTTTTCCCACGTTGGGGAAATTTTCAACTATAATCTCTTCAAAAATTTTCTCATACCCTTTCTTTTTCTATTCTTCTTCTGGGGCCCCTATAATTTGAATGTTGGTGCGTTTGATGTGGTCCCAGGGGTCTCTGAGACTGTCCTAAGCTCTTTCCATTCTTTTTACTTTATTCTGCTCTTCAGAAGTTATTTTTACCATTTTATCTTCCAGTTCACTGATTTGTTCTTGTGCTTCAGATATTCCGTTATTTATTACTTCTAGAGTATTTTTGAAGGCAATGGCAACCCATTCCAATACTCCTGCCTGGAAAATCCCATGGATGGAGGAGCCTAGTGGGCTGCAGTCCATGGGGTCGCAAAGAGTTAGACACGACTGAGAGACTTCACTTTCATTTTTCACTTTCATGCATTGGAGAAGAAAATGGCAACCCACTCCAGTGTTCTTGCCTGGAGAATCCCAGGGATGGGGGAGCCTGGTGGGCTGCCATCTATGGGGTCACACAGAGTTGGACATGACTGAAGCGACTTAGCAGCAGCAGCAGCAGAGTATTTTTAATTTCAGTAATTGTGTTGTTTGTCTCTGTATGCTTATTCTTTAAATAGTCTAGGTCTTTGTTAATTGATTTTTGCATTTTCTTCATTTTGTTTAGAAGGTTTTTGATCATATTTATGATCATTATTCTGAATACTTTTTCAGATAACTTTCCTATTTCCTCTTCATTAATTTGCACTTCTTTGTTTCTAGTTTGTTCCTTCATTTGTGTAGTATTTCTCTGCCTTTTCTTTTTTTTTTTTTAAGTTATTGTGTTTGAGATCTCCTTTTCCCATGCTTCAAGGAAAGTTGAATTCTTTTCTTGAAGAAGGTTGAATTCTTTCTTCTTTTTGGTTTCTGCCCTCCTAACACTGGTGCAGTGGTTTGTGTGAACTTTGTATAGGGTCTGATTTGTGCTGAGTTTTTTTTATTTTTTGTTTGTTTTTCCTCTGATGGGCAAGGCTGAATGAGGTAGTACTCATGTCTGCTGATGATTGGGTTTGTATTTTTGTTTTGTTTGTTGTTTAGATGAGGTGTCCTGCACAGGGTGCTACTGGTGGTTGTGTGAAGCCGGGTTTTGTATTCAAGTGGTTTCCTTTGTGTGAGTTCTCACTATTTTATACTCCCTAGGGTTAGTTCTTCGATAGTCCAGGGTCTTGGAGTCAGTTCTCCCACTCCAAAATCTCAGGTTGATCTCTGGTCAGGAACAAAGATTCCAGAAGGAGTTATGGCAGTAAGGCAAAGTAAAACAAATATCTAAAAACAAGAAACCAAAGATGAATCCCAGACAAATAGCAGTTACAAAATCAGACAAACAATAATTAAAATAATGGAATATAAGCATATACATATACACCCATGAGCAAAATGAAAACATTTAAACAAAAATAAAGTATAGTAGACTGATCTGGCAAACAAGGGAAATCAAAAATTATATTTGTCAGTTGAGAACAAAAAACACTTAAGCACAAACTGGAAAACAAAACTAAAACAAGGTGCCAAGTGGGGAATAAACAATGAAAACAAAACTAACAAGTATGTTGAGAGGAAAGGAAAGAAAGAAAAAATAGATGTGCCAAGTTAAATATAGGTAGATAAAGAAGATTTATATATGTTAAAGTTTAACTACAAGGGAAAATAACAGTAGGAAAAGCAAACAAGGGAATAACTGTAGAAAAAATATTAGCTTTAAAAAGTTAAAAATTAAAACTAAAAAAAAAGAAAAGAAAAGAAAAAGAAAGAGGAAAACTCCCTGGAGCTGCAAAAGCCCAGCAGAGAGGCAGAGGTTTATAACAATAATAAAATATGTGACTGAGGAAAAAAAAAAAAAAAAAAAAGAAAAGCTCAAAAGCTTAATTGGATTTCTTAATTCCAATAAAATCGACAACTACAACAGAGGCGGGGATAGGAAAAAATATCTAAAAGTATCTACAGAACAGGTCAAAAAATAATAATAAAGGTTTTTCTTGAGTTACTGCTGTCAGAGTCCTTTCCCACTCTGGGAATCATAGTTAACCTTACAGCCCTAGGATGCCCTCCAACACTGTACTGATTTCTGGACCTGCTGTGGGGGCTGCTCAGATTGTAATCTGGTCCTACTCCTGTGTGTTCTTGCCTCCAATGTCCACAGCTATCAGAGCTAGTGCATTTTCTTTTGTGGCAGCTTCCAATGGCCTTTCATATATTCCATAGACATAGAGTCTACTTAGTAGATCATGTGGATTAAATATGAAGCTTGTACAGCTGGTGGGAAGGTTTTGGGTCTTCTTCCTTAGGCACACTGCCCCTGGGTTTCAATTGTGGTTTTATTTTCCCCTCTACATGTGGGTCATGCACTGGGGTTTAGCTCTTGAGACTGTTCTGGAGGGCTTGGGTTTGCCCCTGTGAGGGCCAAGTGTGGAAGTGGTGCAACTGCTTGGGTTGCAGAGGTTCTGGCAGCACCAGGTACTCAGGGTGAGTGGCAGCTGGGGAAGCAGGAAATATAGTGTATGGCAACCATTATTGCCCAATACACTCCAGTATTCCTGCCTGGAGAACCCTCTCTCTGACACAGAAGCCTGGCAGGCCACAGCCTACAGGGTCACAAAGAGTCGGACAGAACCAAAATGACCCTGCATGCATAAACACAAGACTTTTTTGTTTTGCCTGTGGCAGCTCTGCCCCAGTGAGTGCTGAACATGAAGGCTGTGCACCTGCTTGGCTTGCAGAGACCCTGGCGGCTCCAAGTGTTTAGAGACAAAAACTGCCTCCGTGGCAGGAGTTATGGCCCTATCAGAGTCTTTTTTCAAACCTCTTGTAGCTGGCCATCAGAAAGCCTCTTTGGCCAGTCTTTCCCCATAGCTCTGCCCATTCAGGTCCTTAGAGGAATCCCTTGCCAAGGGTCCTTCTGTTGTTTGTCACGTCAGGTATATAGAGAGGCCCCCCCCCTTTACTGGAGTCCTACTCTGTAGATTGGCACATAAGACACTTAAAGGGACACCCTGAATGTGAACCTACTCTGTAGTTCAATATGTCATGTGTTTGATGACATGTGATACCTCTCTACTGCTGAGCTGTCAATGCTGGTATGTGGAGAGGGAGAGGCTGTGGTGATGGCTCCAACTCCTACACGTGACTCAGCAGTACTGCCTTGCTTCCGAGGCTGCCTGGCTTTCCTCCACAGACATTTCCCACTGCAATATCCTCCTTCACATCCCCTCAGTCAACAGCAGCCCTTGCACCAGGATTTCTCCACAGTCCCTAAACTCCACCTCCCAGCCACTGCGACTTCCAGGAGACTCGTGTTCCTGCCCAGCAAATGTATGGCTGTGGCAAGGGCTGTCTGATTGTCATTCTATTCAGGCTGCCACAGATCAGCTGTTTCACTCTCAGCCTTAAATGTTTCTCCTCTGACTCAGACAATTGCTCTGCTGTGGAGACTGTACCCCTGCTCCAGTTCCCCCACCCAACAAGGGTAGGTCCATTCCTACTGCACTCCTATTCTCCCCCCTCCCCTATTTCCTTTGTACTACTGAGTTTTCCGTTCAGTTCACTTCAGTTGCTCAGTCGTGTCTGATTCTTTGCGACCCCATGAATCGCAGCATGCCAGGCCTCCCTGTCCAACACCAACTCCCGGAGTTCACTCACACTCATGTCCATTGAGTCAGTGATGCTATCCAGCCATCTCATCCTCTGTCGTCCCCTTCTTCTCCTGCCCCCAATCCCTCTCAGCATCAGAGTCTTTTCNTCTTCACGGCTGCTCCAGCAAAGCACAGCCACTGCTCCTTACCTTGGATGAGGGGTATCTCCTCACCATCACCCTTCCTGACCTTCAACATGAGATAGCTCCTCTAGGCCCTCCTGTGCAAGCACAACCAGTGCTCCTTGGACATCGGGTTGCTCCTCCCAGCCACCGCCCCTGACCTCAGACTTGGGTAGCTCCTCTTGTGCTTTCCTGTGCTGTCACAGCCTGGCACTCTTGGCCGCTGCCCCTGACCTCAGATGTGGGGTAACTCCTCTTGGCCGCTGCCCTTCGGGCATGGGATCCTCACAGCTTCTGTCCCTGACCTCGGATATGGGGTAGCTCCTCTCAGCTGAGCTTAGTGCACAAGTCGCAGCCACCTGCGCTTAGTGCACTGGTCACAGCCTCCTGTGCTTCTTTCATCTAGACTAACTTTTTTTCCTGGTAACTTAAGTTGCCTTGCAAGGCAACTTTACAATTTTGTTAGTGAACACGTTGAAAATGTTATCATGTGCCTTTTTCCTACCACACAACTCTGAGATGCTTGTTCCTGCCTCTTGTGCTGTGCTTAGTTGCTCAGTCACATCTGACTCTTTGTGACTCTATCGACTGTAGCTTGCCAGGCTCCTCTGTCTATGGGGATTCTCCAGGCAAGAATACTGGAGTGGGTTGCCATGTTCTCCTTCAAGGTATCTTCCCAACCTAGGGATCTATCTCAGGTCTCCCACATTTCAGGCGAATTCTTTACGGTCTGAACCACCAGGGAAGCCCCAGGAAACCTCTCTCTTATAACATTTAATTTAAATCCAGATTCTATATAGCATGGAAACCTTTGGACTCTTAGTCAACTGTTATCT
>SJYA01003471.1:45893-58580 GCA_006410615.1 Neotragus moschatus
CTGACTAAGGTCCGTCTAGTCAAGGCTATGATTTTTCCAGTAGTCATGTATGGATGTGAGAGTTGGACTGTAAAGAAGGCTGAGCAATGAAGAATTGATGCTTTTGAACTGTGGTGTTGGAGAAGACTCTTGAGAGTCCCTTGGACTGCAAGGAGATCCAACCAGTCCATTCTGAAGGAGATCAGCCCTGGGATTTCCTTGGAAGGAATGATGCTAAAGCTGAAACTCCAGTACTTTGGCCACCTCATGTGAAGAGTTGACTCACTGGAAAAGAATCCGATGCTGGGAGGGATTGGGGGCCGGAGGATAAGGGGACGACCGAGGATGAGATGGCTGAATGGCATCACTGACTCAATGGGTGTGAATCTGCGTGAACTCCGGGAGTTGGTGATGGATTGGGAGGCCTGTCGTGCTGCGATTCATGGGGTTGCAAAGAGTCGGACATGACTCAGCGACTGAACTGACAGCCTGAACTGAGCTTCATGGGGGAAGCGAGTAGCAATAAAACCTTACCTCAAAAACAAGTAAAATCTCAAATAACAAAGTAACATTTCACCTACAGCAATTAGAAAAAGAAGAAGAAAAACCCCCCAAAGTTAGTAGAAGGAAAGAAACCGTAAAGATCAAAGCAGAAATAAAGAAAACAATAGCAAATATCAATAAAACTAAAAGCTGGTTCTTTGATAAGAAAAAATAGAAATAGAAATAAAATTAGAAATGGAAAAAGAGAAGTTACAGTGGATACCACAGGAAGATAAAGGATCATAAAAGACTACTGCAAGCAAATATATGCCAATAAAATGCACTACCTGGAAGAAATGAACAAATTCTGAGATAAGTTGATACAACCTTTCAAGACTGAACCAGGAAGAAACAGAAAATATGAACAGACCAATCATAAGCACTGAAATTGAAACTGTGATTAGAAAACCTCCAACAACAAAAAGCCCAAAGCCAGATAGCTTCACAGGCGAACTCTTTAAACATTCACAGAAGAGATAACACTTAGCCTTCTCAAGCTCTTTCCAAAAACAGAATTGGGAAAAAACTTCCAAAACACAATCTACAAGGCCACTATCACCCTGATGCAAAAAGCAGACAAAAATTAAAAAAAAAAAAAAGTGCCGGAGTCCAGCTCCAGCAGCCAGGGAATCAACATGAAGGGGTGAGTGGTGTTTACTCATAGTACGAAACTACATGTTTATTTCAAACTTCAGGTTATCTTTTACACTTTGACAAAAGTATTAGGTCAGAGGTTTGACATTTTTAATTTTCCCCACCCAGATTTACTGTCGCCAGAAATCATTGTTGTCCTTCAAACAGAGTTCTTGCTTCAGCGATTCTCTCAGAATCTGCTTTACTATCTATTATCTACTTTCCCTTATGTGTCCTATACTTAACTTGTAATTACATTGTAACTCATGCTACATTCCTCAGTTTATTTCTTATCTTTCTAAATTCTGTTTGCCCCTAGCATCTTAAGATCACTATCTCTTAAAAAGGCTACTAGCTATTCTTAATTATTCCTAAACTCAGCAAATTTATTTTGCCATAAATATTTCCCTCACAAACAGGTCTAAGATAACAATCCTTCCCATGGCCTCAAGCTACAGCCTACGTGTTCATCCTGGGACATTCTTTGTAAAGATCCTTGAACAAATGTCAATGGTTACTTTATAGATTATTTTCTGGGCACCAACTGCAGAAGGCTTTGTGCTTTCTCATGTTTCTCTCAAGAACAATAAGCACCTTAACATTCTTTCCAGCCAATTCAACCAAAGAAAGGAAACAACAAGTCAGAATCACAAAACCTATCTCCTTCATCCCGGGACAGTGCCTGTGGGGTGAAGAGAGAAGGTTGGGGAGCCGTACCTCCATTTTGTCAGTAATGCCTAATGCGGCTCCTGACAAAAAAGCGAAAATCGCAGGTCAATATCATTTATGAAAATATGCAAAAATCTGTCAGGAGCTGCGTTGGGAATTGCTGACAAAATCGAGGCACAGCCCTAAACTCCCTCCTTTTGTTCCATAGGCATGGACTCAGAATGAAGGAGTTAGGCTTTGTGATTCTGACTTGTTTTTTCCTTTCCTTGGCTGAGTTGACTGAAGAGAATATTAAGGTGCTTATTGTTTTTGAGAAGAGCATGAGAAGGCATAAAGCCTTCTGTAGCTGTGCTCAAAGAATAATTCATAAAGTTAATCATTGACTTATGTTCAAGAACTTTTACAAAAGACTGTTCCAGGGTGAGCACGCAGGCTGCAGCTTGAGGCCATGGGAGGGATTGCTATCTGAAGCCCATTTGTAAGAAAAGTGTTTATGGCAAAGGAGTTTGCTGAATTTAGGGCTTAGGAATAATTAAAATAGTTAGAAGCTAAAGATTTAAGAATTACTGTAATGTTAGCATATTCTACTATAACTGATGGAAATTAGGGACTTTAGAGATATTGTTAGCTAGAAGCCCTTTCTAAGAAATAGTGAGCTTAGGATACTAGGGGCAAACAGGACTTAGAAAGATAAGAAATAAACTGAGGAATGTGGTATGCAGCCCAGATATTAGCATGAGTTACAGTATATTCATAAGGGCATATGAAAAACAGTAGATAAGAGAATCACTGAGGAAGGAACTCCTTTTGAGGGGCAACTGTGATTTTTGGAGAAAAATAAATCTGGGTCAGTGGGAACTAAAAATATCAAACCTCTGACCTAATGCTTTTGTAAAAGTATAAAAGAGAATCATAAGCTTGAAATAAACAGTCAGTCCAAGAAAAATGAGAGGCTGCCTCAGTTTCTCTCTGATATCACTCACCCCTTCAGATTGAATCCCTGGCTGCTGGAGCTGGATTATGGCAAAAATCTTCAACAAAATACTAGCAAACAGAATCCAATAAAACATTAAAAGGTTATACACCATGATTAAGTGGAATTTATCTCAGGGATGGAAGGATTCTTCAATATATGGAAATCAATCAATGTGTTACATCATATTAACAAATTGAAGGATAAAAATCACATGACAATCTCAATACTCAATAGATGCAGAAAAACCTTTCAACAAAACTCAACATCCATTTATGAGAAAAAGATCCTCCAGAAAGTGGGCATAGAGGAACCATACCTCAATATAATAAAGGCCATATACAACAAACCCACAACACACATTATTCTCAATGATGAAAAACTGAAAGCATTTTCTCTAAAATCAGGAACAAGGCAAGGGGCCAACTCTCACTACTATCATTCAAAAGAGTTTTGGATGTTCTAGCCACGGCAATCAGAAAAGTAAAGAAGCAAATGGAATCCAAATTGGAAAAGAAGTAAAATGGCACTGCTTGCAGATGATAAGATACTATCATAGAAAATCCTAAAGATGCTACCATGAAAATACTAAAAATGATCAATGAATTTGGTAAAGTTTCAGTATACAAAATAAATACACAGAAAGTTCCTGCAATCTTATGCACTAACAACAACAAAAAAAAAAAAAATAAGAAAGAGAAGTTAAGGAAATGATTCCCTTCATCTTTGAAACAATAAAAATAAAATACTTAGGAATAAGCTTACTAATGAGATAAAAGATCTGTAGCAGAAAACTATAGGACACTAATGAAAGAAATCAAAGATGACACATACATACTGAGAGATATACCATGTGCTTGTATTGAAGGAATCAGAATGAAAATGAGTATACCACTGAAAGCAATCTGCATAGTCAATGTAATAGCTTTCCATTTATGAAGGGCACTTTTCACAGAAGTAGAATAAAGTTTTTACAGTTTGCCTGGAAATACAGAAAGACTTGAATTGCCAAAGCAGTCTTTTTTTTTTTTTTTTTTTTTTGCTTTTTAATACCACTTTATAAAAGCAGTCTTGAAAAAGAAATTCTGAGCTGGAGGAATCAAACTTCATGAATTTAGACTATAATATGTGAAGTGAAGTTTCTCAGTCATGTCCAACTCTTTGTGACCCCCATGGACTGTAGCCCACCAGGCTCCTCTGTCCATGGGATTTTCCAGGCAAGAATACTGGAGTGAGTTGCCATTTATAGAGCTACATTAATTGAGACAGTACGGTACTGGCAGAAAAAAACAGAAATATAGATCAATGAAATAGGATAGAAAGCCCACAGATAATCCCATGCACCTATGGTCATCTTATTTTTAACAAATGATGCAAGAGTATACAATGGAGAAAAGAAAGCCTCTTTAATAAGTGGTGCTGGGAAAACTGGAAAGCTGCATGTTAAAGAATGAAAGTAGAACACTTCCTAACACCATGCAGAAAAGTAAACTAAAAGTGAATTAAAGACCTATATGTAAGTTCAGACACTACAAAATTCATACACAGAACACTCTGACATAAATCATAGCAAGATATTTTGTGACCCACCTCCAAGAGTAATGAAAATAAAAACAAAAATAAAGAAATAAAAAAAAGCTTTTGTACTGCAAAAGAAAATATAAACAAGATGAAAAGATAACTCTCATGATGGGAAAAAATATTTGCAAATGAAATAACCAACAAAGGATCAATCTACAAAGATACAAGCAGCTCATGCAGCTCAATATAAAAAACAATTCAATCAAAAGATGGGCAGAAGACCTAAACAAACATTTCTCCAAAGAAGACTAATGGCCAACAAATACATGAAAAGATGCTCAACATCACTCATTATCAGAGAAATGTAAATCAAATCTATAATGTATCACCTCACACTGGTCAGAATGGCCATCATCAAAAAATCTACAAATGTTAAATGCTAGAGAGGGTGTGGAGAAAAGGGAACCCTCTTGCCCTATTGGTGTGACTGTAAATTGAAACAATCACTATGGGGAACAGTATGGAGCTTCCTTAAAAAACTAAAACTAGAACTACCAAGTGACCCAGCAATCCCACTACTGGACATATACCTTGAGAAAACCATAACTCAAAATGACACTTGTATCCCAATGTTTATTGCAGCATTATTTACAACAGTCAGAACATGGAAGCAACTTAAATGTCTGATGACAGATGAATCGAAAAAGAAATATGGTACATATATACAATAGAATATTACTCAGTCATAAAAAGGAAAAAAATGGGTCATTTGTTGTGATATGGATGAACCTAGATTCAGTCATACAGGATGAAGTTAGTCAAAAAGTTAAAAACAAGCATCATATATTAATGCTTATATATGGAATCTAGAAAAATGGTACTGGTGAACCTAGTTGCAGTGCATGAAAGAGATGTAGATGTAGAGAACAGTCTCATGGACACAGGGCAAGAATGAGAGAGTGGAATGAATTGAGAGAATAGCATTGACATATATGCACTTACCTGTGAAAAATAGATAGCTAGTAGAAGCTGTTATTTGGAGAAGGCAATGGCACCCCACTCTTGTACTCTTGCCTGGAAAATGCCATGGATGGAGGAGCCTAGTAGGCTGTAGTCCATGGGGTCACTAAGAGTCGGACAAGACTAAGCGACTTTCTTTTCACTTTTCACTTTTATGCCTTGGAGAAGGAGATGGCAACCCACTCCAGTTTTCTTGCCTGGAGAATCCCAGGGATGGGGGAGCCTGGTGGGCTTCCGTCTATGGGGTTGCACAGAATCGGACACGACTGAAGCAACTTAGCAGCAGCAGCAGAAACTGTTATAAAGCACAAAGAGCTCAGCTCAGTGCTCTGTGATCACCTAGAGGGGTGAGATAGGAGGCATGGGAAGGAGGCTCAACAGGAAGGGGATATATGTAGATATACAGCTGATTCATGTAGGTATAGAGCAGAAACTAACACAACTTTGTGAAGTAATTACACTCCAACTTAAAAGAAAAGCTTTTTAGTTTTTTAATTTAAAAAAAAAGAAGTAATGGAGGAGAAGTCAAGATATATGTGTGTGTGTGTGTGTATACATACATATATATGTTTCGTTTTGCTGAAAAAAAATCATGTAGTTGAACATTAAAGGATTACTGCTAATCACTAAAAAAAACAGATCTTTTAAGCCAATGATTTTAGTGTTTTTCTATATATGGGGAGATGTAAGGATCTGTGTTCATTGAACTTATTCCTTTGATATGCATCTTAACTGTTTAGGACCAGTATCCTACTTTTCTCCATCCTGTATTCCTCTAAGGGTGCTCTGCTAGGGGCAGCTGCTGTGGATGATAGCTTTATGGTAACAATACTCTTTGTTTACTGAAATGGCAGGCACCATTCTGTGTCCACAGATATAAATGAAACTCATTTTGGAAGAGTGGAGACATGTTAACAGATATTGACACTTCTTCATAGTCTCAAAACATTTGTTGGTATACTGATTCCACTGGCTTAGTTTATTGCTTTTCTGACCTGTATCAGGACAGTGAAAGACTCGAATCCATCTGACAAATGTGTCAGTTACAGCAGGAATTGCAATTTCCAAGTTTCAGGGGAAATCATACCTTGTTGTAATGACTAAAACAATGAGAAAAAAAAAACAGACAGACTTGAGGTGCCTAGAGAAACAGCAGTGTGAGGCCAGTGACTCACACATCATAATGGAGGGGCAGTGAGTGTGAGTATCATTGATATATTTTCTTCTGTTCAGAGTTCCATTTGAAGATAAGTCACTTAAAAACAAATGAAATGGTTGAATGCAAGCCGCCTTGGATCTTAATGTACAAATGCTTCTCAAAATGCCCCAGGTCACATTAGAGGAGTTGGCAAAAGAATCTTCACATTGTGATCCCTTGAGTTCAAATTGGCCGACTTCTGGCACAAATATCAAGTGAGGAAATGCGATATTCAGGGCTATTCCTCTTCTGTACTCAACCCGTATGAATCACTGGATAAGACATATCAATAGGCAGATGCCTGAGTCGTATTATTTGGAAAATCTAGTTTTTTAAATGGGAATCATAGATACTTTACCAGGTGGTGCTAATGGTAAAGAATCTACCTACCAATGCAGGAGACATAAGAGATGCAAGTTCCATCCCTGGGTCCAGAAGATCCCCTGGAAGAGGGCCTGTCAAACCACTACAGTGTGCTTGCCTGGAGAATCCCATGGACAGAGGAGCCTGTTGGGCTACGGCCCATAGGGTCCCAAAGAGTCTTACATGACTGAAGTGACTCAGCACATAGAATTCTCTAAAAATGAAAAAAAAAAAAGTAATACTAATAACCTACCTAGGAGTCAGAAATTTCATGCAAAGAAGTAGTTCAGTTCAGCTCAGTTGCTCAGTCATGTCCGACTCTTTGCGACCCCATGGGCTGCAACGTGTCAGGCTTCTCTGTCCATCACCAACTCCCAGAGCTTACTCAAACTCATGTCCATTGAGCCAGTGATGGCATTCAACCATCTCATCCTCTGTCACCCCTTCTCTTCCTACCTTCAATCTTTCCCAGCATCAGGGTCTTTTCCAGTGAGGCAGCTCTTCACATCAGGTGGCTAAAGTATTGAAACTTCAGTTGAGCATTAGTTCTTCCAATGAATATTCAAGGTTGATTTCCTTGAGACTTGACTAGTTTGATATCCTTGCAGACCAAAGGACTCTCAAGAGTTTTCTCCAGCATAATCCAAAAGCATCAATTCTTTTGTGCTCACCGTTCTTTATGGTTCAACTCTCACATCCAGACATGACTACTGGAAAAACCATTGCTCTGTCTATATGGACCTTTGTCAGCAAAGTGATGTCTCTACTTTTTAATAGGCTGTTTGGTTTGTCATAGCTTTTCTTCCGAGGAGCAAGCATCTTTTAATTTCATGGCTGCAGTCACTGTCCTCAGTGATTTTAAAGCCCAAAAAAACAAAGTCTGTCACTGTTTCCACTGCTTCCCCATCTGTTTGCCATGAAGTGACGGGACCAGATGCCACGATCTTACCTTTTTGAATGTTGAGTTTTAGGCTACCTTTTTCACTCTCCTCTTTCTTCAGTTCCTCCGGGATTTCTGCCAAAGGCTGGTGTCATCTGCATATCGGAGGTTTCAATATTTCTCCCAGCAATCTTGATTCCAGCTTGTGCTTCATCCAGCACAGCACTTCAAGCATGATGTACTCTGCATATAAGTTAAATAAGCAGAGTGACAATATACAGCCTTGACATCCTCCTTTCTCAATTTGGATCCAGTCCATTGTTCCATGTCTGGTTCTAACTGTTTCTTCTTGACCTGTTTACGGGTTTCTCAGGAAGCAGATAAAGATGTCTGGTATTTCTATCACTTTCAGAATTTTCCACAGTTTGTTTTAATCCACATAGTCAAAGGCCTTAGTGTAGTCAATGAAGCAGAAGTAGATGTTTTCCTGAAATTCCCTTGCTTTTTCTATGATCCAACAAATATTCACAATTTGATCTCTGGTTCCTCTGCCTTTTCTAAATCTAGTTTGTATATCTGTAAGTTCTTTTTTTTTTTTTTTTTTTGCATCTACTGCATTTATTTATTTATTTTTCTTTTTTAATATAAATTTATTTATTTTAATTGGAGGTTAATTACTTTACAATATTGTATTGGTTTTGCCATACATCAACATGAATCCGCCAGAGGTATAGGCATGTTCCCTATCCTGAACCCTCCTCCCTCCTCCCTCCTCGTACCATCCCTCAGGGTCGTCTCAGTGCACCAGCCCCAAGCATCCAGTAAGTTCTTGATTCACATGCTGTTGAAGCCTAGCGTGTAGGATTTTGAGCATTACCTTGCTAGCATGTGAAATGAGTGCAATTGTGTGATAGTTTGGGTATTCTTAGGCTTTGACTTTCTTTGTAATTGGAATGAAAACTGACTTTTCCAGTCCTGTGGCCACAGCTGAGTATTGCAAATTTGCTGTCATATTGAGTACAGCACTTTCACAACATCATCTTTTAGGATTTGAAATAGCTCAGCTGGAATTCCATCACTTCCGTTAACTTTGTTTGTAGTATTAGTGCCTCCTGAGGCCCACTTGACTTCAAACTCCAGGATGTCTGGCTCTAGGTGAGTTACCACACCATAGTGTTTATCCAGGTCATTAAGACTTTTTTGTATAGTTCTTCTGTGTATTCTTGCCACCTCTTCTTAATATCTTCTGATTCTGTTAGGTCCATACCATTTCTGTCCTTTATTGTGCCCATCTTTGCATAAAATGTTCCCTTGGTATCTCTCATTTTCTTGAAGAGATCTCCAGGCTTTCCCATTCTATTGTCTTCCTGTATTCTTTGCATTGTTCAGTTAAAAAGGCCTTCTTATCTCTCTTTTTTTGGGGGGAACTCTGCAGTCAGATGGATATATCTTTCCTTTTCTCCTTGGCCTTTTAATTTTCTTCTTTTCTCAGCTATTTGTAANCATTTTCTTGAAGAGATCTCCAGGCTTTCCCATTCTATTGTCTTCCTGTATTCTTTGCATTGTTCAGTTAAAAAGGCCTTCTTATCTCTCTTTTTTTGGGGGGAACTCTGCAGTCAGATGGATATATCTTTCCTTTTCTCCTTGGCCTTTTAATTTTCTTCTTTTCTCAGCTATTTGTAAGGCCTCCTCAGTCAACCTTTTTGCCTTTCTCCATTTCTTTTTCTTGGGGAAGGCTTTGACCACTGCCTCCTGTACAATGTTATGAACATCCATCCATAATTCTTCAGGCAAGAAGGAGGGGAATATATTTTTGTATGGCAGAAATATATTTTGTATGGCAGAAACCAGCACAACTTTCAAAGCAATTATTTTCTAATTCAAAATAAACAGAGATAATTACTGATAAGTATAATCCCGTTGCCATTTACTTTACTGTTTTGGGTTTGGGTGTATACTCCCTTTTTTGGTGTTTCCTGTCTGGAGAATATCCTTTAGCATTTGTTGGAGAGCTGGTTTTGTGGTGCTGAATTCTCTCAGCTTTTGCTTGTCTGTAAAGCTTTTGNTCTGCAGCGGCTATTTCTGTCCCGCCCTTTGTCCTGTGCATGATCCTGGCGGTGTCCTATGTTAGAGCTGCTCGCGTGGTAACTGTCCCGCGGTCCGGCGTGCCAGCTCAAGTCAGCTCGCTCTGGCTACGCGCGGGTTTAGCCCAAGTTAGTTCGCTCAGGTTACGCGCGGGGCCTTCAGGCCTGATACTTTTGTGCTGCAGCCCGCTTCTGGCACACCTCCCTGCCCAGCCCCCACTTGCTAATGGCGGATACAGGCGTCTACTCTGTCTTTTCCGCTGGGGGAGTTACCGTTGGGCTCGTAATCTGTTAGTTTTAATTATTATTTTTGTTTGTTTGTTTTTCTTCCCTCTTATGCTGCCCTCTGTGCTTTCAAGGCTCACCACAAATTTGACAGTGAGAGCTTTTCCTGGCATTTGGAACCGCCTCTCTTCTTAAAACTCTCTTCCCGGGACAGGACTCCCTTCCCGGGATGGAGCTCCCTCCCTGGCTCCTTTGTCTGTTTCTCCGTCTTTTGTATTCTTCCTACCTGTTTTTGAAGACAATGTTCTGCTATTCTGGATGCCTGACGACCTCTGCCAGCATTCAGAAGTTGTTTTGTAGATTTTCCTCCACGTTGAAATGTTCTTTAGATGAATTTGCTGGGGAGAAAGTGATCTCCCCGTCCTATTCCTCCGCCATCTTCTCCGAATCCTCGAGAAATTTTTATAAATTTTTAGATTTATTTATTTTGTTAGATTACAATATCTGGTATTTTGATGCTATATTAACTATCATTTATTAAGTGAATATGAAAAAATCATTGTTTTTTATATCTAAATATATATTTTCATATTGACTTTGTGTTCATTTATTAATAATAAATGTACTAATTTCTATGCAAGTAATAAATGTTATCACTTTTGTAATAAGTATATTATTTGTTTTATATTTATTGTACTGTCAGAGAATACTGCTGACTTGTAGTAATAGTGAACAAAGAATATTTTGTGTCTTATTGAGTTAAAGGAGAATTACATTCAATATTTTACTATTTACTATATTTACTGTGAGCCTTTCCTGGTGGCTCAGATGGTAAGAATCTGTCCACAGTGGAGGAGCCCAGCTTCAATTCCTGGGTTGGGGAGATCCCCTGGAGCAGGGAATGGCAACCCACTCCAGTATTCTTGCCTGGAGAACTCCATGGACAGAGGAGGCTGGTGANCTTATTCATATTTTGTTGCCTTAATATTTGCCATTATAGATTTCTTTGCTGTAAGTCTTATATTTTTTTAATTAAATTATTTATGTATTATTGAAAAAAAATAAAAAATAAACAGAGAAAGATTCGGTAACTAATTTGTGGTCACATAGTTAGGAAGCAATACTTTTGGTGTTTGAGCCCGTTTGCCGTTCTAACGTCTGTACTCTACTATGATGGCACACTGCCTCTGTAGGCACTCAGGAGACTTGTTTTTCCTCTGCATCACTAGCTTTTGCCTCCATATCACTCTTGTATCCGGGCCAAGTCACCTTGTCAAATTTAAAATGAGAGAACTGGGCTTAATGAACTCTGGTAACCTTCCAATTCATCTCTGAGGGCAATAGGTCTTGGCCCTCCTTGCCAGAAGATTGAAGGTTACTGAACTTCTACTTACTTCTCATGAACTCAGTGAAGGACATTAAATTTAGGTATCAATAAATGTTTAAAGTACACCTTTTCTTTCTGCTAAGTTACTAAGAGGGCTGGGAGGATTTTACTACACGTTTATAAATATGTATATGGCTTCCCTGGTGACTCAGTCAGTAAGGAATCTGCCTGCAATGAAGGAGATCTGCCTGAGTACAAGAAACCTAGGTTTGATCCTTGGTCAGGAAGATTCCCTGGGGAAGGAAATGGGAACCCTCTCCAGTATTCTTGCCTGGGAAACCCCACGGACAGAGAATACTGGCATGATACAGTCCATGGGATCGCAAAAGTCCGACATGGCTTAGTGATTAAACCACCATAAGTATATATAGTTTATTGAAAATGAGATTATCTATCCTATGATACCATTTTCATATAATGGCCAAGGCATTTCTTTTAGGTTCAGTATATCTTGGTAAGTTATAAATAGACTGAAAATTTGTTAATCTTTTCTTTTCTTGACCGTCTGCCCAGGGAGAGACACTACTTCTCAGGAATGCCATTCTCTGAAAGAAAGTTGAAACTGCAAAAACCCATTATACCTTCTTTCTAGTTATTAAAATTTATGTATAGGCATTTAACCCTATGAGAACGCACTTCCTTCCATAATGCAAAGCCAATGTGTGATTCATTGGACTTTTACCAACAGACAGACCAGCCAGCAAGCTATTATTCAAATATTTCATTTGTTTCACACTCCCAATCAGAGTGCTTGTTAACAGTATGTACATGTACACTAGGAACTTAACTTTACCAGGAACTGAAGGCCCTGGATCACACTGTGAAGTAAAAATCCAAGAATCTTATCCTCTGAAGGAGTTTTGATATTATCTAGTCCATTCCCCTTATCTTAACAAAAGAGATAACTGAGCTTCAGAGAGGTCTTACCAAGAGTACGGTCTTCAGAGCTTTTTCTCCCTCCATCCCATCTTCCCATCCCAAAATATCTTCTTGTGTCTATACTTTTTTCCAACACTTTTCCTTCACCTTATATATCCAGTTCATGAATATTGACTTCTGAGGAGTCCATTTCATACCTTTCCCTTCAAATTCTCCTGGCCTTCACCAACCCTTCTCAGGTCAACTTTAAATGGAATATTATAAAAACTCTGTTCTTACAGTTTTTTCTAATACCATAACGCCCTTGTGACCATTTTCTCCACTCCACTCCCC
>SJYA01003471.1:60272-91547 GCA_006410615.1 Neotragus moschatus
TTATTATTTACAGCAGATTGAAATGGAACTGTACAACATTCATCCCAGGTGATTCTAATGAAAATAACTCCTGGTTACATTTTTTGAAATGTCACCGTGTGGGTGATGAGATACATTAACCAAGTACTCTAAAGGCCTTGTGCAGAATCTAAAGTTTACAATCAGAAGAGTACTTAGACAAGTGGTTTTCCATGATATTTTGCTACAAGAGCCTTGTAACATAATGAAACAATTAGCATGTTCATGTTCTTTGACATCACTCACTTAGGCCAATGGGGAGAATTGTATCTCTGTCAGTCATGGAAATTCATCTAATGGAAGTGGAAGAAACTTTAGACATGTTCTACTTCAATAAATCATTTTATTTTTAGAGAAACCATGGCCCTGAAGGGGAAATTGACTTGCCAAATAGAGTAAAACTCTGGCCAAAGATTAGAAAGCAGGTCTGCTAACTCAAATTTTAATATTTGCTCTTCTAAAAACTGAGATCTCCATAGGTAAATCTTATTTTTCCTTTACACATATGTCCTTGCACTGACCTATATCAATTTTTAAAAATTCATTGGTATTGGGGATGTCAAAAAGATTGGGATGTATTTAAGGAAGCAGAGAACCAAGAGAGATATTAAGAGCTAGAAGCATTTCGAACTCATTGCAGAGTGCTTTGAAATACAGGACTTATTATTATTATTATTTTTTTACTTTACGACATTGTGTTGGTTTTGCCATTCATCAACATGAATCTGCCACGGGTGTACACATAGGACTTAGGCCGTATAAAATTGACTATAACTTGAAGTTCAGGAGAATACATTTTTAATTTAAAGGCTTTTAACATTTTCCCTTCAAATTTTAAATTTTTGGAATGATCAAAGAGCTTCAGCAAAGATAAAATAAGGTAAAAATCAGTAACTACTGATATGAAGCCTTTAGGGCAAAATAATTATCTACTTTCTTATAATAAAATTAAACACAAAAGTCGATTCAATAAACAAATCATACTTGATCACTTTTAAAAAATCAAATAGCATAGAGAAGTACTCTAAATCTGTCCTTAATTAGAAACTGGTGATAGTCTAAAGCAAATTTGGACTTCAGCAGACTAGCCATAAATATTTGCAGTTGTTGTTTAGTCACTCAGTCATGTCCAACTCTTTGTGACCCTAGGGACTGCAGCACACCAGAGGACTCCTCTGCCCTTCACTACCTCCCAGAGTTTGCTCAAACTCATGCTCATTGAATCAGTATTGCCATTCAACCATCTCGTCCTCTGTCACCCCCTTCTCCTCCTGCCCTCAATCTTTCCCAGCATCAGGGTTGTTTCCAAATGAGGCGGCCCTTCACATCAGGTGGCCAAAGTCTTGGAGCTTCAACTTGAGCATCAGTCCTTCCTATAAATGTTCAGGGTTGATTTCCTTGAGGATTTACTAGTTTGATCTCCTTGAAGTCCAAGGAACACTCAAGAGACTTCTCCAGCACGACTCAAAAGCATCAGTTCTTTGATGTTCAGCCTTCTTTATGTTCCAAGTCTCACATCCATACATGATGTCAACAACAAATTGGCACTTACCAAGAGCATTGCCAACAACTGAACAACAAAAGTGTTTGCTGTCTGCCTCTATGGAGATTGAACCCCATGCTGCTATAGCTGTTGACCTTCAACAACCCTTGAAGGGGTTCAAGGTGGAGTGAGACACTCTGTGCTCCAGGGAATCTGGTGTGACAGGTCTTTAGATAGTTGGATGTTTTTAGGAACAGATTTAACGATCTCAATCCTTGCATCTCCTCATATCTAGAGAAGCACTAAATCCCTTCATAGTGACATCAGAGTCTCATGACTAACAAAAAACCTTTGGTAAAATAAGTGCTTCATGGTATTGAACCCCCCCTCACCAAAACCTTATATATTGACTTTCCCCCAGTGCTGCTTTGGAGCAGTCTCTCAGAGATATCTGAGATGCTGCCTCCCAGGCTACAGTCCTCATTTTGCCCCAAATAAAACTTAACTCACAACTCTCAGGTTGTACATCTTTTTTAAGTCAACAATGACTACTGGAAAAACCATTGCTCTGACTATACTGATCTTTGTCATCAAAATGATGTCTCTACTTTTTAATATGCTGTCTTGGTTTGTCATAGCTTTTCTTGCAAGGAGCAAGTGTCATTTAGTTTAATGGCTGCCATCACTGTTCACAGTGATTTTGGAGCTCAAGAAAATAAAGTTTGTCTTTGTTTTCACTGTTTCCTCATCTATTTGCCATGAAATGATGGGACCAGATGCCATGATCTTAGATTTTTTTAAAATTGAGTGCTGAGCCAGCTTTTTCACTCTCCTCTTTCACCTTTATCAAGAGGCTATTTAGTTCCTCTTTGCTATCTGCTGGTAGGGTGGTGTTATCTGCATATCTGAGTTTATTTATATTTCTCCTGGCAATGTTGATTGCAGTTTGTGCTTCATCCAGCTCAGCATTTCAAGGATGATGTATCTTGTTTATAAGTTAAATAAGCAAGGAAACAATATACAACCTTGACACACTTCTTTCCCAATTTGGATTTAGGCCATTGTTCCAAATCTGGCTCTAACTGTTGCTTCTTTTTTAAAATTTATTTTCAATTGAAGGATGATTGCTTTACAAAATGTTGTTATTTTCTGTCCTACCTCAACATGAATCAGCCATAGGTATACATACGTCCCCTCCCTCTTGAGCCTCCTTCCCATGTCCCTCCCCATCGCACCCCTCTAGGCTGATACAGAGTTCCTGAGACATACAGCAAATTCCATTGACTATCAGTTTTACATATGGTAATGTAAGTTTCCATGTTACTCTCTCCATACAGCTCACCCTCTCCTCCCCATTACCTGCATCTATAAGTCTGTTCTCTATGAATGTGTCTCCATTGCTGTCCTGCAAATAATTTTTTGGTACCGTTCTTCTAGATTCCTTATATATGCATTAGCATATGATATTTATCTTACTTTCTGATTTACTTCACTCTGTATAATAGGCTCTAGGATCACCACCTCATTAGAACTGACTCAAATGGATTCCTTTTTAAATGCCTGAGTTATATTCCATTGTGTATATGTACCACAACTTCTTTATACATTCATCTATTGGTGGACATCTAGGTTGCTTCCATGTTCTAGCAAATAGTGCTGCAATGAACAATGGGATACATGTATCTCTTTCAATTTTGGTTTCCTTGGGATATATGCCAAGGAGTTGGATTGCTAGGGCATATGGTGGTTTTATTCCTATATTTTAAGGAATCTCCATACTGTCTTCCATAGGGGCTGTATCAATTTACATTCCACAAACAGTGCAAAAGAGTTCCCTATTCTCCACACTCTCTCCAGCATTTTTTTGTTTGTAGACTTTTTTATGATGGCCATTCTGACCAGCATTAGGTGATATCTCCTTGTGGTTTTGATTTGCATTTCTCTAATAAGGAGAGATATTGAGCATCTTTCCATGTGTTTGTTAGGCATCTCTATGTATTCTTTGGAGAAATGTCTGTTTGAGTCTTTTTCCCACTTTTTGATTAGGTTGTCTGTTTTTATGGTATTGAGTTGTATGAGAGGCTTGTATATTTTGGAAAATATTCCTTCGACAGTTGTTTCATTTGCTATTATTTTCTCCCATTCTGAGGGTTATCTCTACACCTTGCTTATAGTTTCCTTTGCTGTGAAAAATAGTTTAAGTTTAATCAGGTCCCATTTGTTTACTTTTGTTTTTATTTTGATTATTCTAGGAAGTGGGTCATAGAGGATCTTGCTTTGATTTATGTAATTTTGTGTTCTGCTTATGTTTTCCTCTAAGAGTTTTACAGTTTCTGGTCTTACATTTAGAAATTTAATCCATTTTGAGTTTATCTTTGTGTATGGTGTTAGGAAGTGTTCTAATTTCATTCTTTTACAGGTAGCTGTCCAGTTTTCCAAGCACCATTTATTGAAGAGGCTATCTTTGCCCCATTGTATATTCTTGCCTGCTTTTTCAAAAATAAGGTACCCATAAGTATGTGGGTTTGTCTCTGGGCTTTCTAACTTGTCCCATAGGCATATATTTCTGGCTTTTTCTTCCCCCAGTACCATATTGTCTTGATGACTGTAGCTTTGTAGTATAATCTAAAGTCAGAAAGGTTGGTTCTTTCAGTTCCATTCTTCTTTCTCAAGACTGCTTTGGCTACTTGGTGTCTTTTGTGTTCCCATATGAATTGCGAAGTTTTTTTCTAGTTCTGTGAAAACGGTCATTGGTAATTTGATAGGAATCACATTGAATGTGTAAATTGCATTTGGCAGTATAGTCATTTTCAAAGTACTGATTCTTCCTACCCAGGAATGCAGAATATCTCTCCATTTGTTTATGTCATTTTTTATTTCTTTTATCCATGTCTTATAATTTTCTGATCAGAGTTCTTTTGTCTCTGTAGGTAGGTTTCAGTTCAGTTCAGTCACTCAGTCATGTCCAACTCTTTGTGACCCCATGAATCGCAGCACGCCAGGCCTCCCAATCCATCACCAACTCCCAGAGTTCACTCAGACTCACACCCATCAAGTCAGTGATGCCATCCAGCCATCTCATCCTCTCTCATCCCCTTCTCCTCNTAGATCGTGCAAACTTCTTGTCTTGAGGTTTTATTGGCTTTCCACATAAACCAAGTATTCAGCCTCTTTTCTCCACTTAATTTTCCTACTACACTATTTCTTCCTAATCTAATCTTATATTAATTAATAAATAAGTTTTTTCCTCCCCGACTCTGTCCCTGCTTCGAATTCCCTGAATCCGCCGGGGCTGGACCCTGGCAGTGCTGGATTTTTTCAAAGGCTTTTCTACATATGTTGAGATTATCATATGATTTTCCTCTTTCAATTTGTTAATATGATGTGTCAGATTGATTGATTTGTGTATACTGAAGAATCTTTGCATCCCTGGGATAAACCCAGCTTGATCATAGTTTATGAGCTTTTTAATATGTTATTGAGTTCTTTTTGCTAGAACTTTGTTTAGGATTTTTACATCTATGTTCATCAGTGATATTGGACTGTAGTTTTCTTTTTCATGTGTTGTCTTTGTCGAGTTTTGGTATCAGTGTAATGGTGGCCTCATAGAATGAGTTTGGACGTGTTCCTTCCTCTGCAATTTTTGGGAAGAATTTTAGAAGGATAGACATTAGCTCTTGTCTAAATGTTTGATAGAATTCACTCCTAAAGCTGTCTGGTCTTGGGCTTTTGTTTTTGGGGACATTTTTGATCACTGTTTCGATTTCAGTGCTTGTAATTGGGTTGTTCATAATTTCTGTTTCTTCCTGGTTCAGTCTTGGAAGACTGAACTTTTCTAAGAACCTGACCATTTCTTCCAGGTTATCCTTTTCATTGCCATACAGTTGTTAATAATAGTCTCTTATAATCTTTTATATTTCTGCATTGCCTGTTGCAACCCCTCATTTTTCACTTCTAATATTGCTGAGTTTATTCTTTCTTTTTTTCTTGATGATTCTAGCTAAGAGTTTGCCAGTTTTATTTCTCTTCTCAAAGAACCAACTTTTAGTTTTATTAATCATTGAAGTGAAGTGAAGTCGCTCAGTCATGTCCGACTCTTTGTGACCCCGTGGACTGTAGCCTGCCAGGCTCTTCTGTCCTTGGGCTTCTCCAGGCAAGAATACTGGAGTGGGTTACCATTTCCTTCTCCAGGAGATCTTCCTGACCCAGGTATTTAACCTGGGTTTTTCGCATTGGAGGCAGATGCTTTAACCTCTGAGCCACCAGGGAAGCCCATTGTTTTTTAATTCTTTTTCATTTACTTCTGCTCAGATCTTTATTTCTTTCCTTGTGCTAATTTTTGGAGTTTTTAGTTCTTCTTTTTCTAGTTGTTTTAGGTATAAAGTTAGGATGTCTATTCAATGTTTTTTTCTTGTTTCTTGAAGTAGGATTGTATTGCTATAAACTTTCCTCTTAGAAATGCTTTTGCTGCATCCCATAGGTTTTTAGTTGTTGTGATTTCATTGTCATTTGTTTCTAAAAATTTTTTTGATTTCTGTTTTGACCTCTTCTGTCACCTGTTACTTTGAAATGTATTACTTAATCTCCATGTGCTTGTGTGTTTTATGTTTTTTTTTTCCTTGTTATTGGTATATAGTATCATAGTGTTGTGGCCCAAAAAGATGCTTGATAATGATTTCAATATTCTTAAAGTTACTGAGGTTTGAATTGTGACCCAAGGTGTGGTCTATCCTGGAGAATGTTCCATGTGCACTTGAGAATAAGGTGTATTCTGCATTTGGATGGAATGTCCTGAAGATATCAATGATGTCCATCTCATCTAATGTATCACTTAAGACTTTTGTTCCTTATTAATTTTCTGTTTTGATGATCTGTTCATTGGTGTGAATGGGTTGTTAAAGTCTCCTACTTTTATTGTATTACTGTCAATTTCTCCTTTTATGTCTGTTAGTGTTTGTCTTATGTATTGAGGTGCTCCCACATTGGGTGCATGGATATTTACAATTGTTATGTCTTCCTCTTTGATTCATCCCTTGATCGTTGTGTAGTATCCTTCCATATCTCCTTTAATATTCTTTATTTTAAGGTCTATTTTGTCTGATATGAGGATTGCTACTCCAGCTTTTTTTTGCTTTCCATTTGCATGGAATATATTTTTCCATCCCCTCACTTTCAGTCTGTATGTGTCTTCAGGTCTGAAGTGGGTTTTTTTGTAGACAGCATATATATGGGTCTTGTTTTTGTATCCATTCAGCCAGTCTGTGTCTTTTAGTTGGAGCATTTAATCCATTTATATTTAAAGTAATTGATATATTGCCTATTTTTTTGCCTATTGATATATTGCCTATTGGTTCCTATTGCCATTTTCTTAATTGTTTTAGGTTTGTTTTTGTAGATCTTTTTCTTCTCTTGTGTTTTCTGACTATATAAGTCCCTTTAACATTTGTTGCAAAGCTGGTTTGGTGGTACTGAACTCTCTTAACTCTTGCTTGTCTGAAAATCTTTTTATTTCTCCATCAATTTTGAATGAAATCTTTGCCAATCTTGGTTGTATATTTTTCCCTTTCAGTACTTTAAATATATCCTGCCATTCCCTTCTGGCCTTCAGAGTTTCTGCTGAAAGATCAGCTGTTAGACATATGGGGTTCCTCTTGTATGTTACTTGTTGCTTTTCCATTGCTGCTTTTAGTATTCTTTTTTTGTGTTTAATCTTTGTTAGTTTGGTTAGTATGTGCCTTGTCATGTTTCTCCTTGTATAGTACTCTACAACTCTTGGACTTGATTAACTATTTTCTTTTTCATGTTGGGGAAATTTTCAACTATAATCTCTTCAAAAATTTTCTCATGCCCTTTCTTTTCTATTCTTCTTCTGGGATCCCTATAGTTCAACTGTTGGTATGTTTAATATTGTCTCAGAGGTTTCTGAGACTATCCTAAGTTCTTTTCATTATTTTTCATTTACTCTGCTCTTCAGCAGTTATTTCCACCATTTTATCTTCCAGCTTACTGATCCGTTCTTCTGCTTCAGATATTCTGCTATTGATTCCTTCTAGAATGTTTTTAATTTCAGTAAGTGTGTTGTTTGCCTCTGTATGCTTATTCTTTAAATATTCTGGGTCTTTGTTAATTGATTCTTATATTTTCTCCATTCTATTTTCAAGGTTTTTGGATCATCTTTACTATATTCTGAATTCTTTTTCAGGTAGTTTGCCTATTTACTCTTCATTTATTTGGACTTCTATGTTTCTAGTTTTTTCCTTTATTTCTGCAGTGTTTCTCTGCCTTTTCTTTTTATTAAACTTATTGTGTTTGACGCCTCCTTTTCCCAGTCTTCAAGGTTAACTTCTTTCTTCCTTTTGGTTTCTGCCCTCCTAACATTGGTCCAGTGGTTTGTGTAAGCTTCATATGGGGTGAGATTTGTGCTGAGTTCTTTTTTTTCCCTTCCCTCTAATGGTCAAGGCCGAATGAGATGGTAATCCTGTCTGCTGATGATTGGGTTTGTATTTTTATCTTGTTTGCTCTTTGGATGAGTTTCCTGCACAGGGTACTACTGGTAGTGGGTGATGGTGGGTCTTGTATTCAAGTGGTTTCCTTTGTGGCAGTTCTCACTAGTTGATACTCCCTAGAGTTAGGAATTTTCTGGTTGTCTAAGGTCTTAGAATCAGTACTCCCACTCCAAAGACTCAGGGCTTGATCTCTGGCCATGAACAGAGATTCCATAGGTGGTTTGTTATTGCATTAAATGAAATTAAAACAAATACCCAGAAACAAACAAGCAAAAATGAACCCTAGACAAATGGCAATTACAAAATCATGCAAATGGTAATTAAATAATGGAATATATACATATACACCCATAAGCAAAATAAAAGCAGTCCAACAAAAATAAAGTACAATAGATTGACCTGGCAAATAAAGAAAACAAAATATGATATCCACCAGTTAACAAAACTAACCAAAGCACAAACTGGAAAACAAAGCTAAAGCAAGGTGCCAACTGGGGAATAAAACAATGCAAATAAAACTAACAACTATGGTGAGAAAAAAAAGAAAGAATAGAAGTGCAAAGTTAAATAGAGGTAGATAAAGAAGATTTATATATATTAAAGATTAATTACAAGGAGAAAAGAGTACAAAAAATAAACCAAGGAATAAATGTAGAGAAACAATAGAAAACAATAATAGGTTTTAAAATTTAAAAATTATAGTTAAGAAAGAAGAAAAAAAAAAAAGGAAAATTCCACAGAAATCCAAAAGGCCAAAGTAGAGGCAGAAGTTTATAACAGCAATAAAAATTGTGATTGAAAAAAATAAAAACTCAAAAGCTTAGTTAGATTTCATAGTGATAATAAAATTGACAGCTACAACAGAGGGAAAAAAGAGGAGGGAAAGAAAAAAGAAAAAAAATCCAAAGGAAACTACATAAAAAGTCAAAATGAGATTAATAAATGTTTTTCATGAATCTCTGCTGTCAGCATCCTTTCCCTCTCTGGAAGTCACAGTCCACCTCACTTCCCTAGGATGCCCTCCAACACTGTATTGGTCTCTAGACCTGCTGTGGGGGCAGCTCAAACTTTAATCTGGTCCTACTCCTGTGTGTTCTTGCCTCCAATGTCCACAGCTATCAGAGCTAGTGCCTTTCTGTGTGTGTGAGAGAGAGCTCTCAATGTCCTTTCATATATTCCATAGACACAGAGTCTGCCAAGTTGAGCATGTGGATTTGATCTGAAGCTTGTACAACTCGTGGGAAGGTTTTGAGTCTTCTTCCTTATCCACACTGCCCCTTGGGTTTCCATTTTGTGGGTCATCCACTGGGGTTTTCTCCTGAGGCTGCCTTGGAGGACTTGGGTCTGCTTCATTGAGGACCAGGTATGGAGGTGGTGTGGCTGCTTGGGTCGCAGGAGTTCTGGGAGCACCACGTAGTCAGGGGAGTTGGTGGCTAGGGCTTCAGGAAATACAGTGCTCTAGAAGGGTATGGCAACCAGTATTGACCAATAAACTCCAGCATTCTTGCCTGGAGAATCCCACTGACAGAGAAACCTGGCAGGCCACAGTCCACATGATTACAAAGTTACAGCAGAAGATACACTGCATGCATAGATGCAAGACTTTTTTGCTGGTGGCAGCTCTGCCCAAGTGAAGATTAAGCCTGAAGGTGGCACAGCTGCTTGGGTCGCAGGGACCCTGATGGCACCAAGTGTGTAGGGACATGGACTGCCTCAGCCACAGGAGTTATGGCCCTGTTAGAGTCTTTTTATGAGTCTCTGGTAGCTCACAATCAGAAGGCCCCTTTGGCTACTCTTTCTGCGTTGCTCCACCCATTCAGTCACTTAGAGGACTCCCTTGCCTGGAGTCCTTCTCTGGTGTTCAGTGCTTCAGGAACTTAAATGGGCACCCTGGGTTGGGTTCTACTCTGTTGTTCTGCCTGTCAGGCACTTGAGGGGCCAGCCTCTCTATTGTTCAACTGCTGGCATGTGGGGAGGAAGAGGCTACGGTGATGACTCTATCCCCTACGCATGACTCAGCAGTATTGCCTTGCTTCTGAGGCTGCCTGGCTTTCCTCCACAGGCATTTTCCAGCACAATCTTCTTGCTCACATCTCCGTGGTCCATATCTACACAGTCAACAGCAGCCCTCACGCTGGGATTACTCCATAATCTCTATGCTCCAGTTCCCAGTCGCTGCACCTTCTAGGGGACCTGCATCCTTGTGCAGGGCATGTATGGTTGCAGCAAGGACTGTCTGATTCTCATCCAATTTAGGCTTCCATGGATCAGCTTCTTCACTCTCATCCCTAAATGTTTCTCCTCTGACCCAGACAATTATCCCTATGTGGGGATTGGACCCCTGTTTCACTTCCCCCACTGTCCAAGGGCAGGTCCAGTCTTACAAACACTCTTGTATTTCTTCTAGTTCCTTCATCCTACCAAGTTTTGCAGGTTCTATATATTCTTTTACAGTGGCCAGGTACTCCTGTCCATTCTCAGCTGGTGTTTTGCAGGCAATTCTGTGTTTGAAGGTGTATTCCTGATGCATCTGTGGACAGAGATGTACTCAACATCCACCTAATCTTCTGCCATCTTGTTCCTTCCTAAGTGTTGCTTCTTGATCTGCATACAGGTTTTTCAGGAGGCAAGTAAGGTGGTCTGGTATTCCCATCTCTTTCAGAATTTCCCACAGTTTTCTGTGATCTACACAGTCAAGGGCCTTAGTGTAATCAATGAAGTAGATTTTTTTTCTGGAATTCCCTTGCTTTTTCTATGATCTTATGGATGTTGACAATTTGATCTCTGGTTCCTCTGCCTTTTCTAAATCTAGCTTGTACATCTGGAAGTTCCCAGTTCACTTACTTTTGAAGCTTATCTTGAAGGATTTTGAGCATTACCTTGCTAGCATGTGAAATGAGTACAATTGTATGGTAGTTTGAACATTCTTTGGCATTGCCCTTCCTTGGGATTGGAATGAAAACTGATCTTTTCCAGTCCTGTGGTCACTGCTGAGTTTTCCACATTTCTTGGCATATTGAGTGTAGCACTTTCATAGCATCATCTTTTAGGATTTGAAATAGCTCAGCTGGAATTCCATCACCTCCATTAACTTTGTTTGTAGTAATGCTTCTTAAGACCAACTTGACTACAAACTCCAAGATGTCTGGCTCTAGGTGAGTGACCAAACCACAGTATTTATCCAGGTCATTAAGACCTTTTTTGTACAGTTCTTCTCTGTATTCTTGCCACCTCTTCTTAATATCTTCAGAGGCTACAGCAAAGGTAAACGTGAATAATTGCTTTCTCTGAATTAGTATATCTTCTGGAATCTAAGATCAATTGTGGACTAAAAAAGGGCTTTTTTGTCTTTATTGTTACTAAAGATTTTTAACTTCATATAATCCTTACAAAAATATATTAAATTGCAGCAATTCATTTCAGTAATGATAAGTACATATGAGAAAATGTCCAGCTCTCTGCCTAGTAGTGTGGGGAAAAAGGGAAGCTATAAATATTCACTTTTCCTTATAATGGTCTTGAAATTTACCATTTTCAACATTCTATAACATCTACCATTTCAATTCACCCTCTCATTCTCTCACCTCAAATATGTGAGCAAGGCAAAACATGTACTATCTCCATTTTACAGATGTTAAAAGGGAAATTTTGAGAAATAATGAAACTAGAGCCCAATTATCTGCATTAAGCGCTGTTACTCAGTGGTATTTGAGTTGTCTTAGATGTCTCAAGTTATTTTCAAGCAAATTTCTTTCCAGATTATATAGAATGAATCTCTCATGGTATCATTTCAAGTCAGCAGAAAAGACAGCTGTTTCGGGGCCAGAGCTGTTTTCAGATTACTTACTTGGACCTGGGACCTAGTCTGACACTCCAACTCTTAATGCCCTTATGTTTTCCTTTCCTAGGTCTAGTGCTGTTTTCCTGCCGCCTTCCATCTACCTAGAGCTTCCTTGCAATGTACATTAAGATACTACTTGTTCTTTGGACCTGGTTTACTTCTTTTTTCTTCCTAATCAATATTGTTCTGTTTTGACCTTGTGACCCAGTACCTCAGAGCACTTTCCTCCTTGATAATTAAAACATCTATTACTGCTTTATTGACTATGCCAAAGCCTTTGACTGTGTGGATCACAATAAACTGTGGAAAATTCTGAAAGAGATGGGAATACCAGATCACCTGACCTGTTTCTTGAGAAACCTGTATGCAGGTCAGGAAGCAACTTAGAATTGGACATGGAACAACAGNGAGGGATTGGGGGCAGGAGGAGAAGGGGACGACAGAGGATGAGATGGCTGGATAGCATCACCGACTCGAGAGTTTGGGTAAACTCAGGGAGTTGTTGATGGACAGGGAAGCCTGGGCTGCTGTGATTCATGGGGTTGCAAAGAGTCGGACACGACTGAGCGACTGAACTAAACTGAAGTGAAGGTATAAGTGGTAATGAACTAATGCATCATCTTCCCAGGGAGCATAATTTGCATTTTAACTGAGGCTTTTTAGAGAACTATTCTTCATCCTGTTGAAGTCACCCCCTGGACAAAATCTTCAAAGGCTCCCCACTGTCAGTCAAATTAATTTCAAACACTGCAACCCTGAGGTATAAAGCCCCCAGAATATGATCACAATCTAATCTTTCTCTCCCAGAAATCTACCCTGTATGTGCAGCAAAATGGACTACTCCCTTTGCTCCATAAAGTCACACTTCAGATGTTAACCTCTCCTCTCCATAAATGTTTCCCTAATCTTTTCTGATTGCCTCACCTTTAGCATTCAAACAATTATCAGCTAATCTTAACAGACTAGCTGTTGGAAGAATTACAGAAGGAATTGAAACAAGCAGCAAAATTAGAAGTGCCCACAGAATTGTGAAGATAGACGGATTCTAGAGATAAGCTTTGTCAACTTCATACTTTTGCCAAGTATTATGCCTGGAAGTAGATGTCCAGTAAGTTACCAATTAGGGAGTTTTGATTCAGCCTTGCTGAAAAAATGGGCCTATGGGTATCAGAAATTTACAAATATCAATATCCTCAGAGAGAGGAAAATTAAGGAAGTGACATACACAAGGTCATATAGTTAGTGAAGTAGCAATCCAGAACGAGTCTCATACTTCACCGCTCTTGAAAATACTAATAGGAAAAAAATTACACTGTAAAGATGAGCCTTTACACAGGGAAGGAAATCATCTACAAAACAGAAAAGCAATGGGCTGACTGGGAGAAGATATTTGTAAATTATATATTAGATAAGGGGTTTATATCTAAAATATATAAATCTGTCATATAGCTAAGTATCAAAAACACCAAACAATCTAATTTAAAAAAGGACAGAGGACCTAATAAGCATTTTTTCCAAAGAAAACATGCAGATGGCCAACAGACACAGGAATAGATGCTCAACATCACTATCCAACAGGGAAATCAAAATCAAAACCTCACACCACTCAGAATCAGCTCACCTCAGTTCAGTTCAGTCACTCAGTTGTTTCTGACTCTGCAACCCCATGACTCACAGCACACCAAGCCTCCCTGTCCATCACCAACTCCCAGAGTTCACTCGAACTCATGTCCATCGAGTCGGTGATGCCATCCAGCCATCTACTCCTCTGTCGTCCCCTTCTCCTCCTGCCCCCAATACCTCTAAGCATCAGGGTCTTTCCAATGAGTCAGCTCTTTGCATGTAGTGGCCAAAGTATTGGAGTTTCAGCTTTAGCATAAGTCCTTCCAATGAACACCCAGGATTGATCTCCTTTAGGATGGACTGGTTGGATCTCCTGGCAGTCCAAGGGACTCTCAAGAGTCTTCTCCAACACCACAGTTCAAAAGCATCAATTCTTCGGCACTCAGCTTTCCTTATAGTCCAACTCTCACATCCATATATAACCACTGGAAAAACCATAGCCTTGACTAGATGGACATTTGTTGGCAAAGTAATATCTCTCCTTTTGAATATGCTGTCTAGGTTGGTCATAACTTTCCTTCCAAGGAGTAAGTGTCTTTCAATTTCATGGTTGCAATCACCATCTGCAGTGATTTTGGAGCCCAGAAAAATAAAGTCTGACACTGTTTCACTATCTATTTCCCATGAAATGACAGGACCAGATGCCATGATCTTAGTTTTCTGAATGTTGAGCTTTAAGACAACTTTTTCACTCTCCTCTTTCACTTTCATCAAGAGGCTTTTTAGTTCCTCTTCACTTTCTGCCATAAGGGTGGTGTCATCTGCATATCTGAGGTTATTGATATTTCTCCCGGCAATCTTGATTCCAGCTTGTGTTTCTTCCAGTCCAGCGTTTCTCATGATGTACTCTGCATAGAAGTTAAATAAGCAGGGTGACAATATACAGCCTTGANCACTTTCATCAAGAGGCTTTTTAGTTCCTCTTTACTTTCTGCCATAAGGGTGATGTCATCTCCTTATCAGAATATCCATTATTAAAAAGCCTACAAATAAATGTTGGAAAGCAAGTATAATCTTTAGATTTGCAAATTCAATTCTCTCATTATTTCAGAGAATTTTTCTACTGTTATACCTTCTAATATGCTTTCTGTTTTATTGTACAATAAATAGAAGTCATTCTGTTTCAGCTTTATTCTTAGTAGATTATCTTTAATCCCATTTCTATTATCTTGTAACTAGTTAGTTTAATTTGTTTTTATCCTTTTCATTAACTGTTTACCCCAGAATTTTTCCTCATTGTTATCACTTTGAATTTTTAGCAATTCTACTGAGTTTCTTGCTCTTTATATTAGTTTTTAAATTATGTTTTTGCATCTCAATTTGTTTTCTTAACTCTGTACAGATACTTGCTCAAGTTCCTGCTTTCAATTATTTTGTGTATAATCCTAGGAATGGAATTGCTTGGTCATATGTCAACCAAGAATTTTGTGCCCAGGAAAACTATCCTTCAAAAATGAAGTAGAAATTAAAACATTATCAGATAAACAAAGGCTAAAAAAGTTTGTTGTTAGTAGATCTCCATTACAAGAAATACTAAAAGGAGTCCTTCATGCTAAAGGGAAAGGAAGCTATAATATATGGTAATTTCTCATATGAAGAAATAAAAATCTCCATTAAACAAAGCTGCATAAGCAAAAGTAAAAGCTAACATCATTGTATTTCTGGTTTGTAAATTCTCTTTTGTTTCTTATGTGATTTATAGAGACAAATGCATAAAAAGATAATTATGAATCTATGATAATGAGCACAAAATATATAAAGATTTAATTTGTGACAACAACATAAATGGAGGGATGATTTTGGATAGGAGTAGAGTTAAGGTATGGTTCTTGAAGCTAATTTGGTGTCAATTCAAATTAAATTATTATATATTTAGGGTGTTGACTATAATCTCCAAAGCATAACTAACATGTGCAGAAAAGAAAGCAAAGAGGAAATAAAAATGCTACACTAAAATTTAATCAAAGACAAAAAAACAATATTGGAAGAATAGAGGAACAAAAAAGATACAAGATATATGTTTTAATAGCAAAATGACAGAATTAAGTCCTTCATTATCAGTAAATTCTTCAAGTGTAAATAGATTAAACTTACCAATTAAAAGGCAGAGACCACAGAATGGGTAAAACCATGTTGCCACTATATATGACTTACAAGTACTCACTTTAGACACAAATATACAAATAAGTTGAAATTGAAAGAATGGAAAAAGATATTTCATGCAGACTAACCAAAAGATAGCTGGAATAACTATACTGCTGCTGCTGCTGCTAAGTCGCTTCAGTCATGTCCCATAGACGACAGCCCACAAGGCTCCACTGTCTCTGGGATTCTCCTGGCAAGAATACTGGAGTGGATTGCCATTTCCTTTTCCAAGGCATGAAAGTGAAAAGTGAAAGTGAAGTTGCTCAGTCATGTCTGGCTTTTAGCAACCCCATGGACTACAGCCTACCAGGCTCCTCAGGCCATGGGATTCTCCAGGCAAGAGTACTGGAGTAGGTTGCTAGTGCCTTCTCCAGGAGTAACTATAATAATATTATAAAAAATGTACTTTTTTTTTTAAATTTTACATTGGACTATAGTTGATTAACAATTTTGTGTTAATTTAAGATGTACAGCAAAGTGATTCAGTTATACTTATATATGTATCTGTTCTTTTTCAAATTCTTTTCCCATTTATATTATTACAGAATATTGAAAAGTTCTCTGTGCTATACATTAGGACATTTTTTGTTATCTATTTTAAAAATAACTGCATGTACATGTCAATCCCAAACTCCCAATCTGTCCCTCCCCTAGCCCATCTTCCTTGGTAGCCAAAATTATTCTCCTAAGCCTGTGAGTCTGTTTCTGCTTTGTAAATAAGTCACTTTGTACATATATATTTTTTAGATTTCGTATATAAACTGTATCAAGCTTCCTTCACTTAGTATGATAATCTCCAGGTCCATCCATGTTACTGCAAATGGCATTATTTCATTCTTGTTAATGCCTATTATTCCATTGTATATATGTACCACATCCATCTTTATTCATTCATCTGTCTATGGACATTTGGTTTGCGTCGATGGCCTACTTATTGTAAATAGTGCTGCAATGAATATTGGGCTGCATGCATCCTTTCAAACCATGGAGAAAAACTGACTTTAAATCTGAAAAGTTACAAGAGACTAAAAGGGGATTATACATTAGTAAAAGGTTCGGTTCAGCATAGCTAGAAGATATAACAATTATAAACATTTATACACTCAATAACATTCAAAATTTATGAAGTAAACATTGACAGATTAAAGGGAGAATTAGACAGTTCTACAAGAAACAGGAGACTTCAATATCATACTTTCAATAACGGACAGAATATTTAGAAGGAAAATCAATAAGGAAATAGAGAACTTGAACAACTCTGTAATTCAACTAAACACAGTAGACATACACAGAACAGTTCACCCAAAAAGAAACAATGCATTCTTCTCAAATGCAGATTGAACGTTTTCCCTAGGCCACAGGTTAGGCTCCAAAGGAAGTCTTAATAAATTTTAAAATATTGAAAACATACAAAGCATTTTCTCCCTCAACAGTGGGCTGAAGCTAGAAATCAATAATAAAAGGAAAATGGAAATTCACAAATATATTAAATCAACAGTGCATTCTTAAACAACCACTGGGCTAAAGAAGAAATCCTAGAGAAGCTAGAAAATACTCTGTGACTGAGGAAAGGAAAATATGAAAACCAAAATTTATGCGCTGCAGCAAAACAAGTGCTCACAGGGATGTTTGTAACTATAAATGCCTACATTAAGATCTCAAATCAACTGACTACATTTTAAACAACTTGAAGAGGGAAATTGTGAGGGGTGAAAACGAACATATTTTTTGAGAGATATCATCCATATAGTCAAGTTCAGTTCAGTTCAGTCGCTCAGTCGTGTCCGACTCTGTGACCCCATGAATCGCAGCACACCAGGCCTACCTGTCCATCACCAACACCCTGAGTTCACTCAGACCCACGCCCATCGAGTCAGTGATGCCATCCAGCCATCTCATCCTCGATCGTCCTCAGTCTTTTCNTTACTAGCATGTGAGATGAGTGCAATTGTGCAGTAGTTTGAACATTCTTTGGCATTGCCTTTCTTGGGACTGGAGTGAAAACTGACGTTTTCTAGTCCTGTGGTCACTGCTGAGTTTTCCAAATTTGCTGGCTTATTGAGTGCAGCGCTTTAACAGCATGATCTTTTAGAGCATATTTTCATAGCATCTCAACTGGAATTCCATCACTGCCACTAGCTTTGTTTATAGTGATGCTTCCTAAGGCCCACTTGACTTCACATTCCAGGATGTCTGGCTCCAGGTGAGTGATCACTTCATCGTGATTATCCAGGTCGTGAAGGTATTTTTTGTATAGTTCTTCTGTGTATTCTTGCCACCTCTTCTTAATATCTTCTGCTTCTCTTAGGTCCATACCATTTCTGTCCTTTATTGAGCCCATCTTTGCATGAAATGTTGCCTTGGAATCTCTTGTTTGTGCTGACTGTATACAGCTTCTCCATCTTTGGCTGCAAAGAATATAATCAATCTGATTTCAGTGTTGACCATCTGGTGATGTCCATGTGTGGAGTCTTCTCTTGTGATGTTGGAAGAGGGTGTTTGCTATGATCAGTGCGTTTTCTTGGCAAAACTCTATTAGCCTTTGCCCTACTTCATTCTGTACTCCAACGCAAAATTTTTCTTACTCCAAGTGTTTCTTGACTTCCTACTTTTGCATTCCAGTCCCCTAAAATGAAAACAGCATCTTTTTAGAGTGTTAGTTCTAGAATGTCTTGTAGGTGTTCATAGAACCATTGAACTTTAACTTGTTCAACATTACCGGTCAAGGCATAGACTTGGATTACCATGATATTGAATAGTTTGCCTTGGAAACAAACAGATCACTCTGTTGTTTTTGAGACTACATGCATTTTGGACTCTTGTTGGCCATGATGGCTATTCCACTTCTTCTAAGGGATTTTTGCCCACAGTAGTCGACATAATGGTTATCTGAGTTAAATTCACCCTTTTCAGTTCATTTTAGTTCATTGATTCCTAAAATGTCAATATTCACTCTTACCATTTCCTGTTTGACCACTTCCAATTTGCCTTGATTCATGGACCTAACATTCCAGGTTCTTATGCAATATTGCTCTTTATAGCATCAGACCTTGCTGCATATTAGGACCTACAGACCTGGGGTGTTCATCTTTCAGTGTCTTATCTTTATGCCTTTTCATACTGTTCATGGTTCTTAAGGCAAGAATACTGAAGTGGTTTGTTATTCCCTTCTCCAGTGGACCACATTTTGTTGGAACTGTCGACCATGACCCATACATCTTGGGTGGCCCTACAAGGGCCATAGTTTCATTGAGTTAGACAAGGCATGTGATTAGATTGGTTACTTTTCTGTGATTGTGGTTTTCAGTCTGTCTGCCCTCTGATGGGAAAGGATAAGAGCCTTATAGAAGGTTCCTGATTGGAAAGATTGGGTCTTGTTCTGATGGGCGAGGCCATAGTCAGTAAATCTTTAATCCAATTTTCTGTTGATGAGTGGAGCTGTGTTTCCTCCCTGCTGTTTACTTGAGGCCAAACTATGGTGGAAGTAATGAAGATAATGGTGACCTCCTTCAAAAGATCCCATGCATGTACTGCAACACTCAGTGCCCCCAAACCTGCAGCAGGCCACCACCGATACACGCCTCCACTGTAGATGCCTGAACACTCACAGGCAAGTCTAGTCAGTCTCTTGTGGGGTCACAAGAAAAACTTCCAGAATAACTCTTGGCCTTACCAGTGCTCTATGCCTTTTTTGTCTGTCAACCAAAGGCATGTATTTCTCTTCTGGAATATTACTCCCTGAAAATAATTTGTTATTTATGACACTGAAATTAATATATCGAGGCTTTCCCTCCTTGAAAGCCAGGCCTCTGACTGAATTCTTAGTAGATTCAGAGGTTGTTTGCTACATTATTATTTGTTAACAGTTTGTGCAGGGTTGGTCTCCTCCACTCTTGGAAGAGAATGTTTATTTTTTCCCTGGCAAATGTATTAGATCTGAACTGAAAAGCCACACGTTTCTCCCAGTATTTTGGTTTCTTGGTGGAAAGGCTAGGCTCTTCTCTCCTTTGACCTATGACTCAAAACACTGCTGATGTGAAACATTCTTCCTTTCCAATATCACTATGAAAGCCTTGGCATGCCATGGCACTTTCATGCAATGTGAGGGAAAGAACTGACGCAGGGTTTTGGCTTTTATCTGCTATTTTAGCTGCCCCTGGAGATCTCAATATTCCTTTAATATAAGACTTAAACTGTTAGAGCTTAAAGGGACTTTAGAGATCAATCTAATCCCCTGATTTTATGAATGTGGAAACTAAGGCTCAGTAGAATGAATGTGGAAACTAAGGCTCAGTAAAATGTTGTAGAGCCAACAGCATTTCCTACTGGTTAAAAGTATGACCTCAGGAGTCAGATGAATCTGAGTTTGAATCCTAGTTCTGATACTTACTAGCTGCTTGAACTTTGGTTCTGAAAACTTCCATAGTCTAAGGCTATGTGAAACTTTGAGAGATTTTCTCAACTTCTCTGAGCTTCAGCTACATAATCAACAAAGTATTAATTATAATAGTGTCTATCTTATAAGGATGCTGTAAAGATTAAATGGAATAGAGCACCTAAAGTACTTCTTCCATTGCTTGGCAGATAGTAAGTATGCAATGCATATTACTATTATAATTATTGCTGTTTTTATACTGAAGAAGGAATGAACTTGCCCAAAGTTGCATGAGAATTAAATGATGTATCTGGGACTAGAATGGAGATTTCAACCCTTAACTCAGTGCTGTTTCCTCTACACTACACTGCTTCTTTTAAAATTTTATTTTTTAATTGGAGGATAATTACTTTACAATGTTGTGATGGTTTTTGCCATGCAGACTTCTTCTTTATCAAGATTTCTTTGAGGAATCTCCAAGTCCTCCCCAATATAGCTGAATTATAGTATTCCATGCTGTTATTATTACTTAGAAGATTCTTAGTTCTATGAATATTTTTAAATATATAGTAGATAAAATACAGAAAAAGAAATGTTTTTCAAAGCTCTGCAATTCACAATTAGAATAAAAAAAAACATTACTTTGAAACTAGAAAGATAAAGGAGAAGATGGAGTATTTTTCTCAACATGTGGATTTGATTTCAATTCTGTCCAGTCTTTTCTGTCAACTTGATATTTATGGATTTATAAATGAGCTGTTTGGGTCAAGGGCTTCCTGAAAGATCTAGGTTTAAAATTACTTTAGAGAAAGTCATTGGTGATAGCTCTGTGAGGCCAACATATTCCAGGGGTCCAAGGAAAAGGCAAGAAATGAGGAATGGGGGGTTAGGTAGAAAGGGAATAAACAGTAAAACGGTCAATGGAAGAAGAACTGAAGGACAGAAAAGACAGCATGCTTGGGGAAATAAAAAGAGTGAGCTCAATGAAGAGATAGACCTCCAAGAGTTGGCACTAACATACAGGACAAGATATTTAATGATTACTCTTATTCCTTTCAGAGAAGGGATTAGGTAAAAAGAGATAGGAGTTGTACCATCTCTCTCATTGGTTTTCTAGTAAGGGCAGAATTCACCCATAAACTTCTTAATTTCTTCTGGCTGTGATTTACACTTGTACAACCACACCCAGCAAATAGGTTAAAATCAATTGGACCAAATATATGCTACTCTCAGATTAAAGCTAATTAATCTTGCACGTCTCTCATCCTCTTGATAACTTTCAGACCTCTAAGCCTCTGGACTCTGATTTCTGCCATAACTGGCCTATCCTTAATCTAGGCCTGTACATCTGTCCAGTATCTCTTATTAACACTTTATGTGGCAGAACATATTGAAGAATTAGAATATTGTTACCCAATACATGGAAACAACCTAAATGTCAACAGATGAATGAGTAAAGAAGATGTGATATATATATATACACACACACACACACACACACACACATATGTATATATATATACACATATATATGTGTATTTATTGGTGTTTTTTAGTCACTAAGTCGTGTTGGACTCTTTTATGACCCAGTGGACTGTAGATTGACAGCTTCCTTTGTCCATGGGATTTCCCAGGCAAGAACACTGGAATGGGTTGCCATTTTCTTCTCCAGGGGATCCTCCCAACCCAGAGATTGAACACATGTCTCCTGCATTAGCAGACAAATTCTTTGCCACCAAGCCACCAGGAAAGCCCATATGTATGTATGTATACACACACACACACACACACACACACACAGATATTACTCAGCCATAAAAAGAATGAAATAATGCCATTTTCAGCAACAAGGATGGACCTAGAGATTATCATACTATATGAAGTAAGTCAGAAAGAGAAAAAAATATACCATATGATATCATTTATATGTGGAATCAAAAATATGACACAAATGAACAGATCTACAAAACAGAAACTGACTCATAGAATATAAAGAAAAGACTTGTAGTTGCTAAGAGGGAGGGTGGATGGGGGAAGAAAGGATGGAAATTTGGGATTAGGAGACACAAACTATTATGGGGTCTCCCTGGTGGCTCAATCTGTAAAGAATCTTTCTGCAATGCAGGAGACCCAGGTTCAATCCCTGGGTTGGAAAGATACCTTGGAGAAGGAAATGGCTACCCACTCCAGTATTCTTGTCTGAAAAATCCCATGGACAGGGGAACCTGACAGGCTACTGTATATATAGAATGGATAAACAACAAAGTCCTATTGTATAGCACAGGGAATATTATTCAATATCCTGTGATAAGCCATAATGAAAAAGAATATATATAACTGAATCTCTTTGCTGTGTAGTTGATTATTTCAATAAATTGTTTTTAAAAGTATTAGAATATTCTTGCTTGGGAAAGGAGCTTATATTTAATAGAATGAAAGGAATTTACAGATGTAATTGCTGACTTTAAAATTCCATGAAGGGAATTCCCTGGAGGTCTAGGGGTTAAGACTTGATGCTTTCACTGCAATGACCTGAGTTCAATCCTTAGTCATGGAACAAAGGTTCCACAAGTTACATGATGCAGCCCCCCCTCAAAAAAATCTATGAATATATCCCTCCATTTTTTTCTCCCTTAGCCATTGTTTTTTTGGAATAAGCTTTTATATTCACATTAACGAGGTCAGGGGACTTCCCAGGTATCTCGATGGTAAAGAATCCACCTGACGATTCAGAAGATGCAGGAGATGTGGGTTAGATCCCTGGGTTGGGAAGATCCCCAGAATAGGAAATGGCAACCCACTCAAGGATTCTTGCCTGGAAAATCCCATGGACAGAGGAGGCTGGTGGGCTATAGTCCATAGCATCTCAAAGAGTCAGACACTACTGAGCAACTGAGCACACATGTTACAATGTGAGGAATAGTTCTCTTCCATGCTAAGAAATTTGGGTTCCTTCCTACCTTTGATTGATTGTCTTCTTTCTTCAGTTACCCACTAATTTCAGTGGGTCTTAGTTTTCCCCAATACACCTACAGAGATAGTTTTATATAACTGAGGACTTTAAATCCTGAGGAAAAAAGAAAACTTCAGCAATGTAAAAAAACTTCTAAAAGTAGTTGATCTGCTATAGAAAGAATTTTACAACTTTATATCCTTTTAATCACTGTGAAAAATTTGGAAAGTTTTGTCTGGCTGTTTTAGTGAACAATTTATGATTCTATTCAATCAAAATCATTTATTGGGTGCCTACTATGTGCCAAAGTAGAAAAGACTCTGATGCTTGAAAAGATTAAAGGCAGGAGAAGGGGATGGCAGAGGATGAGTTGGTTGGATGGCATCACCAACTCAATGGACATGAGTTTGAGTAAACTATGGGAGTTGGTGATGGACAGGGAGGCCTGACTTGCTATGTTCCATGGGGTCACGAAGAGACAGACAGGACTGAGTAACTAAACTGAACTGAACTATGTGCCAGGCTCTGAGGTAAGTAGGCACTATGCCAATTCTACAAGGAAAAGTTCATCAGGGTGTGGTTTTAAGTGGAGTTACTAGAGAGCAGAGTTAACCCAAAGACATCCCTGGCAAGGACCAGTTTTACCATGACAAGTGCTGCCAAAAGTTAATACTAAAATATTTCCCCTCCCATTCTTTTCCTCTATGGTCATTGACATGTGGTTAGGAGTAGACTTAACATTGCAAACTTCTTTCCTGGCATACTATCCCAAACCCTGAGTTATATACTCTGGGCAAACTATCCTAAACTTGCAATGAATATAAAGGTAAATAAGCAAGAAGAATAGAGAGCATTAAGGAAGAGAAAGAGAAGTATTTTGCCTATAAACCATCCAAGACTGAATATGATTTGGGATACCTTAGAAAGTGAAGAGGAACTAAAAAGCTTCTTGATGAAAGTGAAAGCTCAACATTCAGAAAACAAAGATCATGGCATCCCGTCCCATCACTTCATGGGAAATAGATGGGGAAACAGTGTCAGACTTTATTTTTGGGGGCTCCAAAATCACTGCAGATGGTGACTGCAGCCATGAAATTAAAAGACACTTACTCCTTGGAAGAAAAGTTATGACTCACCTAGATAGCATATTGAAAAGCAAAGACATTACTTGGCCAACAAACGTCCATGTAGTCAAGGCTATGGTTCTTCCAGTAGTCATGTATGAATGTGAGAATTGGGCTGTAAAGAAAGCTTAGTGCCAAAGAATTGATACTTTTGAACTGTGGTGTTGGAGAAGACTCTTTTTTTAATTTAAATTTATTTATTTTAATTGGAGGCTTATTACTTTACAATATTGTATTGGCTTTGCCATACATCAACATGAATCCACCACTGGTGTACACGTGTTCCCAATCCTGAACCCGCCTTCCACCTCCCTCCCCATACCATCCCTTGGAGAAGACTCTTAAGAGTCCCTTGGACTGCAAAGAGATCCAACCAGTCCATTCTTAAGGAGATTAGCCCTGGGATTTCTTTGGAAGGAATGATCCTAAAGCTGAAACTCCAATACTTTGGCCACCTCATGCGAAGAGTTCACTCATTGGGAAAGACTCTGATGCTGGGAGGGATTGGGGCAGGAGGAGAAGGGGACGATAGACGATGAGATGGCTGGATGGCATCACTGACTCGACGGACGTGAGTCTGAGTGAACTCCAGGAGTTGGTGATGGACAGAAAGGCCTGGCGTGCTGTGATTCATAGGATCACAAAGAGTCAGAAACGACTGAGTGACTGAACTGAACTGAATCTTCAAACTGGAAAGACAGTCTTTTTTTTTAAGTATTTATTTATTTTAATTAGAGGATAATTACTTTACAAAGTTGTGATGGTTTTTGCCATACATCAACATGAGTTGGCTATGGGTATACATGTGTCCCCCCATCGTGAACTCCTCTCTCCCCACCTGGATTGTCACAGAGTACCAGCTATTGGTGCCCTGCTTCATGCATCAAACTTGCACTGGTCAGCTATTTTACATGTGGTAATATACATGTTTCAAAGCTATTCTCTCAACTCATCCCACCCTTGCCTTCTCCCACTGAATCCAAAAGTCTGTTCTCGTTTGCTGTCCTGCATGTAGTGTCATCATTACTGAAACAAGAAAGACAATTTTTATAGTCTATCTAGTTAGAAAATTTGCCCCAAGGACACAGTATCATACCCCAGAGCCTTATATTATGCCTGAGCTTCAATCCTGAATCCTTATATAGCCCTACTTCCTTCTCTATGGTTCTTGCTTTTCTATAATAGATTAAGTACTAAAAATAGATACTCCCAGCCTAAGAATTTCAGACATATTATGGCTTCTGTACTGTACTATTTGAGTATATCAGAACTTAGGGCACTATTATTAGACTCAGTTTATACCCTTCTACCCCACTGTGCCTTATCTTTAGACTCCACTTCTGTTCATGCCAGTTAGGATGTCAAGTTATCAAATTCTGCTCAAATGTTAGGACCCTGCTTTGGTATGTGCTCTCATGCCAAGCATGGATTTGTAAACATTAAATCCACTGCTTTTTTAACATTGTCTATATCCTGTTCCCTCTGTTTTAACATGACACCTAGATTTCTGACTACAGTTTTTCCCTTTGGATCCATTATACACTTGAGCCACTTATTCTGTCGGACTTGACTTCTATCTTATTCTCCTCATGTTACCTGTGAGTGAGACTTATTCTCCACAGAACTGTCTGTGGGGAACCCAGCTACAGGGTCTGGAAAGCAAGCATGAGACAGCAGCTTCTTGGTTTTGAGGCCAAGTCCTAACCCTGGTTAAGAAGCTGACAACACTGATGCAATATCTACATAAAATGGTTAAATCAGACATGACCAAAACATTTCAAATTCTGACCTATTATTGGTGAGGACAGAGATTCCTGGAGTCTTGCTACCCCCAGGAGTGTATAAATGGGCAGACCTGAATTAGAATCTTCACAGGTGGTAGACAGAAGGAAGACAGAGTGGCCAGCATGGGCTGAGAGCAGCAATCAGGTAAGATTTCTGATTGCTATGGTATATGAATTAGCCTGAGCCTTTCATTTAGATTGTGTGTGTGTGTGTGTGTGTGTGTGTGTGTGTGCACGTGTGTGTATGTGTGTGTACTCTGGGCACTGAGAGCTTCTCAAGCAAGTTTCACTCAAATCACAGATTTCTCCTCTGGAGCAGTAGAGTGCTCTAGCTTTCTTTCTCCCCTGCTTCACTCTTACCACATAGTTAGGTTGTGCCTGAAGAGTTGTTGGTGTTTATAGAAGATGGAGTCTTTTCCTGAGGAGGACTGTACTTCTCTCGGAGAGACTAAAGCTGATGAACAACTATCAGCTGGCCTCATTAAGGATGATGCTGGCAAGAGAAGAAGTGGAGGGGAGAATGAAAGCTCCTGTTCCTAAGCCAGGTAGGACTTGAAGGGAGAAACCAGGGAGCTAGGGATCTTGTGTGAAAGCTAAGGAGGTCTTGAGAGTGATACCAGAAGTGTGGGCATGAGATCTGTTTGGATAATAATTTCTCACACTTCTACAGTGCTCTTTGCTTTGCAAAGTGCTTCCATCTCTGTGATTTCACTGGGCCCTTCTAGTACCTCTGTGAGGTTGTTAGATTTGGTATTAGAGGTGAAGGAATTTGCTCACGCTCACAAAATGATTCAATGACAGAAATGGAACTAAAAACCTAGGCTCCTGCTTCCCTCTCCTGTGTCCTCCCACAGGAGCAGGCTGGCTGCCTCTGAAAGCCAATGAAGGCCCAATTTCTCTGTGGTGAGTAGCTTTTCAAGTGTGTTCTTAGAACAGGAATAGAAGCCTCAGAGTGAAGGATTAATCTGTTGCTGGTTATTCCTGTGGCCTGGAGCTCTTTTTCCTTAATACATGCAAAGAGCTTTCCAGAATTCAACTTTACTTTCTTTAGCAGCTCTAACAGATAGTTGTTGGTTATTGTTGTTTAGTCATGTTCAACTCTTGGCTCCTCTGCCCGTGGGATTTCCCAGGCAACACTAAAGTGGGTTGCCATTTCCTTCTTCAGGGGAACTTCTCAACCCAGGGATTGAAACTGTATCTCTTGCATCTTCTGCATTACAGGCAGATTCTTTACCACTGAACCACTAGGGAAGCCCTGTGGGTTATTGCTTTCTTTTATTATTCCATTTTTTAAAAATGTTTATTTCTGCTATTCAAGCTGATTACCTTGCCAAACACTGATTTTTCTTCCTGCAGAGCACTGGAATTAAATGGGCAGGTCTTATACATTCCTTATGAGGATCACTTGGCTTTGTACTGTTTACACCCAGCCATTTGAAGTGCCTCTTGAGAAACCTATATGCAGGTCAGGAAGCAAAAGTTAGAACTGGACATGGAACAACATACTGGTTCCAAATAGGAAAAGGAGNGAAATTAAAAGATGCTTACTCCTTGGAAGGGAAGTTATGACCAACCTAGATAGCATATTCAAAAGCAGAAAAATTACTTTGCCAACAAAGGTCCACCTAGTCAAGGCTATATTTTTCCAGTGGTCATGCATGGGTATCATAGTTGGACTGTGAAGAAAGCTAAGCACCGAAGAATTGACGCTTTTGAACTGTGGTGTTAAAGAAGACTTTTGGGAGTCCCTTGGACTACAAGGAGATCCAACCAGTCCGTTCTAAAGGAGATCAGTCCTGGGTGTTCTTTGGAAGTACTGATGCTGAAGCTGAAACTCTAATACTTTGGCCACCTCATGTGAAGAGTTAACTCATTGGAAAAGACNGCTTTTGAACTGTGGTGTTAAAGAAGACTTTTGGGAGTCCCTTGGACTACAAGGAGATCCAACCAGTCCGTTCTAAAGGAGATCAGTCCTGGGTGTTCTTTGGAAGTACTGATGCTGAAGCTGAAACTCTAATACTTTGGCCACCTCATGTGAAGAGTTAACTCATTGGAAAAGACTGTGATTCTGGGAGGGATTGGGGGCAGGAGGAAAAGGGGACGACAGAGGATGAGATGGCTGGATGGCATCACCAACTCGATGGACATGAGTTTGGGTGAACTCCGGGAGTTGATGATGGACAGGGAGGCCTGGTGTGCTGCAATGCATGGGATCGCAAAGAGTCGGACAGGACTGAGTGACTGAACTGACTGATTTGAAGTGTGGTTTCTCTTCTAGAGAACGATACCACCATCAGCACTGAGAAACACAGGGACTCAGAAACTGAGCAGGTTATCTCTCTTTGAATGATTATCTTCAAGCATTATTCTGATTGTGCAGATGAGCTGGAAAAATGGGCATTTTCTCTCCCCTAGTCAGTAGGCAAAACTGTTCCAGGAATATGACAAGTGGAGTTGATCTCCATGGGGCTGTAAATTTAAGGTACTCCTGTGGGCAGACAGTAAGTAAGGGAGACATTTCATAACCTGGCACTAAAAGACCTAAAGTATGTATATGCAAAAACGTAAATATCCCATTCCCTCTCTGTAGCTACCTCCGATTGCTTCTCCAAGATACAGCAGCCAGGGGTGGCTTTCTTTCCTCTCTTTCATGTATGCACCCTCAAACTGACCTCTAAGTGACTGCTCTTTTGCTCTTAGACTTCCCTGTTATTTCTTGTAACACAAATGTTGAGAGGGAGAACAGCATGTGATTAATTTAGGGCCCTCAATTCCTAGTGATGACCCTACCTTTAAGCAAGTTATTGAGCACAGACATACCTGGGAAGAGTATCTACTCACTCTTCTTCCCACTTCATAATTGTGATATGGCCCTTCTATCTTTCCACAACTACAGGAATAACTGAGCTTCTCTCCAGGATCAAGCAATTCTCTGACTATAGAAGTCAATTTGGTAGCTGCCCTAACTTTGAATTCCTGTAGTTCCTGAGCTGTGTCACTTCTGTTTAAACTGTGTCACTACTATGTCACTACTGTTTAAAAATATATGAAACTTTAAAAGAAAATCTCAAAAGTACACCATGGATACAAACAGATTTTGACTTACACTCTGGAGGAATCTGATTTACATTATCCTACTTGAGATTCATGCCTTAGTTATTAAAACACTGAGAGTGCTATTGATGATTTAGCCATATCAAAATGATAACAAATCAGTTTATTTCCTAGATCTTAAAACTTTTGAAAGTTGCTACTGGGTGGACAATCCCCTTCTCCACCTCCAAACCCTCCAATTTCTTCCTTAAAGATGTCTTTGTTTGAATAAAATTTGTTTATGACCTTCTTCAGATGTACCCTCCCTCAAATCTTTACACAGTGAGTATATGATCCATTCATAAAGCTGTGTAAGAGCTTAATCTGGACACTGTACTGTTTTAAATTACATTAGTCTTGTTTAAATTGCATTAGTTTTGTCCATTGGTGGTGATTTTTTTGTTTCTGGATCTTTTTTTTCAGCAGCTACTGGCTTGCTGTGCAAACAGCAACAACAAAAAAACCCTTCCAGTGTTTTTAAGGAAGTCCTCCTTGTATAGATAGTTTATAAACTAATTAAGATACTTTGCATTAATTACTTCCATTTCATATGGCTAGATCTTAGTCATTCTTTTAGACTGACATCACACTCATGTGCTCACCCTTCCGGTTTTGTCATCTGCCCATTAAGAAACACATTCCTTTTCTATTTTCATCATGAGAGCCTGATAGCAATGTGAATAAAGTAGGAGAGTCTATAACTTTCCATTATTGTCAGCAACGAATTAATACATCTGTTAGAGTGTTTGGTTGTTGTGATTGTTTAGTTGCTAAGTCATGTCCAACTCTTTTGTGACCCCATGAGCTGTAGCCCACAGGCTCCTCTGTCCATGGAATTTTCTGGGCAAGAATACTGAAGTGGGTTTCCATTTCCTACTCCAGGGGATCTTCCTGACTGAGGAATTGAAACTTCATCTATTGCATCTCCTTCATTTGCAGGCGGATTCTTCATCACTGAGGCACCTGGGAAGCCCCAGAATGGTTGATTACTTAACTATATATCCTCCTACTTTTTCAGGCCACATTTTATCTGCCTAACAACAGGAAGATTATGCTTTGTTCATTTCATATATGATACCTGTAAGGCATCTGTCTGATCTATCAGACTATTCACACTATCAAAAAAAGAACTGAGGTTAGTTCGGCCTGACTTGTTCTCTGTAAACCTTTGCTAATTTGTTGAAGACAAAATGGTCTCTATCTTGCCAGTTCAAGTTATTTGGATTTAATAAAGATAAATTATATGCTGTCAGAGCACCTATACTGTCCTGACCAACCCTAGAAGTGGAACTCAAATTCCAATCAACAGAGCTCATATTTCAGAAGTCATTTTTAACACGAAACTGACCCAGAAGTCACTGTGATAGAAATAAAAGCTGGAAAACTGAGAGAACATGACCTTACCTTTGTCTAATAGGAAAGAAAAGGAGGGAAATACTGGTCTGTTACCTTTTCTGTTCATTTTAAGCAATCTTATTTCTTTCTTTACCGTTTGGGATAGAGACCAAGTGGAAATTTAAAGGATGTGTGTTAGTAGGCGGATTGAAGCAGACTTAAAAGTCAAAAGGAATCAAAAAGACTTAAGGCAGCTGTAGTCAGTAAAAAGAGAGTAACTTGAGGTCAAAAGTTGGGCTGAAATATGAGACTCTGGTACATATTAGGTAAGTGCCCTTGAGTAAGTCATTTAATACTTTTGAGCCCTGGTTTCTGGGTTTTTGCTTTTTTTTTTTTTTTTTTTTCAGATGAATGGTACTGCATAAAGTTGTTGCGAAGATTAAAATCCTTCCTTCACAAGATATAAAAGCAAAGAGAAACTGTGTTCAACAGGGACTTATTTTCCTGCTGCTCTAACTTTGGGGACTGTCTTTTTGGGGGAATCTTATTTTGCCATTTTGTAACATTATATTAGTACAAGATACACGTGTGAATCTGATAAAGTGTGTAGGAATCTCCATACCTTTTGAATTGATGGTAAAGCTTGAAATTTAGACAGCATCATTAATGTTGAGTATTTTACTATTTTTTACCTTAGAAATTCAAAGTATGTTTTTTTCTATAACCTGAATTCCTTATTATTAACCTGTATTAGACAAATCAAGATTTTTTTTTCAGTTTTTTGAACTGGAAAGATAAGGTATAGCTAAATTGTTTAGATAAGTGATCTCCAACATAGGCTGTGCAAAACAAGCTATTGGGATATGGTAAGAAAAATAATGTAATTATAGTTACTGTTGACTCAATGTTTTACATTTTCTGCCTTTTGTATAAGTTTTGTATATAATTAGACTGCTACATTAATATAATTTCCCTACAAATTTGGGGAACACATG
>SJYA01003471.1:103519-115479 GCA_006410615.1 Neotragus moschatus
ACTCGCAATTGGAATCTTATTTCACAGCAATCTACTCATCCCCATATTATTCACTTCACAGAGCAAAGCAAGCACTGAATATGAACTGAGTAGCTTTATGTTTTCTAATGATTCAACCCACTGTTAATGAAAATGCATCCCTTTTTATGACTGCCTTAAGTGATGAATGATGAACTACTTTATCTCTCTCTATACCTTTGTATCTGGATACAGTAAACCGTAAAATGTGCTTTTAGGTACATTCAGAAGTAAGGGATTCTGGTTTGTGAACTGCTTTATCCTTAGGTCCATTTGTTATTTCTGTCTCACAAATATAAGCCATGAGTGGACTTTGAAGTGAGAAGTAGAGAGCTACCAGAGGAAATATTAGATTGAAAATAGGTCTGTCTAGTTCATTCACAGCCCCTAACTCCTATCTTTTTCCCTCTACTTGCTGGGTAATAGAAGAAAATCACTAAACTGCACACTGCCTGCTAATTTACACTCTATAAATTGGCAAAAGAAGAAAGCATTCCACATCTTAATTACACACTTTTTAAAAAGCCCAATCTGCATCATATATTCAATAAATACTTGTTGATAGAAGTGTCAGTTTTCAAAGGAAATCACAAGCTTCAAACTGAATTCTTATACTGCCACTTTTGTTCCTCTAGCTTTGTTTTCTCAAATTGCAAGTGAAGCCTACCCTCCAGAGCTGCAGGAAATAAAAGTCAAATCAGCCCAGGGACTATAGTCATGAAAACAATAAGTAAAATCTAGAAACCAATTAAGCATTATATCTACTCCCCAAACAATCATTCCATCTAAGACCACAGCATTCTACTAGGCTGAATATCCAAAATCTCAGTCAGTCATGCCTGACTTTCTGCAACCCCATGGACTGTAGCCCGACAGGCTCATCCATCCCTGGAGCTCTCCAGGCAAGAACACTGCAGTGGGTTGCCATTCCCCTCTCCAGGGGATCTCCCTGACTCAGGGATCAAACCCATGTCTCCTGCATTGCAGGCAGATTCTTTACCATCTGAGACACTAGGGAAGCCCAGGCTGGATATGCAAAGCAGCCAACTAAAAGGAAAGCTTGAACCTCATCTATTACCCAAATAGAGAAATTATTTGAATACATATTTGTATGCATCAACTTATTGAGATAAAAGATTGAGCCAGGCAATTTGTATGTTTTGTAAAGTATTTGTCAAATGAAAGCTTACACTAGACTTCTAATTTCGATTGCAGCTTTAAGAGAATTTATTGATTGTGAGAATATTTCTTCAAGGGAGACAATAACATTTGCCTTCATGGTTATATTCCCCAGGATTGTTGAACAGATTATTAATTTTAAATCACATTTGAATTTCAATAAGTGCATGTATAAGTAAATGATTCTGCATAGCCTGAGTTAGTATATCCCATTCAGAGAAGAAAAACTTTAGTTACGTGAGCATTAGCATTTTCCTTTTTACTGCAGTGATATATAATTCCTTTTTCCAGATTCTGAGAAATGCTGCTGCAAAATGCACTCCAGATACCAGGTGAAAGCCCATGACTTGCCTATAAAAAGCTGCTCATTTAAATACAAACACCAGCTAAAAGGCAAGGGAAATATGTTTCATCATCTTTGCCTATTCGTTCACCCTCTCCCAAAAGACTTGATACCTTCTCCTTTTCTGTGTGATTATTAACTGCAATTTCTGATGCAGTGCTTGGTCAGTAATTAAGACAGATAGGTGAGAAGGATTCTAGCACTACTAGTTGACTCCAAAGACTCAGAAAAAAAATAAGTGGCATTGATTACAGCAGCTTCAATGAATAATCATTTAGTCTCTGATAATGTAGACTGTAAATGATTGTGTAGGTATGAGTTATGAGGGAGAAAAGAGACCTAGAGATAGAAGGAGAGATGAAGAACTAACAGTGATTCATGTCAAGTATAAAAACTTAAGAAATTTTGAACACAATGGATCATAGTCTATAAAATAAGTCTAACTCAATACTAAAATAAATTATTGTGCTTAATGCCACCAAGTATTTTTCCTTAAAAAATTCAGTTTGGATGATTTGTATGACTTTTCATTTTAGACTTTCTAATATAGGTGTTGACAAACCAGAACTTAAAGCTAGAAGATTTTGAGGTGAGGTAATAAAACATCTCCTTGGAAGGAAAGCTATGACAAACTTATGTGTGCTAAGTCACTTCAGTCGTGTCCAGCTCTTTGCAACCACCTGGACTGTAGCCTGCCAGGCTTTTCTATCCATGGGATTTTCCAGACAAGAATCCTGGAGTGGGTTGCCATTTCTTTCTCCAGGGAATCTTCCTGACCCAGGGATCGAATCTGTGTCTTTTATGTCTCCTGCATCTGTAGGTGGATTCTTTACCACTAGTGCCAACTGAGAAGCTCTAGACAAACCTAGATAGTGTATTAAAAAGCAGAGACATTACTTTGCCAACAAAGATTTGTATAATCTAAGCTATGGTTTTCCCAGTACACATGTACAGATGTGAGAGTTGGACCATAAAGAAGGTTGAGCACTGAAGACTGGATGCTTTCAAATTGTGATGCTGGAGAATACTCTTGAGTGTCTCTTGGACTGCAAGGAAACCAAACCAGTCAATCCTCAAAGAAATACACCCTGAATATTCACTGGAAGGACTGATGCTGAAGCTCCAGTACTCTGGCCACCTGATGCCAAAAGCCAACTCACTGGAAAAGATCCTCATGCTGGGAAAGATTGAAGGAAGGAGGAGAAAGGGACAACAGAGGATGAGATAGGTGGATGGCATCACCAGTTCAATGGACATGAGTTTGAGCAAACTCCAGGAGATAGTGAAGGATAGGGAAGCCTGGCATGCTATAGTCCTTGGGGTCGCTAAGTGTCAAACATGACTTAGAGAGACTGAACAACAACAATAAAAAATAAAAATTTTAAAAAAACCTTTCCCTTTCCCATCTATCACTCGAGTTAATAAACATCAAGGAGAAAATGGATTTTGTTGATTTAAACAAAAAGAGCTTACAGAATTGTGTTTATGGAAAATAAGCGTACTTCGTACTTCAGTGCTTTCAACTGAGAATATGACCATTCACAAATGGGTTTGGATTTATCCATAGTATTAACATTTCAAAATGCCATTTTTAGCACATGTGTAAGTCACAGAATGTAGCCTAATGATTTGATTAGTGTAGAAGAGAATGTGTCTCTACCAGGGCTGTGCAGAGGCCTGGCTAGGCACATCTTGGCCTTTCCTTTTAATGCACAAGCATTAATTGGATATTGCCATGAATGTAGGATTGAAAGAGACACTGAACCTAGAGTGTCCATTTGCCCCTAAGTGCTAACCAATGTGATCCTTTTATTGGTTTAGTTATTCTTTCAGTTTATATATTTTTAAAGGCCAATTTTAGAGGCCTCTTGAGTATATACATAATGAATAATATAGGCCTATTTGTCTGGCACTTAATTACTTGCCAAACAGGGAGAATCACAATATTAAGGAGGGAAAGAAAGGAGGAGATATCTCCAGGCAGCATTTGGATAAATTATAGAGGTTCTTTACATTCACTGATTGTATGTGATGGGGAATAGCATTTGATAGGTAAGAATAAAATGAGAGAAAAAGAAAACTGTGTGGCTGCTATCAATCTTCAAAGAAGCTCAAGGGATTCTGGGCTTCTGCAGGATGGTATAAAAAGTACTGGCATGCATACTCAGTTATGTCTGACTCTTTGTGACCACATGGACTGTAGCCCACCAGTTTCCTCTGTCCATAGGATTTCCCAGGCAAGAATACTGTGGTGGGTTGCCATTTCCTCCTTCAGTTCATCTTCCTGATCCAGGGATGGAACCCACATCTCCAGCATTGCAGGGGGATTCTTTACCGCTGAGCCATGGGGGAAGCCTGAAGAGTACTGGAGAAGGCCATAAATCTATCTCTCAAAAGTCTTCCATAGAGTCTGAAAGTATCACACTTTGAGGTTAAGATGTGAGAGGCTCTCATCACAGTCCTAACTTACTACCTCAAAGCAGAAATTCATTAGGCTTTTTTCATCTATTAATGGCTTAATATGGGTTATTTTGTCAGATCAATTTCAATCACCTAGCAAATCCCTGAGAGAAAAGAATACAATAAGAGGTGAGGGTTGCTAGTGAGAAACAGAAGGAGAAATATACAGAATATAAATGATTATTCCAGCCAAATACTTTTTAGTGGAGAACCCGCTCAGTTGAGGGAATAATATAAAGAAAGTGGAGGCCTAGGCACTGTATGGGCAGAGCCTAGAAGAGCAAAGGTAGAGAAAGAACACATGAGTTCAAGGCCAAAATAATCTTTGGTCTCTTTTGTAGCTTAGCTGAGCATACTAGCCTAGTCTTCTATCTATGGCAGCAGACCCCAGACTTTTTGTCATCAGGAACAGATTTAGTGGAAGACAATTTTTCCATGGTAGATGGGGGTGGGAAGTAGGAGGAGATGGTTCAGGTGGTAATGCAAGCAACAGGGACCAGCAGTTGAAGCTTCACTTGCTCGCCTGCCACTCACCTCCTCCTGTTCCGCCTGGTTTCTAATAAGCCTCCATGGTACCAGTCTCTGGCCCTGGGGTTAGGGACCCCTGGTCTATAGCATCTATTTTTTTCAGTCTTTGTTGAGCAGATGGTAGCCATGGTAGTGAAAGGAGACATTTAGTAATTACAAGCCACCTCCTCACTTTTTTGGTCCTTTTCTTTTCAGATTCACTTTTCAGGCTTACACTCTGTGATCAAAAAACACTAGGACATTTGTTCTTCCTTGTGATCACAGAGTATAAACCTGAGGAGAAAAGTCTTGAGAAAAAGTAGAGTATAATATCAATTAATTGGAAACAATTTTGTCAAAATCTTTGGGTTGGTTAACAGACTTCTTTGTGAAAAGCCACATGTAAGATAATCAGCTTGTAGAAATTACTTAGTATTAACCTTGTCTTCACATGACATCTGGCTGTGAAGAGCAATGGCATTGATAAAGAGCTAGATGTTGTATATTGTGGTTAATTCGTTACTGTTTCTTTTAACCCCTGAACACTCTCATTTTCAGACTGGAATTAATAAGGAAAAAAGGAAAGACACTGCATTTGTGTAGTCCTGAGTAAAGGATTGGAAAAGACAAAGGCATTCCTGGTGTTTCGTTGAAATGCAGGTTCTCGTCCTCTTAGTTGTACATCTCTTATCACTATAAAGTAGGATTTTAGTTATTTGCTTTTTGGAATTAGCATTCTATTTGATTTAAGACTTGGAAAAACTGGAGGGACTCTCCTGAAAATGTACCCAAGTAATCAACAAGATGAAGACTCAGCCCTAACACAATTATGGCTACTCTGCCTGGAGAAGAGTAAGGATAATATAGTGTACAAGAAAATATAGGAGGGTTATGTAGAGAAAAGGTAGACGCTGACAACTTGTTTTCTATTACTATGAAATAGTTTACAGAGAAAAATTAATTTTAAAGAAGAACAAATCTTAGTTGCCCCAAAAATGTTTTTGAGGATTAAGTTAAAATTGTAAAGTAATTAACCTCCAATTAAAATAAATAAATTTATATTTAAAAAATAAATAAAAATAAAATCAATTTACAAAAAAAACACATATTCATGGGAATGTAAACTATGTGAGAAAGATTGGAAAGTCTCTATGAGTTCTTGAGATATAATAGTCATGAATACACAGAAATTTGCAATAATATTCTTTATAACTTTTTATTATAAAATTTTCTTTGCCTCACTGGGCAGCATGCCAAACCTTAGTTCCCTGACCAGGGATGGAGCCCATTGCCCCTAGCAATGGAAGCATGAAGTCTTAATCACTTGGCTACCAGAGAAGTCCCTGTTACAAAATATTTTAAAATAATGAAAAAGAATAATGATACCATTATTTTCTTGTTTAAATTTTTCTGATAGTCTTAAAATCAACACTGTATTTTTAAATAATTAGATGAAAAATGATTAAAAAGTGTTAAAGTTGAGAAAAATTACCTCTATTTTCTATAGATTGGGCATTTTTATATTTTCTCTCCAAAACCTTCTTTGACATTCTTGTCTAGCTTTTATTTCTGTCTGCCCTCCTCATTTAATTAAGATTTTTAGAAAATATCCAATAACTTTTAAAGTACCAATGTACTGTATGAAATGCATGGATAGTAACACAACCAAAGCAGAGCCTCTACCTTCATATTGCTTAAAGTCTTATGAGGGATACAGAGCAGTGAATGAAATAATAGAGTAATTATGACAGCAGAGTAGTGAATAGGCTGTTATGGAAGCAGAAGAGTGAAGTCTTGGAAGGAGTGAAGTGAAGTGAAGTGAATTCGTTCAGTCGTGTCTGACTCTTTGAGACCCCGTGGACTGTAGCCCACCAGGCTCCTCCGTCCATGGGATTCTCCAGGCAAGAATACTGGAGTGGGTTGCCATTTCCTTCTCGAACGGATCTTCCCAACCCAGGGATCAAACCCAGGTCTCCCTCATTGCAGGCAGACGCTTTAATCTCTGAGCCACCAGGGAAGCTTGGAAGGACACTTAATATATCAAATCTGCAAGAGTTAATCTGAGTGAGATAAATATGTCTTAAGTAAAAAGAAAGAATGGAGAGCATTTCAAGCACAGAAGTATATTTACAAAAGCAGAGTTGTGAAAGGCCTGACCATTCTAAAGAATGACAAGAAGTTCAAAAACAGGAGGAGTCAAGTCTGACATCTAGGTTTCTGGGTTAGGGAATTTGGTTGCTTGAGGCTATTTACTGAGAATAGAAGCAAAGGGGGAGGAACTGTTTCAACACTTTGAGGTTGGAGTTGGAGGTTGATAAATTCAGTTTTGGTTATACTGAATTTGAGTAGCCTGAGAGAAGTTAAAGTCAAGATATCTAATAGTTTAGAAAGGAAATCTGGATTGAGGATGAAGTTTATGATATATTGTTGTTCAGTCATTGTCATGTCCAACTTTTTGTGACCCCATAGACTGCAGCACACTAGGCTTTCCTGTCCTTCACTATCTCTCAGGGTTTGCTCAAACTCATGTCCATTGATCAGTGATGCTATCCAACCATCTCATCCTCTGTCACCCTCTTCTCCTCCTTCCCTCAAGCTTTCCTAACATCAAGGTCTTTTGCATTGAGTCAGCTCTTTGCATCAGGTAGCCAAAGTATTAGAGCTGCAGCTTCAGACCTTCCAATGAATATCCAGGGTTGATTTCCTTGAGGATTGACTGGTTTGATCTCCTTGGTGTCCAAGGGATTCAAGAGTCTTCTCCAGCACCACAATTTGAAAGCATCGATTCTTCAGTATTCTTTATGTTCCAACTCTCACATCCATACATGACTACTGGAAAAATCATAGTTTGACCATATGGCCCTTTGTGACATATTAGCATATAGGAATAGATCACATGGAGAAGAGAGTGTAAAATGAAAAAAGTCAAGGGCTGAGGGTAGGAAACTAAAAAAGACCTATATTTTTAAGGACCCTAAAGGAAATAGAGTTACCACCAAAAAAAGACTATTAAGAAGTGCCTAAATAGATAGGAAGAAAAGTAGAACGGTGTCTTAGAAACCAAAAGGCAAAGGGGCATTTCAGTAAGACAGAGATCAATATCACCATTGGATTTAACAATAAATTGGTCATTGTAGACTCTGGAAATTCCAGTGGATCAGAAGAGTGGAAAGAAGATTTATAGTAAGTTGCAGAGTCAACAAGAGGTGTGGACATTGAATCAGTGAACGTAAACAATTTTTTAAAGAAATTTGGCAGGATGTGAGACTGTCTAAACAGACTACAAGGCAGAGGTGTGATGATCGTAGGAGAGACAATCAGATTTGGAATAGGCTAAAAAAGATACAGGAGAACAGTGTGGAGATTCCTTTAAAAATTGCAAATAGAACTGCCATATGACCCAGCAATCCCACTGCTGGGCATACACACCGAGGAAACCAGAATTGAAAGAGACACGTGTACCCCAANTTGATATAGCTCTTTGAATTTACTGCGTGGATACTGCATAAGGACAATGAATATGAAATGTGAGGAAATTGGCAAATTGAAGTGATAGATAATAGGATCTAGGCTGGAAGGCTGAGCTCTGAAGAACTGATGCTTTTGAATTGTGGTGATGGAGAAGACTCTTGATAAAAATTGAGTCTTTGAAAGACATAAGTGCTAAATCTAAAATTCTAAATGCTTGTAACTAAAATTTTAATGAAGAGGCTTGGCAAAGGCAAGTGGTCAATATGCAGTGATCTGGGATAACAGTGGTAGTACAGTGAAAGTATGGGATTTGGATTTAGTGAGACTCTGACACAATGCTGGTGGTAGTTTTGTGTGTCACTCTAGCTGTGGCCTAAAGGCATAAGAACAGTGGAAAAAGAAGAACTTAATAGGAGTTGGTGACTGTCCTGATAAAATGGGTAAAGTGATGAATTATAGATGGAAAAATGTTACGAGAGAGAGACAGGAAAGGGACATTTATGAGGAAAAATATGATGAGCTCTGTTTTGGAATCGAAGAATTTATAGTAATGATTATTAGCCATGGAAAGATTTTAGTAAGACATATGAGACTATATATTACCTGAAGATCTAGCTTTACTGTCATCAACACACATATGATAGAATCCATGAAGTCGAATGAAATTTCTAAGGTAAAGAGTGAAAAAAGGACAGAGGCAGTAAAAACTAAGTCCAGAGAGACATGTAGAAGTAAGAATAACCAGTGAAGTAAATAAAGAATAATTATGTGGGGAGAAAGGAAAAGAATCAGGATACTGTTACAGATGCCAAAAGAAGAAAACGTTTCATGATAAAGGTGATGGTTAACAATGTGCTGTGAGGAGATAATGTGGATTTTTAAGAAGTTAGTGGTGAATACTGAGAAAGTAGTTGTCATAATGAGGTGGAGCAAGGTAAAAATTGAAGAGTTATGTATAGGAACATTACACAGAAAAAGGAATAAGTTTATGTGTACCACTTGAGAAGTTTGATCATGAAAGGAAAAAAAATGTGGTACTAGAGAGAGCAATAGGATATTATAATAGTTGTTTTCAAGGCTGGGTATACCTACTTTCAAAAAAATATTAAATATTAAAATGCTTATTACATGTTTTATGTAAAATCTACTAATTATTGACCAGATTCATCAAGCTGTCCACCAATGTACAGGGCCAATAAAAACCTCTAGTTGATTGTCTGTTGATGCTAGAATATTAATGCTACAGTTAAGTCAGCTCAAATGTTTAATCATGTATAATATAACCTGACAATGTTTTCCTTTAACTTTTGGAATAAAATCTCAAGAGTTTATGTGGTAATATAAATGATTAGATTATAAACACAGGCTAAATTTGGGGGCTTGGAATACTAATGGTATTTAATGATTAGAAATAATACTTCTAAGGCTTTACCCTTAGAATTTATTTTTCTGTTCCTTATTTCTAAATCCAGGAAAGCAAAAACCTGTATCCATTTTTACAAGTATAATTTATTTTGAAATAGTTCAACTCTGTAAATATATTTTGGAACAGAATAAAGAAGCTGTATTATTTTGTTATATTGTTCAGTCAAAATAGAAGAATAGTGGATAGAGGAATGAGTAGCCACTTTATTGGAAATAGCTTCTGTTTTTGTGCCTCAATTTTCATTATGTGCTCCCAGAGGAGCCTGGTAAGCTACAGTCCATGGGGTCGCTAAGAGTCAGACACTATTGAGAGGTTTCACTTTCACTTTCATGCATTGGAGAAGGAAATGGCAACTCACTCCAGTATTCTTGCCTGGAGAATCCCAGGGACAGAGGAGCATGATGGGCTGCCGTCTATGGGGTCGCATAGAGTCGGACACGACTGACGCGACTTAGCAGCAGCAGCAGCTCCCTTTACCAGAGTGGTGAGAGATGGAAAATGCACAGTTTGGGGGTTCAGATTTCAATTTCAATGTGAACTATGCCACTAATTAAATGTGGGCACTTAACCTCAATTGATGCTTTTGAACTGTGGTGTTGGAGAAGACTCTTGAGAGTCCCTTGGACTGCAAGGAGATCCAACCAGTCCATTCTGAAGGAGATCAGCCCTGGGATTTGTTTGGAAGGAATGATGCTAAAGCTGAAACTCCAGTACTTTGGCCACCTCATGTGAAGAGTTGACTCATTGGAAAAGACTTTGATGCTGGGAGGGATTGAGGGCAGGAGGAGAAGGGGATGACCGAGGATGAGATGGCTGGATGGCATCACTGACTGGATGGACACGAGTCTGAGTGAACTCTGGGAGTTGGTGATGGACAGGGAGGCCTGGAGTGCTGCAATTCATGGGGTCGCAAAGAGTCGGACACGACTGAGCGACTGAATTGACTGACTGACTGAACCTCTCTGAACCTTAGTTTTCTTACCTGTGAAGTGGGAATGATATTATTTACTGTAGAATTTTGAGGATTTAATAAGTTAACTTGTGAAAAAGCATCTAGCTCATTGTCTAGCCTAGATTTTTTTTCATTTTTTATTGTGTTTCCTTCTTCTAAGCCTAACCACTCTTGTCTATAAAACCGCACCTATTTTCATTGTTTTTATTCATATCAGCTATAGTGCTTATAACTATTAATTCAATACAGGCTCATTAACAGTCATGAATTTGGTGGCCTTGGTAATTGATTCTAACAGCTAATGTGAAGAAATGTTTTCAAAGAGTACCTTTAATGACTGAGAATAAAAGACAATGTCATATAGCAGTTTTATCTACCTCTAATGAAGCAAACTCTGTTTTTCTTTTTTAAATCACATTATACTATTGGAGAGAGTTAAAAAGGAAGATGATAGGGACATATTAATTCGATGGGAAAAATTTTCTGTCACCTATATATTCCTTAGAATAAAGATATGCTCTTTTCAGCAATACTCATTATCACTAAATACTCCTATAAAAAGATAAAATTATTTTTCAGCCTAGTTATTTGGGGATGGTGATTGCAGCCATGAAATTAAAAGACGCTTACTCCTTGGAGGAAAAGTTATGACCAACTTAGATAACATATTCAAAAACAGAGACATTACTTTGCCAACGAAGATCCGTCTAGTCAAGGCTATGGTTTTTCCAGTAGTCATGTATGGATGTGAGAATTGGACTGTGAAGAAGGCTGAGCCTGAAGAATTGATGCTTTTGAACCGTGGTGTTGGAGAAGACTCTTGAGAGTCCCCCTTGGACTGGAAGGAGATCCAACCAGTCCATTCTGAAGGAGATCGGCCCTGGGATTTCTTTGGAAGGAATGATGCTAAAGCTGAAATTCCAGTACTTTGGCCACCTCATGTGAACAGTTGACTCATTGGAAAAGACTCTGATGTTGGGAGGGATTGGGGGCAGGATCAGAAGGGGACGACCAAGGATGAGATGGCTGGATGGCATCACTGACTGGATAGACGTGAGTCTGAGTGAACTCTGGGAGTTGGTGATGGACAGGGAGGCCTGGCGTGCTGCAATTCATGGGATCAGAAAGAGTTGGACATGACTGAGCGACTGAACTGAATTGAACTCAAGAAAAAGTAGATATGGTGCAAATATACAGAATCTTTTAAAAAAAATTTTAATGAAACATTTCAGTAATAATAGATGATAGCATGTCTCCAATTTAGTGTCAGCTGCTTCTAATACTTTTTAGAAATACATATAATATATATTATAAATAAATAAAATAAAATTTCAATGTCAGACTCCAGCTATTCTCTGTCCCAGATAAATTCAAGTGCTTAAAACTGAAAATTAACTTGACCTATATTTACACTAGGAAAACTGAAATACCAAGCATGTTTTCAATTAGTAAATTCTTTACTCTTTCCAAACCCTTAATGCTTGGTATAATCTATTTTAAGTTTTAGCACAAACTTACATTGACATAGGACACTGGTTTATAATAATATATATTAAATGTTAATGATATAGTAGATGCTGTCAGTTGGGTCCACAGTCCAAATT
>SJYA01003471.1:138657-191384 GCA_006410615.1 Neotragus moschatus
TCATTATAAACAAATATGTTGGCTGGATTTGAAGAGATTTAGAAATAAAAAGAAAATAAAATGTTATTTCTTAATATTTTGCCTATATCTGATACAGCAGAACTTCTTTGTAACATGTGCCATTATTAAATGGGTTAGAATCTAGCTAAACCATAAAATATAATAATAATAAATTTTTATAAAAATCTTAGGAGTTAGGCTACAAACAATGGTAACTACTCTTCCCCCTCTCTAGTATCATTAAGGGACTTCGTTCTCTGTGTACTATAGGCTTTAGTTACTGTCCAAAGAGAAAAAACTAAACTATAGCCATATTTATCATTTATTTACTGCTTAATCTCATTCATATCAACAAAAATGAAACATATTTCACAAGTATATGTGACTTGCTTGCCCTTTTGGAATTGATTTGTAAGGGGACCAAAGTTACTTAGTATTTTAGAGAACAAAAGTTATCTGACACTCCTGAGGAATAACTTAAATATTATAAGTATTTGCTAAAGCTTAAAAGTTTCCTGTTTGTGCACACAAATCCCATTTTTTATATATTTAAATCAGAATATCTCCAAATAAAATATTGGAATATTTTTCTAATAGTGCTTTTATGCTCTACGTTGATTCATCACTTTCCAGCTATTTGGATTATAAACTTTGGGGAATTAGGCAGAGAATGCTGAGGGACTGTTTGGCTCTTTCTATAGTTATACCCCAAATAAGCAGTATTTGTATATGTCACAATCTAGGAATAAGAACCACAAGGTAGGATCTGTGGCTGGTCTGTGATCTGCTGATCAAAGGTCCTTGGTTCATATTTCACACCCCCTTAGTGGGGCCAAGATGAGTTTGTTTTTAACCTCCATATGGGTTGGTTAACTTTTTTCAGCTAAATTGCATGACCACCCACTTTTACACCTGACCCTGGTCATCTGATGTGTGCCATTTGTCACAGGGCAAAGAAGTCAGTGTAGAGGCTTATGTACCCTTTCCCTAGTTCTGAAAATACTCAGAAAACATGCTCCAATCATGGTAGAACCCATTGCATCATCCTTTATGATGAATAATATATTATTTAGAAGCTAGTTAAGTACACTCCAGTTCCAGAACAACCAAAACCTTGCCAAATACTTTTAAAACTTTTAATGCTACAGTAATTGAAAATCCAGAGATACATAGGCATATAGAAATTTTGAGGCAAAAATATCCTGACCACTGAAGGAAAAGCAATAAACTCTGCTGTGTATACTTATAGAAAATTTAGAATTTTAAGTTCCAGTCTTCCTTACTACATGCCATTATGCTTAAATAAAGTCATCATGTTTTTCACCAATAGTTCAAGGGCTTTCTCATTTAGTAGAAATTAGATCTAATAGTCCCTGGTTACCAATAACTTAAAATCATGTAATATGTCTTTGATACAAGGAGTCAACACAGAACAGATAGGCATTAAACTTCCCAAGAGTTAAGTACTGTCATACATTTTTATAACAGAGCACAGTTTTAACATAGTGTCTGGCTAAAATAGAAATGTTGTTTGTTCATCCAGCACATTTATTGAGCACCAGCCATATGCTGTGAATGCAGAGCTTAATTCACTACCATCAAAAAGCTCAAAGTTCACTGGTAAAGATAAAGAAATGCTGAAATTAGTATATGGAAAAGATGTTATGGAAGTACAGAGGAATGGGTGACTAATTTATCCCTGGGATGAGTGGAAAGAAGGAATGAAGAGGGGAAGTTAAGCTCTAAGAGGCTTCACAGAGAAGCAGAGTGGGGTAAAAGGTTTGGCACCAGACAGACCTCATTTTAATTTTAGACTTTTCATTTATTATCTGTGAGGTTTTGGGAAAATCATTGAATCTTAGGCTCAGGTACCTCATCTGTAAAATATAGATAATATAAGTTTTTACAAGTTCTTAGGTAGGCTAAATGAATCCATGAAGAGCATAAGCCTGGAGCACAGTTGGCTTTTTTCTCAGTAACTAGTAGTTAATATTGACTGCTATTAAGAGAAGTTATCTACAAAGACTAGGATAGGGAAGAGACAATAGCATGTACATAAATTTGACTGAAATATGAAATGGTACATCAAGCTAGGAAGATAGAGGCCAGATGGTGAAAACATTTAAACATCTGTATTCAGCGTTAGGAATTTGGGTATTCTACTGGAGATGATAAAAGAATCACTGGAAAATTTTGATCACTGGGCTGCCAATGAGGAGGATGGTTTGAGGAGAGAGTATAAACTTAGAGTCAGAGAAATCAGTTAAGAGGAATCATTGTTATAATTGGTTCAGGTAAATATTTTATGCAGTGAACTGAGTCAATGGCAGTGGGGATGGAGCAGACATTTAAAAAGTAATTGAGATAGAAGAAAAAAGACTTGTTAACTAATGGAAAGATTTGAAAAATGAGAGTCTATTAAAACCATTGAGTTGAGGAAGGGAATTTAATTTTTTTTTTAATGAGACATGTATATTTATACATTGGAGAAAAAAATGGCAACCCACTGCAGTATTCTTGCCTAGAGAATCCCATGGACAGAGGAGGAGCCTGGTGGGCTACAGTCCATGGGATTGCACACAGTCAGACATGACTGAGTGACTAACACACACGTGTCTATATATTAAGGGGAAAGTTAAATGAATGAACATACATGAAAGTTAAATTTTATATAGAAGCAGGGTAATACATTCATAGTGAGGAAGCTTCTTAATATAGTTGATGTGGTGTATTTATCAAATGCATAGGAGGAAAGGACAAATTAATTCATTCAGAAAAATTTACTGAGTATCATTATGATAGGTGCTGGATGGAATAAATAAATCAATCATATATCACATGTTGATTAGTATTATCAAGAAAAAGCAGGATGAGGCTAGATAGTTATGGGGATGGTGTTTTAGAACGGATGGTCATAAAAAGACTCAAATGACATTTGAGCAACAAACTAGTGGGTGATAGAGGTCATTAATTATTCTGAAGACTAGGTAAGGACAGGTTAGTTAGGGTCGAATCTAGAATTCAGTTAGGTATCCAAATAGAATAAACAGTTGCATGTATAAGTCTAGACTTCAAGAAAGTGTTTATGGTTAGAGATAAAATTTGACAGTCTTCAGCATACAGATGGGATTTAAAGCCATGGAACAAGATGGGATACGGGAATACCTAAAATGTCGGGGAAGGTATAGGTCAAGGACTGAGCCCTGAAGTTCCAGTTTTTAGAGATTAGGAAGATGAAGGATGATATAGCAAAAGACATGGAGAAGAAATGACCAGTAATGTAGAAGGAAAATGAACAAATGTTTTGCTCTGGGGGCCAAGTGAAGATAATGTTTTAAGAGACATGAACTGCTTCAAATACTGAGTGGTCCAGCAAGTTGAAGTCAGTAACAGCATGCTTTTTGCTGACAGGAAAGGTCCAGTAGAGGAGAAAAATACATGGTGTGAAAGGGGCAGACAGGAAGTGGAAGAATTGCAGAACAAGGCCTTTGAGTAGGCAAGAAAAGATGATATCCAGTGCTCAAAACATTGGCGGAAGCAAGGTCAGTTCAGCCAAAGGGAAGTCTAACTGCATATGGGTACACGCTCACATATTTTCACTGTTTATAGCCCCATGTCTCCACTATTTTCAAAGCTTTCATTTTTATAGAATCATATTCTTAAAGCTTCCCTGCAGGCTCAGACAGTAAAGCGTCTGCTTACAATGAGGGAGACACAGGTTCAATCCCTGGGTCGGGAAGATCACCTGGAGAAGGAAATGGCAACCTACTCCAGTATTCTTGTCTGGAAAATCCCAAGGATGGAGGAACCTGGTAGGCTACAGTCCATGGGGTCGCAAAGAGTCGGACACGACTGAGCGCCTTCACACACACACACACATATATTCTTAAAACTTAATTTCTCCCTGGGGTTTTAAGCTGAGTAGGTGGGAATGATCTACTAGTGACCTTTGATTGCGATTCAGGTACAATCTCTGGTTCACTTTACGTTGCCAGTGCTAGAAGCTAGACGGTGAAATAAATAGCATCGTTCAACGTTTTCCGTGTAGCACAGCATCACAGTCCTAGGTGTAGTACGTGGAAGAGGGTGTTATTTTATGTCTACCCTTAGAAATCTCGCCAAGGTACTGAGCTGGCTTAGTCGCTGTTACAGTTGCTCTTTCAAGTTCTTTGAAGTGTCAAATGTGGAATAACATTTTTACTCTAGGTTTTGAAGTATTTCCCATGTATTGATCATCTCCCATTCATGAGGCCATACGTCATCTCAGTTAAATTGCTAGCATCTGGTACAGTGTGTGGCTTAAAGTAGCAAAGCAGTAAATGATTTGGAGAAGAGAGAAAAATGATAATTTCTGTCACTACAGGTCCAATATCCTCAGAGCGGGGTGGAAATGAAGTTAGCTTCGTACACTCTCCCTTCACTGCCTCACGTTGAGCCCAATAAGTGGTGTACGTTATGTTTGTGAATACTGGAAACACGGGGTGACATCGATAATATGAAGACAACCAGAGTAAATACCAACACTGTGAGCAGGACAAGAGGAGAGGGGGGAGTTAGGCAGCGCAGTTGTACCACTTTATTTTAAACTGATTTTATTCCTGCCTCCAGCTTTTACCAGGCTAATGTATACTGGACTAAAACCCCTGCCTTAATATTTGTCACTAAATACCAAATGGGCGTGCCTCGGTTGTATAGCGCACCTGCTTTTGCAAGCACTGAAAGCAGGTATTCCTGGAGTCTTCCTCTGACACTGACACTGACTCCTCCAAATGCTCATGAGGGACCCCAGCTCCCAAACCTTTTTCAGGACTCCTGCCGGCAAGGCTGCTCTGTTGACTTGGAAGGGCCTGCTGAGCATGTGTGAACAGCGCCGCGCATGCTCCGTGGAGCGCGCAGGTTTACTGAGGAGCTAGCAGAAGATTTTACTACGCCTCTCCCGCCTTCCCTGCCCAGTAAGACCCCGTCTCCTCTCTCCCAACCCCCGCCACGCGATCCCTCGCACCTCCCCGCCTACCCCCCGCCGCCTCCCCCCCTCGCTTCATCCTAGGCTGGGGAATCTCCATTGACGTTTGGGTGACGCTGCCGTGCCGCCGCGATCGGGAGTTCCAGGCGCCGCACAGGTAACGCCGCCGCTGCCGCCATATTGACAGAGCCGGGAGGGGGCCCGAGGGAGCGGGGAGCTGGCGGGGGAGGGGGGCGGGAGGGGCAGTCACCGCCGAACGACTGTCGCGGCGTTGGCGGCAGTGGTGAGCACAAACACAGCGGCAGCTCTTGGAGAGGCAGCACAGAGTTGTCTTCTCCGTGGGGAGCAGCAGCCTGCGGTGGCGACGACCCCTCGCTCCGAGTCTTTGAGGGACCCCACGGCAGAGGCAGCTGTCGCTGAAGGCGAGGCTGGGGATCCCGGCGGTGGCGGCGGCGCAGTGGCAGGCAGGCTCCAAAAACGGGATGCGCGGCCGCTTGGGCAGTTGGCAGCTCCTGTTCGAGTGCTCCTAAAGGGGCGATGTTACCGTTCGCTCCTCAAGACGAGCCCTGGGACCAAGAAATGGAGGTGTTTGGAGGCAGCGCAAGCAGCGGCGAGGTTAGTGTGGTTGCCAAGAGGGGTTGGGGCCACCCCCTTCCTCCTCTCGAGACCGTTGCTGGGGGGCCCGGGGGAGAAGGGGCATGGGGCTGGGAAGCGAGGTGCCAGGCCAGGCCCCTTGAGGCTGCGGGGCGGCGGACAACGCTCTGCTCGAACCGCGCTTTCTCTTGGGAGCCGGCGGGGATTGGGCGGCGGGATCGGGAGTCAGGAGTAAGTGCAGCCCGGGCCGGGCTTGGCCTCGGGGGAGTATCTGCCTTGCGGGCCACGCCAGAGTTGTGACTAAGTTTCTTCACTTTTTGACCTGAAGTGGAACTGGGGGATACGCCAGGTGCCCGCGCCTGGCTCCGCATGTTTCTCTTTCTCCGCTGCGCCAAGTGTGCTAGCTGCCAGTTTGAGGGACAGCTGCTGACTCCAGCTCTCTATTGAACACCGGGTGCTTTAGGAACCCAGCGCAACAGAAACAGCAAGGTGACGAACTCTGGGGACATTTACACATAGGGATGAATGCTCCTTAGTTACTTTTCTCATTTCTTTGTGGCTTGTTGTGGTTCTTTGTAACAACCTAAGTGGAGATTAACTGGAGGCAAGGTTTCTTTATCTACACTCAGGTGATGTTCTGCAGCCTCCTTGGCGGTCTCTTGAATTCTACCGCCCTCTTCCGCCCCTTCTCCCTTTGCCCAACTGCTGTCCCCGCCCCGTTGGTCAGTGAAAGAACAGGCAAAGTAAACTCCAGCCCTTATAAGAGGAATCTTTGGTAAGACAGCGAGGTTCAACCAAAATATTTTGGTTCGCCTCTCTTCCCGCTCTTCTTACTTCCTAAACTGTTCTGGTTACGCTTTGGTCAGCTGTGCAGTGAGAACTCAGATGTAAACAGGTTCTTTGTTTTTTATTGTTGTTTTGTTGTTTTTGTTGCTATTATTAGAAGCAGGCAGCGTTTAAAAACAAAAACAAGACTTTTGGGAAAGTCGGATGTTTTTCTGATAACCTAATCGATTGACAGCCTGGTAGTACAGTAGAGGCCATCACGATTACAGATCTCCTAAAATTTTGAAGGCCAAATTGATTCACAGTAGGATATTTTGAGGTAGGACTTGAAATCCTCCACATCTCTAGGTGCAGATTTGTCTTTTAAGTACTTGCTTCATCCTTAAAAATATACTTTGGAATGCTGTCTGTTTAATTTGTTCTTTTTCTTTTCAAATTTCCAACTGAGCTGGGGTTAAAATTACATGCCAGAATAATATTTAATAAGAAATGTAGTGGAAATATGGAAGAAGTCTAAAGTGGAACCCTCTCTATTTATAGGAAATATTTTACTATTACACTAAGGAATTCCTAGATACATTTTAATATTCTACATCTCTTAAGAACAGGATAAATGAAGAGGGGTTTGTTTCTTCTTGGAATGTTTCATACTTGCAAGAATTTTCTAGAAGATTACTCAAGGGAAGAGGAATTTTGTTTAATTTGTGTATGTAATCTTTTGACTTATAGTTCTAGGCATCTGGTTTTTAAATACAGTTAAATGCTTGGATAAAAGGTTGGGATGGGAGGGGGGAACCATTCGCATGCTTGCTATTATTTTTGTTAACTTTGAATGTAGAAATGTTTTAAATTGTAATTACCACATATGGTTTTTTTTTTATTGTTTGCAGTATGTTTTAGGTATTATAGAGATTTAACAATGGGTCTCTCTACCTCAGCAATTTGGAAAAATACTGGAGTGGAAATTGTTAATCCCTATGAAGTAAAACGAAAGGTGAAGGTAATGTGGTAAAGATAGTATTTCTGCCTTCTTTGTCTAAAACAGTTATGAGTGGTTAGATTTAACCCTGCAAGTGACTTAATTAAACTTTTTTCTAAAACAAATATTCTAGGTGAAAACTAACCACTACATCTGACCTGCTTAGACCTGTTTAGTATTCAGAACAGGTTATGTTTTTTTTTTTTGTTGTTGTTGTTATTGATGTTTGTTTATAATGGCTTTCTTTTAATAAGGAGACACTTTTACTTCCCAGAATTTATATTTATTTTAATTACATGTTGATGTTGGCTTTGGAAATGTTAACCGTTGAATGTGAACTTTGCAGCCCTCAATCATGATAGTTTTTAGGACTAAGAGTGCTTTCATTGTAGGATATATTTTTTGAATATGTGTTGAAATCCTTAAAGAAAATGTAAGTACAAATCTGTTAACTTTAATGTTATAGGAAACTTTAATGTCTACTTCTGTGTGTGTTAAATCCTGATAAAATAAAATACTGTATACACTATCATATTTTGTGGAATCTTTTTCATCATCTTTTGCTGTCTTGTTTCATGGGCAGTTGTTAACCTTTGAATTATCATTCAGAAGTGTGATAATTGGTTGTTTAGCCTCTTAACATGTTTTTCACAGGAAAAAATTATTAAGGATAGTTATGTTTTTATACCAGTGCACAGTAATGAGGTATAATTATGAAGAGTCTAATCACTGTAACATTGTTCAATGGGAAATGTGTCAGAGGTTTCAAACAAGAATTAGATTGGTTCCAGTGAGAGGTGGAGAATGGGCCTGAAAGGGGAAAGAGGGTTCCTGGGAGAGGGGAAAATAGGATAAGCAAGAAGCTTTGGTTGTGAGAGCTCTTGCAGGGAATGTCTCAATTAGGTCTATTGAGAATGGGGACTTCAAAGGATATTATCTCTCAGGCAGCCATAATTTTAGCTATTGCCTGAATTCTGTCAGCATCAGTGAAAAGATATAATGATGAAAACCCTAATCACTGTAAAATTGTCCAATGGGAAAATGTGTCAGAGGTTTCAAGTAAGAATTAGGAGGTGTGATGGGTATTGATCATTCCTGGACAAAAGTCATTAAGAATAGCCTGTTTTNATATTATCTCTCAGGCAGCCATAATTTTAGCTATTGCCTGAATTCTGTCAGCATCAGTGAAAAGATATAATGATGAAAACCCTAATCACTGTAAAATTGTCCAATGGGAAAATGTGTCAGAGGTTTCAAGTAAGAATTAGGAGGTGTGATGGGTATTGATCATTCCTGGACAAAAGTCATTAAGAATAGCCTGTTTTAGTAGTAAAGTGGACTTTTCATGAAGTAATGCCATGTACAGTTTGTGCACTTTCTGTTTTGGTGAGAGTACTTGATTCCTGATGGAGTTCGTTATAGAATTTTCAAATTGTATATTATATCACCATATTATATTAAATAATTATTGGTACTTTTATATTATTTTTTAGCATACTGCTTTTGTTTAAGGAAGTTAGTATTGAAAGTAATACAATTCTTTGCTAAAACAGTTTGGGGCTAAAGCCACTGACTCTAAAAATTTAACTAGGACATCAGATATATGGCAGATTGGGAAAAAATGCTAATTTTAATTAAACTCATGAGACCCTGTAGTAATAGAGGAAAGAATATGGGCTTTGGAGGCCAGTTTAATCTAGGTTCCAATTTCACATCCAACTTACACTAGCTCCACTGCAAGTTACCTAACCTCTCTGAGCTTCAGCTTCTTCATCTCTAAATGGGAGAACTGTCTTCAAGAGTTGTTATATAAAAACTAAATACCTTGCTGTGTTTAGTTCCTTAGCAAAATGATTTGCACATAGTATGTATACAGTTCCTTCTCTTTCCCCATAGTCACCTCTTTTTTCTGCCCCTAAATTCTGAATTATTGTCAATTATATTAAAACCTGGAAAAGGCAATGGCACCCCACTCCAGTACTCTTGCCTGGAAAATCCCATGGACAGAGGAGCCTGGAAGGCTGAAGTCCATGGGGTTGCTGAGGGTCAGACACTACTGAGTGACTTCACTTTCATTTTTCACTTTCATGCATTGGAGAAGGAAATGGCAACCCACTCCAGTGTTCTTGTCTGGGGAATCCCGGGGACGGGGGAGCCTAGTGGGCTGCCGTCTCTGGGGTTGCACAGAGTCGGACACGACTGAAGTGACTTAGCAGCAGCATATTAAAACCTTGGGATTTAGATAGCCATGGTCATAGCTCCAGTTTTCCTTATTATGAGTGGTTTTTTCATAAGATCTCCTTCGTAGATCATTTCATTTAAGTATATTGATCACATTTGTAATGATAGGATGATTAAGGATGAAATACGAAGTTATATTTAGGAACACTTTGGGGGATAAGGAGAGGCAAATAATTTGTTATATTTAGCTAATGAGATGTTTCATTGACATTTTTCCTATTTTGAGCTTTTGTCATGGTAGGAATTGGTTCAGTTCATGAAGTGTTTATTGGGTACAAGGCAGTTCAGTACATAGCATTGTAATGTGAAATGTCTAAAGATATACCATCTTGAATCCCGCCCCAACCCCATGGGTTTACATTCAGGTGGGCAAGATAGTCATATGCAGAAACTGCTATTATACAAATTACAAGACCATCAACAATGAGGTGGCTGTGGTGGTGGTTTAGGGAATAGATTTAGTAAGGCATTGTGAAAGAGGTGGAATTTGAGCAGGGTATTGGAGAGTGGATAATATTTTCACAGATTAAAGGAGCCTATTTCTGGTGGATGAGGGCAGTGTAAGCAAAGGCATGGATGTGTCCTTGGAGGAAGGAGGAGTATGATTTGCTAGGATATGTCTATGATGTGAGAATGGGAATATAGTGTAATATGCGGTATTCATCTAAAGGTAGGCAAGGCCCAGATTGTATGGGGCTTTTAAAACTATTTTAAAGGTTTTCAGTGTTCTGTAAATGGGAGCTACTGAAGATTTTTGAGATCATGAATGACATGACCAGATCTGTGCTGGCAGTAGCTGATGGCAGCATGTAGAATGGATTGAGTTGAGGAGAGACTGAGGGTGGGGAATTTTAATCAGTGAAACTAATAGTGAGTTTTTTTTAACAAATACAGAAGGCAGTAGAAAGGAGAATACTGAGGGAGAGACCTTGAAGAGTTAAAATAGTTTAACAACTGATCAGATATTAGGGAGTATGAGAAATTAGAAGTATTGTGGTAGGACTTAATTCAATATAACAGATATTTAATGCATGCTTGCCAGTAAAAGTGTCTATGTTAGCCACTAGACTAGTATAAAGATAAATATTTGCAGCATAGGGAGATAGAAAGCTAAAACAACACTGCCCCAGTAGTGTCTTAAACAAGAGCAAACCACTCTAAAGATTTCTGGCTATGCTTGGCATGCTTAAAATCTTTACTTCTAAAGGTGAATATGCTTATTACTAGCTGAAAAGTTTTTCAGTGCTTTTAAAATAGTGCTTTAGCCTGAAATTTTTGCTTTATCAGTATTCATCTTAAATAGCAGCTCACGAGTGCAGAGGGCTGTGCTGAAAATAGTGACTGGTGCTTTTTTCTAGAATGCAATAAAGAGAACAGGGATATCTGTTTTTCTTATATACTCTCACCGGGTTTATTTGGACTAGAAAGAGGGGAGTGGCCAACAGGTCCCTGACCCCAACCCACCACTGATGCCTTCCCAGTTTTTCCAAGACTATTTTACTTTAAGCCTGTCTGGTCTGGAAATATTCAGGCCAGTTCCTTCAGGGCAAAGCCTCTGTATTTCCCTACCTTGATTTTTTTCTTCAAGAGAGGTAATCATTACCTCACCATTCCAAAATAAGGCCTGACTTGGTTCTATTGCTTTCTCTGGCCACATTGTTTCAGTACCGCCCCTTTCAGTCTCTCTGATTTATAATTTTGAGAGGGAAATATAAGATTTTTTTTTCTTTTAATTTCTTTCTTGGTGGATGCTGTCATTATCTTTAGTCAGCAGTTCTCAAAGTCTGGTAAGTACTTGGAATCTTGAGGTCTTAACTTTCAGTACTTTGTCAAAATTTGCTGTATAATGTTTATATATTTATGTGATTTCCAAAGGTAATTTACTGTTCTTGATGATTTTATTTTCTTTGTCTATATTGTTTTCTTTTGTTTTTAGGTGGGAAGAGAGTTGAAAAGAAAAGAGATCTAATTTATTTTATTTTTGGCTCCACTGACTCTTCTTTGCTGCTTGTGGGCTTTTTCTAGTTGCTGTGAGTGGGGGCTACTCTCTAGTTGTGGTACTCAGGCTTCTCATTGCAGTGGCTTCTTTTGTTGTAGAGCACTGGCTCTAGGTGAGTGGGCTTCAGTTGTTGCAGCTCGTGAGCTCTAGAGCACAGGCTCAGTTGCTGCTCAATGGCATGTGGGACCCTTCCAGACCAGGGGTTGAACCTACATTTCCTGCACTTGCAGGCAGATTCCTAACCACTGGACCACCAGGGAGGTCCCAGGAGAGAGATTTAGAGCTAGGTTTGAACTGGCTTTTGTAGATAAGAGAGATGTTTTCTGAATTGCCCTGGAGGCATTCTACGTAACTGATTTTGCTGCTAGATTTGAACGCTTATCTGTACATTTGAAGTAGGTCCTGCTGTGTGTGTGTGTGTGTGTGCGTGTCTGTTGGTATGTGAGGAAGAGAGTGTGTTTTGTTTATTCCTTGCTTCCATTTCACAAAGTATTTCAGATGGTTTATAGGAGATAAGATCCAATAAAAATTATTTTGATATTCAGGATAAGAGGAAACAGCATATAAGGTATATGGAAAGGATGAGGATGGGGCTGGAGGGTGAACTAGAACACAGATAAGATGCTCTAAAAGTCTGCTACATATTTAAAATATAATTTAATTTCAAATTTGTCCTTGATTTCCATGGGCTGATAGGTTTTAGTTTTGATTGCACATTGGATGGGGGCTTCCCTGGTGGCTCAGTGGTAAAGAATACACCTGCCAATGCAGGAAACACAGGTTCAATCCTTGGGTCAGGAATATCCTCTGGAGAAGGAAATGGCAACCCACTCCAATATTGTTGCCTGGGAAATCCCATGGACAGAGGAGCCTGGTGGGCTACAATCCATGGGGTCTCAAAAGAGTTGGATACGATTTAGTGACTAAATAACAACAGCATAGATCAGAGATATCTGGGAATTAAAAAAAAATTTCCATGATGGTGCCTAACTCACAGAGATTCATATTTAATCTGGTTAATGTCTAGGCATCATTTCCTAGGTGATTGTGATATACAGCCAATGATAAAGAGCCACAGGTCTATGCCAAAAGGAAAAATAGTTATGTGGTTCTCATTTTCCAACAGGAAAAAAAGCGTCTGTCAATTCCTAAGCCAGCAATTAGCTGTAAAATAAATTTTCTGTGAGTTATGTTTTTTGTATGTTTTATTCTGTTATTCTACGGTATGATGGGAGCAGAAGAAATATTTGAAGTATCTTGTATACTCTTTCTGTGTAGATTTGAGGAATTTCCTTTTCTATAAGAGAAAAAAAAGTTTAGTGACCTGTTTTAACCTTATAATTTGGAAGCTAAATAATCTGCATACCTTACTACTAGCTAAGGGGATAGTGACTCCATTGTGAATAAAATATCCCTTCACTAACAAAAATTTCAAAGGCCACAAATAATTATTCTTACTACGAGACCTATCTCTCTTTCTGAAAAGCGGTTGGGGACAGACTTTAAGAGGGTATGTAGTAATTTTAGCACTTAATGTAAATTTTTTACTCAAAAGGACGTTGGAATCCATTCCATCTTAAATGTATCTCTTAAGGGAAAAAAAAATTTATTGAACATGTATTATCTCTTCATTTTTACTATTCGAAATAATTTGGTATGAAAAGATGTATCTTTTTAACAGATGAGAAAGACAAAAATCAGTGGAAGGCACAGTTGGAATTTGAACTGAGATCATTTTAAATTCATGTTTTTCCCTGAATACATTGTTATCCTCCTTATAAAGATTATATTGAAGATGAGAGGACATAGACAAGTTGTTGACAACCATATCAGATCAGTAAATCAGAACTGCTGATTGAATAGCTATGTTTACTCAAAATAAAGGTCAATAAAATCCAAGAAGCTTTATGTAGACATAGATAGGTTAATTCTCAATTTCATATGTAAAAGCGTAGGACCTAGAGTATCTAAAACAGTTTGGAAAAAACTAAAATGCAAGAAATCACTCAATATAGGGTAGTAAGGCAGTAAAAACAAATTAAAGCAGTGTGGTATTGGAAGAATAAACACATAAATCAGTGGAACAGAATAGGGAATCCAGAAATAGTCCACTCAAATAGGCTCAACTGTTTCTGAGAAAAATGCAGAAGCAGAATAAAGGTCTTCAGTTTCCTCGTATATAAAATGGAAATTAATGTGTTTATCTCTGATTATTTTGAGAAGTAAATAAAATCATGGTTCTTTGCATATACTATCTGCCAATAATGTTATTGCTGTTTTTAACAAAATAAGATTTCGATGTCTTACACAAAGGACTTTTTTACTCTGATAAATAACTCAATGGCCAATTTAAACTTGTTTCACACTCCGCAAGGTTGTATTTTAATGAAATTACAAGGGCCTCATATCTCTTAAGAAATTACTACAGTGAGAATTGCTACTAAAGAATACCATGTATGTACACATGCCATGTAAAAATGTGCATTCATCTATACTACACACAATACATGTATCTTTTGAAAGTAAAAATTTCCAAAGTATATGTTGTAGTTTGGATTAGATTGGCCAGATGACCAGTATCTTAGCATGGGGAACATTTTGGAGCTATTTAGAACCATTAAAGTCATTTCGACCAAGGAGAGTAAACAAATTCCTGAACAGTAACCAGGGAAGCTGCTTTACTGTCATTGGACCAAAGTTTTAAAATGTTCCACAGGTACCTTCTAATGTACAATAATATTGATATACTTAGTTCAACTCATAGTAACCTATCATTTGCACAACTATTGGTCCTTTTAAAAGCATGATGATACTCCGATTGGTTTTAATTGATTCTAAATGTTGTTTTGCATTTATTCAGCAAATGATCATTAAATGCCTGCATGTGTAGATTGTTGTGTTAGTTACTAGATAGAATTCATTTACTTATTTTTCTGGGTTTCTACCTTGAAAGCTGAAAACCAATTAACTGGGAAATTTTGGAAGGGACAGTATATTATGTCACAACAACCAGCAAATTTAGGCTGATAGAAAACTTTTTAAAATTTTATTTTTTTCTGGGATAATAATGTTCTAATTCCATACTCCTGTGAAATTACCACAAGTTCACTGATAACTCCTTCTGCTTTGCTTTCCAAAAATATTGGTAGTTTTAAAAAATAGTAATAGATTTCCTCCTGTTCAAATCAGCTGTCAAGAGTAGAGCCTCAGTCTGTATGGGAATTCTATTTGTGTCTTATTTTTGCTTTAGGTACCTCTCCTTACTCCTAGCATTGGATTATGGCAGTTAAAGAGGATTATTCTTTGGAGGCATGTGTCCCTTTTGCTTTTATTTAGTGCTCTTCTACAGTCATTTTTGCTGCATGGGAAAGGAAAAAAATTTCCTAATGAATTGCCTTTGAACTGGGGTCTCTTAGTTCTTGAAGTTGAAATAATACAGAGTCTACAGGTTGGTTTTCTGGGTTAACAAGTTATCCCTCAAGTTACTAGTGTTTGATTTTGTGTATTTCCCCTCTAACTTTTCTGAGGTGTATACTAAAATAACTAGTAAAATTTTGAAATTACGTTTATCCTCATCATTTTCATAGCGAGATTTTTCGGAAGCTGGATAGCAAGATCAGTAATACCTTATGTGACCAATTTTAACATACTGTACATGTAAGCAGTCTCTGGGAAGCATGGGTTTGTCTAGATAACAACAGGGCTGACTTCAGCCTTTTTATTTAACCTATTGGGCTCTATGTTGCAAAAAGATTATTAAGAGAGCCATGGCATGACTGTTCTTCTAGAAATAATGTCTCTGAAGATTTAGAGTGATCTTGAATTAGGGTATTACTTTGAAGACTGATTTTAATTGAACAAACTTTGTAACTTTAGAATCATTATCTTTTTTTAATTTGAGAGGAACAGAAATGTCATCATCATCGTTTCAGATTTTACATTTTTTTTAGGTTCTGTGTTTTAAAAAGTAGTGTATTTGACTTTATTTGTTTTAAATACTTGTAACAGTATGGCACAAGTGAAATATTGAAAAAGATTTGGGTGAATAATGACAGTTCCAAAAAGTGAACTAAGTATTCATTAGTCTGTTATAAGAGTTAACAGCATCTAAAAATCTAACATACTCTTCTTCTTTCCTTCAGGAAGATGACAGGTTTCTGCTAGTAAAATTATTGTTTTCAAAAAGCATGGAAATTGATCTATTTTGCTGGCATTTTCTTTTAATTTACAAGGATACAGAAACATTGGAGTAAAAGTAAATTGAAAATACAGCTTGAGTGTTACGAAATTGTGAACATAATCAGGGGAAAGCAATACTCTGTGTGTACTGCAGCAGTTATAAGCTCATAGCATAGATAATTTTTGTTTGTTCTTTCTTTGCTAGGCCAGCTTGGTTCAGTTCAGTTGTTCAATCATGTCCGACTCTTTGCAACCACATGAAATGAAGCACGCCAGGCTTCCCTGTCCATCACCAACTGTCAGAAACTACTCAAACTCATGTCTATTGTGTCAGTGATGCCATACAATCATCTCATCCTCTGTCATCCCCTTCTTCTCCCGCCTTCAGTCTTTCCCAGCATCAGGATCTTTTCCGATAAGTTGGCACTTCTGATCAAGTGGCCAAAGTATTGGAGTTTCAGTTTCAGCTGATTTCCTTTAGGATGGACTGGTTGGATCTCCTGGCAGTCTCCTCCAACACCACAGTTGAAAAGCATGAGTTTTTCGGTGCTCAGCTTTCTTTATAGTCCAACTCTCACATCCATACATGACTACTAGAAAAACCATAGCTTCGGCGAGATGGACCTTTCTTAGCAAAGTAATGTCTCTGCTTTTTAATATGCTATCTTTTCTTCCAAGGAGCAAGCATCTTTTAATTTCATGGCTGCAGCCACCATCTGCAGTGGTTTTGGAGCCCAAGAAAATCAAGTCTGACACTGTTTCCACTGTTTCCCCATCTATTTGCCATGAAGTTGATGGGACCAGATGCCATGATCTTAGTTTTCTGAATGTTAAGCTTTAAGCCAAAATTTTCACTCTCCTCTTTCACTTTCATCAAGAGGCTCTTTAGTTCTCCCTTTCTGCCGTAAGGGTGGTGTCATCTGCATATCTTAGGTTATTGATATTTTTCCCTGCAATCATCATTCCANTTGTAGTGATGCTTCCTAAGGCCCATTTGACTTCACATTCCAGGATGTCTGGCTCTAGGTGAGTGACCATGCCATCGTGGTTATCTGGGCCATGAAGATCTTTTTTATATAATTCTTCTGTGTATTCTTGCCACCTCTTCTTAATATCTTCTGCTTCAATTTGGTCCCTACCATTTCTATCCTTTATTGAGCCCATCTCTGCATGAATTAGGTATCTCTAATTTTCTTGAAGAGATCTCTAGTCTTTCACATTCTGTTGTTTTCCTCTATTTCTTCACACTGGTCACTGAGGAAGGCTTTCTTATCTCTCCTTGTTCTTTGGAACACTGCATTCAGTTGTGTATATCTTTCGTTTTCTCCTTTGCCTTCCGCTTCTCTTCTTTTCTCAGCTATTTGTAAGGCCTCGTCAGACAGCCATCTCGCCAGTGTTCAGAAGTTGTTTTGTGGAAGTTGCTCAGCATTCAAATGATCTTTTGATGAAATTGTGGGAAGAAAGTGTTCTCTCTGTCTTATTCCTCTGCCGTGTAGTATGAAATATGACTAACTTCGTACTCTTGTGCATTTTTAAATGTTATGCTTCCAATTAGTAAAAAATTAGATAGTTTAGACTAAGGTGTGGTAAACTTTATGTTAAGAGCCAAATAAATATTTTAGAGTTTGTTTGCTTTTTATAACCTCTATTGCATATTTTTAAAACACTCCTTTAAAATGTTAAAAAAAAAATTGCCTGTGTGTCACTGTTTAGACAAATGGTTTTAGAATGTCGTTTACAAAGTTGTTTGTACTAATCTCCTGACAAAATTTAGTGTTAGGAGTCTAAGTGAAAAAAAAAAATTTGAAGTAAATCCCATAGAATATATGAAGTATCAAGAATTTACAAAGACTTATTCTAAAAAATATCTTATGAATGATACAAGCTATGTATTTTTCAAATGATTTTGAAAGAATTGAATTTATATTGACTTAGAATTTAAAACTGAGTCAGAAATCATGAGCAGAGTGACTACTGGAAATACTTTATGAAATTAAGTTTCAAAGTTTTTAAATGTTTCAAGTAAGAAAATTAATAAAAAAATAAGGAAAATCTTTGGTAGTTACTTACTACTGAAGTTATTTTTTGCATTTAATTCATTAAGATTATAAATTCAGTCATTCCATTCCACAAATTTTTCCAGGATTAATTATGTTCTGGATAATATGCTAGATACTGGGGTTATAAAGAATGATAAAACATGATCCTTTTCCTCAGGGAGCTTACAGTGTGATTGAGGGATGGAACAGATATTTAATATGTAAGACAGTGTTTATGGATAGAAGTTTGTGTCTGTTAAGGTAGAAGGAAAAAATAAAGGAAGATATAACATTGAGTTTTGATAAAGATGAGCTGATGTTTAAAAACACAGATAACATAAAATGGTAAATACTTCAAAGATGATTCATAGTTAAATTGGACTCTGTTTTTTATGCTTTGATTTGAACATGAGTGTGTTTTAACAGCTAATTTACTTTAGAGCAGAGTCTCTTGTGGCTGCCTGCATGCTCAGTCATGTCCAACTCTGCGACCCCATGGACTATAGCCCGCCATGTTCCTCTGCCCATGGNAATACTTCAAAGATGATTCATAGTTAAATTGGACTCTGTTTTTTATGCTTTGATTTGAACATGAGTGTGTTTTAACAGCTAATTTACTTTAGAGCAGAGTCTCTTGTGGCTGCCTGCATGCTCAGTCATGTCCAACTCTGCGACCCCATGGACTATAGCCCGCCATGTTCCTCTGCCCATGGGATTTTCCAGGCAAGAATACTGGAGTGGATTGCCATTTCCTTCTGCAGGGGATCTTCCCAACCCAGGGTTTGAACCCACGCTTTTGCACGTCTTGCATTGGCAAGTGGATTCTTTATGACTGTGCCCACTTGGGAAGCCCAGCAGAGTCTCATCATTGTTTTTAAATACCTGACTAGTAGAGTAACTTAGAGGCAGTATACTCTTGCTCATCCTGAGAATCTCTTTCAAAGGTAACTCTTTTAGGGGAATTCCCTGGAGGTCCAGTGGTTAAAGCTGTGCTTTTGATCCTTGATCAGAGAACTAAGATCCCACAGGCCTGTGCAGTGTGGCCATACACACACACACACAAAAATCTGAACAGAATATATTGAAACAGAATTCAGTTCAGTTCATTCACTCAGTTGTGTCTGACTTTGCGACCCCATGGACTGGAGCATGCCAGACTTCTCTGTCCATCACCAACTCTTGGAGCTTGCTCAGACTCATGTCCATTGAGTCGGTGATGCCATCCAACCATCTCATTCTCTATTGTCCCCTTTTCCTCCTGCCTTCAATATTTCCCAGCATCAGAGTCTTTTCAAATGAGTCAGTTCTTCACATGAGGTGGCCAAAGTATTGGAGTTTCAGCTTCAATATCAGTTCTTCCAATGAATATTCAGGACTGATTTCCTTTAGGATGGACTGGTTGGATCTCCTTGCAGTCCAGGGGACTCTAAAAAATCTTCTCCAACACCACAGTTCAAAAGTGTCTCTTCAGCACTCAGCTTTGTTTATAGTCCAACTCTCACATCCATACATGACTACTGGAAAAACCATACCCTTGACTATACGGACCTTTGTCTGCACAGTAATATCCCTGCTTTTTAATATGCTGTCTAGGTTGGTCATAGCTTTTCTTCCAGGGAACAAGCATCTTTTAGTTTCATGGCTGCAGCCACCATCTGCAGTGGTTTTGGAGCCCCCCCAAAACAAAGTCTGTCACTGTTTCCATTGTTTCCCTATCTCTTTGCTGTGAAGTGATGGGACTGGATACCATGATCTTAGTTTTCTGCATGTTGAGTTTTAAGCTAGCTTTTTCACTCTCCTCTTTCACTTTCATCAAGAGGCTCTTTAGTTCTTTGCTTTCTGCCGTAAGGGTGATGTCATCTGCGTACGTAAGATTTTTGATATTTTTCCCTGCAATCTTGATTCCAGCTTGTGTTTCATCCAGCCCAGCATTTTATATGATGTACTCTGCATATAAGTTAAATAAGCAGGGTAACAATATATAGCCTTGACATACTCCTTTCCCGATTTGGAACCAGTCTATTGTTCCATGACCAGTTCTAACTATTGCTTCTTTACCTGCATACACACCTGGAGAAGGGAATGGCAAACCACTTGAGTATTTTTGCCTTGAGGATACCATGAACAGTATAAATCAGAATTGCCCTTTCTTAAACCTATGAAGCAGTGACAGTGAGTAGTTATGTAGGTATGTTTCAAAGGACTAACCTATTGGGGTAAAAATACAACAGGATTATGTATAATTAGAAAGCCAGAAAGATCAAAACAAATCATTTTAAATGAATTTTGCAGGTGCTATCAAATTTTCTATAAGTAATGTGTTGACTATAAAATTCAATCTAAAACATTAAAAGCATAAATCTCCTGGAGAAATGATCATAACTAGTAAACCTTTGAAAGCATTTAGTAGTTTAAAACTGAGGATGGAGATTAAACCTGCTATGTGGAAAGCAAAACAGACTAATTTTTGGACATGCCCAACTAAAAGACTATTAGTGAAACTGATAAAGTGTGTTATAGTCAAAATATACAAAGATAGTTTTCACTTCTTTCCGGTTTGTGATTCTTCAAGTAAGACATTTATGCATGGAGATATATATCAATTCAATTGCTCGGTCGTGCAGTGTGTGTGTGTGTGTGTGTGTGTGTGTGTGTGTGTGTGTGTGTACCTTTATGGGTTGACTTGGAAGATTGTTTTCAAGTTGACCAAAAACAGTTGTATTATTTTTAAGAGTAATGTTCCCACAATTGTATGTCGAAACTAAATCTGTTAAATTAGTAGCATATGATGATGTAGCAGTAAGTTTTATTCACAGCTATATTATTTTGTACATAGGTAACATTATTCAACTTTGATTAATTGTTAACTAAAATGTTCCATATACTTTTTTCCTGTATTTTCTTTTGGCAGGAAAACATTCATGCATCAGGCATTTATTGAGCACATGTGACACTGTGCCAGCTGCTTTAAGAACATAAATATTAATCCTGAAAAAATTGAGGGTTTTCATGATAATATGTTTTGTTATTACACAGTGAGGTAAAGTTGGGTGTTTCAAAGCTGGATATGATGTTTTCTAGGTAACTGCATGATTCCCTTGGAACAAATATTCCTAAGGAACTGTTGAGCAATTTGTCAAAGTTTGTTGATCATACAGGAAAAGGGAGCTATGGATTTGAGTAGGTGAACAGATATGCTGGGAGAATAGATGAATTCTGCACGAGACATGGTGCAGTGATACCAGTAATATTAGAGATAGCTAAGGTAAGGGGATCTCAGAATTCAGTGAGTAATCTGGGGTACACTGATATATTCAATGGTTAGATTTGCTATAGTGGCTAGACTTTGGGAAATGTGAACTAAGGGATTATTTTCCCAGGCATAAGCGCTCTGGATGGATATTAAGAGAAATAATGACAACATAACTGTAGTGAAAGAACTATCCCAAGAAAAGTCAGCCATTTTACAATATAGAGGAGTAAGTGTGTCTTATTGGCCTTGGTTAGTGAAAGAATACCAAGCTGAATAGATTAATCAGATGTCCAATAATTGAAGCCAGAGGCTTATTCCTAGCAGAGTTCAAGCAAGATCTGTGGTTTTCCTAGAATTACCACCAACAGAGGATGCTCACTGTACGTAGTAGGGCACAGAACATTAATAAACCTGTAGCCACAAGGAAGAGTCCCGAAAGTTAGATTCTTCTCAGTCCTCCATTGTCAGAATTAAGAGGCAAAAGGGTCAGGGACCATTCTTCTGAATTATCATTCTAGGTATATACCTATTCATGAAAATTGTCACTCCTTGAAAATGTGTCTCTAATGTTAGAAGAAGTATAATGACTGTTAAGTTGATGCTTTGTCAGATATTACAGAATAGAAGAGATATCACAACTCTGTGGTAACCACAATTAGAACAAGGGTAATCAGAGATATTTCACTGATGGAGATCATGAAGAGTATTGGCTTGGCCCAGAGTCCTGGAAGAGCCATCTGTATCAGATGTTATCTGCTTTATTTCTAGGTCTAATTCAGCTTTAGGTCTCCAACGGTTTTAGAGGCCCTTTCAGTTGGAGAAATCTTTTTAAAATGTGAAACGAATTCAATAATCAATGCTTTAAAGTTTAGCAGCACAGGGATTGGTGAAAAGTATTGTGATAGGACCCCTTTCATCTGATTTGTAAGGAGTCTGTTAAAAGATGTCTTTTCCAATAAACGTAGTCTCCTGGGTGTAAATTGTGTTCTATACCTTCATCCCCTGGATGTGGAAAGATTTTTCAACCAGATGCTCATTTTTCTTCAGAGTCTTAATGATATTTTGACAATAATGTAAAAGATCTCCCTTGGCTAGAAGTGGCTCATGTGATCCTGATTCACAAATCTTGGGTCTTCCAGTAATTATTTCAAGTGTTTAATATACCTATGAGTAGCAATTTAAGCCAAGGAAGGCCAAAGGCCTTAGAGAGTTTTGCTGATTGAGTTTTGTGAATTATGCCATTAGTCTTTCCCCCTAGACCAGAAGATTGGAGATGATAGGCACAGTGGAAATGTAGTATAGGCCAGATCACAGACAGCATTTAGAATTTTTCCAGTGAAATTGGTACTGTTATCACTGCATAATTCCAGGGGAATTCCTCAGGTAGGAATAGTCCTTTCCAACAGTCCTTTGTCCACTGCAAGGACAGTTGCTTGTTTGTAAGGAAATGATTCTAACCAATGAAAACACATACAAACCATCACCAGAACATGTATATTTATGTCCTTAAGAGAGAGGCAGCTGGATAGAATCTAGTTGCCAGAAATGAAGGAACCAGGAGGCAAAGGAAAGTGGCCTTGAGAAGTATTAGTAGATTTTCCTTCAACGTACTTAGGACAGATCTGACACCTCTGACGTATTTTGGTAACTACTGTGAAAAAGGTTTCTAAAAATATTGTTTTCCACAGGTTTTCATTTTATTAGTTCCCCCATGAGTCATGTCATATGTTAATTTTAATATGGTTGCTTGAATGACTTCAGAAAGAGCAGAGCAGCCATTTGGCCCATACCAAAGCCCAATATGTTGATCAAATGTGTATCCTTCAGAAACCTACCTCTGTTCCTTATACGTAGCATGCAATTGCCGATCTCTGATAATATCCTTTAGATCTTGGGTGCCTGTCCAAGTAATAGCTAACATGGTGTGACTAGAATGACCAACAGGAGGTTCCTTTGTGGAGCCTGAATCTTATAATCTTGTAATACTGCTACCTTAGTAGTTTTATCTACTAACTGGTCCCCTTTTCTTCCTCAGTGTTGTGTTTGGAATGCACTAGGACCTTTATGGCAAATCCCATGGACGGGGGAGCCTGGTAGGCTGCAGTCCAGGGGGTCGCTAGAAGTCGGACACGACTGAGTGACTTCATTTTCACTTTTCATTTTCATGCATTGGGGAAGTAAATGGCAACCTACTCCATTGTTCTTGCCTGGAGAGTCCCAGGGACGGGGGAGCCTGGTGGGCTGCCATCTCTGGGGTCGCACAGAGTCAGACACGACTGAAGCGACTTAGCAGCAGCAGCAGCAGCAGGACCTTTATTATTGCCAGTTGTGACAGCAAGTTTGCATACAGTAAGACCTTAACAAAGGGATAACTTTCAATTTCATTTCACCCTGGGAGTGGGAGACTTCTCTGTTTCCAAAGCATTCCAAAGTCAAGAGCTACTCCAAAAGCATACCTGCTGTGTAATTGTTAGCATGTTTGCCAGAGACATGAGTGCAGGCATGAGTGAGTGCTTATAGGTCAGCTTCAATTTGGGCTGGAGAAATAAAGGGCTAAGGTTTGGATTCTATTAAAGTGAAGGGAATAGACACAGTATATCCAATTTTGAGATGTCCATCATTATTTCATAGGTAGGAGTCATAAGTAAACTAAGAAGCTCTGGAGTTGTTTAAAGGTGTTTCTTGTAAATCTGGATGTGGATTAGTTAAGAAATCACTTGTGGTTATGCAGTCATGTGGGGTCTCATCTGTTGGTGATGGTAAGAAAATAGCAGGATTTAGGGAGTTTCCATGAGACAGAAGTGACAGTTGGAGAGGGAAACAATAAGATTTCATGAGGCTTCAGTCCACTAACAGATTAAGTGTTTTGTGTAGTATGAGTTCATGAATGCCACAATAAAGTGAGAGACAAACACTTGTAAAGAAGACCCTGTAACTGTGTCTTCTGTGGCCCACAGAAGAGTAGCAGTGGTTAGTATTGCTCAAAGGCAAGGTGGATGTCCTTGAGTTATGAGTTCCAACTTTTGGCTATAGTAGCTGATAGGTGAGCATTTTCCCCATGGGCTGAACAAGCACTCCAAGGGTATTTCTGTTAACTACATATGACTTCATAGTAGAAAAGGAAGAGAATCACTGGGGTTTACTATAGCAGGGACAGTGACCAATTTAATTTTTAAAGTTTTAAAAGCTGACTCAATGTCATGATTCCAAACAAGAGGATTGGGTCTCTTATCATTTGAAAAGGAATAAATGGGTTTTGTATAAAAGGAGAAATTGGGAACCCAGCTTCTACAGTGGGCATCACCAGATGGTCATTATTGAAATCAGATTGATTATATTCTTTGCAGCCAAGGATGGAGAAGCTCTATATAGTCAACAAAAACAAGACCAGGAGCTGACTATAGCTCAGATCATGAACTCTTTATTGCAAAATTCAGCCTTAAATTGAAGAATGTGGGGAAAACCACTAGACCATTTGGGTATGACCTAAATCAAATCCCTTATGATTATACAGTGGAAGTGAGAAACAGATTCAAGGGATTAGATTTGATAGAGTTCCTGAAGAACTATGGGTAGAAGTTCACGACATTGTATGGGAGGCAGGGATCAAGACCATCCCCAAGAAAAAGAAATACAAAAAGGCAAAATGGTTGCCTGAGGAGACCTTATAAATAGCTGAGAAAAGAAGACAAGTGAAAGGCAAAGGAAAAAAGAAAAAAGATACCCATTTGAATGCAGAGTTCCAAAGAATAGCAAGAAGATATAGGAAAGCCTTCCTAAGTGATCAGTGCAAATAAATAAAGGAAAACAATAGAACAGGAAAGACTAGCGATCTCTTCAAGAAAATTAGAGATACCAAGGGAATATTTCATGCAAAGATGGGCTTGATAAAGGACAGAAATGGTATGTACCTAACAGAAACAGAAGATGTTAAGAAGCGGTGATAAGAATATACAGAAGAACTATACAAAAAAGGTATTAATGACCCAGATGACCATGATGGTGTGATCATTCACTTAAAGCCAGACATCCTGGGCCTTATGAAGCAGTACTACTAAGCTACTGGACATGATGGAATTCCAGCTGAGCTATTTCAAATCCTAAAAGATGATGCTGTGAAAGTGCTGCACTTAATATGCCAGCAAATTTGGAAAACTCATCATTGGCCACAGGACTGGAAAATGTCAATTTTCATTCCAATCCCAAAGAAAGGCAATGCCAAAGAATGTTCAAGTTACCACACAATTGTACTCATCTCACACGCTAGCAAAGTAATGCTCCAAGTGAGAATTTCAACAGTATGCAAACCTAGAATTTCCAGATGTTTAAGCTGGATTTAGGAAAGGCAGAGGAACCAGAGATCAAATGGCCAGCATCTTCTGGATCATAGGAAAAGCAAGAGAATTCCAGAAAAATATCTACTTCTGCTTTATTGACCTTGCCAAAGCCTTTTACTGTGTGAATCACAACAAACTATAGAAAATTCTTAAAGAGATGGGAATACCAGACCAGCTTACCTGCCTCCTGAGAAATTTGTATGCAGATGAAGAAGCAACAGTTAGAACCAGACATAAAACAATGGACTCATGCCCAATTGGGAAAGGAGCACCACAAGGCTGTATATTGTCACCTTACTTATTTAACTTATATGCAGAGCAAGTTCAGTTCAGTTACTCAGTCGTGTCTGACTCTTTGCAACCCCATGGAATGCAGCATTGCCAGGCCTCCCTATCCATCACCACCTCCCAGCGTTTACTCAAGCTCATATCTGTTGAGTCAGTGATGCCATCCAACAATCTCATCCTCTGTCTTCCCCTTCTCCTCCCACCTTCAGTCTTTCCCAACATAAGGGTATTTTCAAATGAGTCAGTTCTTCACATCAGGTGGCCAGAATATTGGAGTTTCAGCTTCAGCATCAGTCCTTCTAGAGTACATCATGCAAATGCCAGGCTGGATGAAGCACAAGCTGGAATCAGGATTGCCAGGAGAAATATCAATAACCTCATATATGCAGATGACACTACCCATATGGCAGAAAGTGAAGAGAACTAAAGAGCCTCTTGATGAAGATGAAAGAGGAGAGTGAAGAAGCTGGCTTAAAATTCAACATGGAAAAAACAGATCATGGCATCCAGTCCCATCACTTTATGGCAAATAGATGGGAAAACAATGGAAACAGTGACAGATTTTATTTTCCTGGGCTCTAGAATCACCACAGATGGTGGCTGCAGCCATGAAATTAAAAGACACTTGCCCCTTGGAAGAAAAGCTGTGTCCAACCTAGACAGCATATTAAAAAACAGAGACATTATTTTGCCAACAAAGGTCCATCTAGTCAAAGCTATGGTTTTTCCAGTAATCATGTATGGATGTGAGAAGTCGACCATAAAAAAAGCTGAGTGCCAAAGAATTGATACTTTTGAATTTTGGTATTGGAAAAGACTCTTGAGAGTCCCTTGGACTGCAAGGAGATCCAACCAGTCCATCCTAAAGGAAATCAGTTCTGAATATACATTGGAAGGACTGATGCTGAAGCTGAAGCTCCAGTACTTTGGCCCCCTAATGCGAAGAACTGACTCATTGTAAAAGACCCTGATGCTGGGAAAGATTGAAGGCAAGAAGAGAAGGGATCGATAGAGGATGAGATGGTTGGGTGGCATCACTGACTAGATGGGCATGAGTTTGAGCAAGTTCTGGGAGATGGTAATTTAGGATGGGGAAGCCTGGCGTGCTCCAGTCCGTGGGATCACAAGAGTTGGACATGACTGAGCGAGTGAACTGAAGTTCTACAATAACCTGCTAGCCTGAGAAGGCCTCTCAACTTGCACTTGGTGACAGGAAAGGGAAACTGTGATATACCTTGGATGCTTATAGGATCCAGCATTAGACTTGGTTGAGGGGTGGATCTTAAATGACTTAAGTATTCTATCTGGGTTTTGTTGACTTAAGGAAAGACACGCGAAATCAGTATGAGTTGAAGTTTTATTGAGGAACCTTAATGAACACTTTTTTTTTCCAATAGACTATTCTTTGCATTTATTTATTTTGTATTAGAGTATAACTTATTAACATTGTTGTGATAGATTCAGGTGAACCAATGGACAATTCTTATATTGAATCTCATAAGAGCTCAGAGCATAACACTAAATTTTTAACTCAATGAGAGCATTCCTGTTGGGAACAGGGGTGATCTGGCCCAGGTATGCTGCTTCTTGATACTACAACAAGCCACAGGCACAGAGATTAGAGTCCTTAGAAGAGGAATAGAGAGCTCGCCTGTTCGTCATCTCAGATGTGTATAAGNTTCATTCCGTATTCCAAGGCCAAATTTGCCTGTTACTCCAGGTGTTTCTTGACTCCCTACTTTTGCATTCCAGTCCCTTAGAATGAAAAGGACATGTTTTTTGGGTGTTAGTTTTAAAAGGTCTTGTAGGTCTTCATAGAACCGTTCAACTTCAGCTTCTTCAGTGTTAACTAGTTGGAGCATAGACTTGGATTACCTTGATATTGAATGGTTTGCCTTGGAAATGAACAGAGGTCATTCTGTCGTTTTTGAGATGGCATCCTAGTACTGCATTTCAGACTCTCTTTTTGACCATGACGGCTACTCCATTTCTTCTGAGGGATTCCTGCCTGCAGTAGTAGAAGAAATGGAGTAGCCATCAGGATCAACCAAAGAGTCCAAAATGCACAGTGAACTAAAATGGACTGGAATGGGTGAATTTATCTCAGTGACCATTATATCTACTACTGCAGGCAGGAATCCCTCAGAAATTAACCATAAGATTGTGTCAGTTGGAATAACCAGCGACTGAGGTAACAGAGGAATGCAGTATTACCTTTTTAAAAAGTGGATAATCTTGAAAGTCATTTTGTAGTAAAATTTCACATATCAGGATTCTGTCCTAATATTGGTTTGTGAACGCTTGCTGAATGTTCCTCTTCCTATATGCTGGTGATGAATTCATTACCATTCTTTCATCCCCCATAGTCTATATGTGCTTTTGAGTTAAGACAAGAAATAGTGGTGCTGTTTGCACTGGAAGAAATATGTATGTGTTTTAGAGGGGGATTGCTAATTTGTTTTTATATTATTTATTTTTTGAAAGACAGATGAGCAAGTGGAAATGTCAAATAGGCAGTTTATTATATGGATCAGGAGCACAGAAGAGTAGTGTCTGAGTAAATGTGAATCATGCCAGTAAATTATCTATCTGGGGAAAGATGTGAAATTAGATGAAATTGTGATCCAAGTCCATTTCCTGAGGACCTACAATTTTTCAAGGATACTGAAAAGAGCAAAGAAATTTGAGTAAGAGGAAATGAAAGTACAGTTTTAAAAAACTCAAACAGGAGGGAGTGGTTGGTCAGCAGTGACATTTAAGATCAAGTAAGATAAGGATTATTGTTGATTTTATTTGTTTTTTTGTTGAGTTTTTTTATAAAGATGCTAGTCAAGTAAATAATGCTGGGTAAATTACTCCTTATTAAGTTTATTTTCAAATTTACATACAGTAAAATTCATTCTTTTTCATGTAAGTTTCTGATATGAATAGAATTGTGTAACCACCACCACCGTCAGATTAGTCCCATCATCACCTGACTTCAATTCTCATTGCTGCCTACTGCTAGGCCTAAACTCTGACAATTGCTATTCCCTTCTCTGTGCCTTATCGTTTTACCTTTTCCATAATGTCTGATAATTAGAATCATACAGTATGTATGCTTTTGAGGCTGTTTTCTTCCCATTAATTCTATAATATATTTCAGATTTATCCATATTGTTGAATATATCACTAGATTGTTCTTTATGTGTTGCTGGGTAGTATTCCACTTTTCATTGCTGAGTAGTATTCTATTTTTTCTCCATGTTGAAGGATATCTGGAATGTTTCCAAAAAGCAGTTAGAAACAAAGCTGCTATATACATTCACGAATAGATTTTTGTATTAACATAAGTTTCCATTTATCTCAGGTAAATATTCTTACTGTCTTTCAATGTCCATGATGTCTCATAAGAAATATTTAAAAAAAGAGAAATCTGTTATTCAATGTGATGTCTATGTAATGTGTTTTTCTCTCATTGCTTTAGAAACTTCTTTTGATTCAGTGTAGTTTAATTAAATATGTCTTGGGATGGCTTTCTTTAGTTTTACCTTTTGTGTTTCCCTGAGCTTCTTGAAATTGTATATTTATGTCTTTTACCAAATTTGGGAAATTCCCTGCCATTTTTAAAAAGACAGCTTTATAGAAACATAATTCACCCACTTAAAATGCACAGCCTTATGGTTTTTAGTGTATGGTATTCACAGATATGTGTAACCATCACCACAGTCAATTTTAGAACTTTTTTTGTTACATCAAAAAGAAGCTGTCTACCTTGTAGTTGTTCTCTGCTTCTCCCCATCCCCTAGACCTAAGGAACCACTAATATACTTGCTATCTCTACAGACTTTCCTCTTAACATTTAGTATGAATTGAATTTCCATTGTTGAATTGCCCACGAACAGTATGAAAAGGCAAAAAGATAGGACACTGAAATATGAATTCCTCAGGTCAGTAGGTGTCCAGTTTGCTACTGGAAATCAGTGGAGAAATAATTCCAGAAAGAATGAAGAGACAGAGCCAAAGCAACAACACCACCCAGTTGTGGATGTGAGTAGTGATGGAAGTAAAGTCTGATGCTATAAAGAGCAGTATTGCATAGGAACCTGGAATGTTAGGTGCATGAATCAAGGCAAACTGGAAATGGTCAAACAGGAGATGGCAAGAGTGAACATCAACATTTTAGGNTCCAGAAAGAATGAAGAGACAGAGCCAAAGCAACAACACCACCCAGTTGTGGATGTGAGTAGTGATGGAAGTAAAGTCTGATGCTATAAAGAGCAGTATTGCATAGGAACCTGGAATGTTAGGTGCATGAATCAAGGCAAACTGGAAATGGTCAAACAGGAGATGGCAAGAGTGAACATCAACATTTTAGGAATCAGCAAACTAAAATGGACTGGAATGGGTGAATTTAACTCAGATGACCATTATATCTATTACTGTGGGCAAGAATCCATTAGAAGAAATGGAGTAGCCATCATAGTCAACAAAAGAGTGTGAAAGACAAGACTTGGATACAATCTCAAAAAGAACAGAATGATCTCTCTTCGTTTCCAAGGCAAACCATTCAATATCACAGTAATACATGTATATGCCCCGACCAGTAATGCTGAAGAAGCTAAAGTTGAACGGTTCTATGAAGACCTACAAGCCCTTCTAGAACTAACACCCCTAAAAGATGTCCTTTTCATTAAGGGGACTGGAATGCAAAAGTAGAAAGTCAAGAAATACCTGGAGTAATAGGCAAATTTGGCTTTGGAGTCCAGAATGAAGCAGGGCAGAAGCGAACAGAGTTTTGCCAAGAGAACACACTGGTCATAGCAAACACCCTCTTCCAACAACACAAGAGAAGACTCTACACATGGACATCACCAGATGGGCAGTACCAAAAGCAGAATGATTGTATTCTTTGCAGCCAAAGATGGAGAAGCTCTATACAGTCAGCACAAACAAGACTATGGTTCAGATGATGAACTCCTTATTGCCAAATTCAGACTTAAATTGAAGAAACTATGGGAAACCACTAGACCATTCAGGTATGACCTAAATCAAATACCTTATGATTATACAGTGGAAGTGAGAAATAGATTCAGGGGATTAGATCTGAAAGAGTGCCTGAAGAACTATGGACAGAGGTTCATGACATTGTCCAGAAGGCAGGGATCAAGACCGTCTGCAAGAAAAAGAAATGCAAAAAGGCAAAATGGTTGTCTGAGGAGGCCTTACAATTAGCTGTGAAAAGAAGAGAAATGAAAGGCAAAGGAGAAAAGGAAGGATATACCCATTTGAATGCAGAGTTGCAAAGAACAGCAAGGAGAGATAAGAAAACCTTCCTCAGTGATCAGTGCAAAGAAACAGAGGAAAATAACAGAATGGGAAAGACTAGAGATCTCTTCAAGAAAATGAGAGATACCAGAGAATATTTCATGCAAAGATGGGCACAATAAATGACCGAAATGGTGCAAACCTAACAGAAGCAGAAAATATTAAGAAAAGGTGGCAAGAATACACAGAAAAACTATACAAAAGATCTTCATGATCCAGATAATCACGATGGTGAGATCACTCACCTAGAGCCAGACATCCTGGAATACGAAGTCAAGTGGGCCTTAGGAAGCATCACTATGAAAAAAGCTAATGGATGTGAAGGAATTCCAGTTAAGCTACTTTAAATCCCAAAAGATGATGCTGTGAAAGTGCTGCACTCAATATGCCAGCAAATTTGGAAAACTGAGCAGTGGCCACAGGACTGAAAAAAGTCAGTTTTCATTCCAATCCCAAAGAAAGGCAATGCCAAAGACAATTGGCACTGATGTCACATGCTAGTAAAGTAATACTCAAAATTCTCCAAGCCCAGCTTCAACAGTATATGAATTGTGAAATTCCAGATGTTGAAACTGGATTTAGAAAAGGCAGAGGAATCAGAGATCAAATTGCCAACATCTGTTGGTCATTGAAAAAAGTAAGAGAGTTCCAGAAAAACGTCTACTTCTGCTTCACAACAAACTGTGGAAAATTCTTCAAGAGATGGGAATCCCAGACCACCTGATCTGCCTCATGAGAAATCTGTATTGCAGGTCAAAAAGCAACAGTTAGAACTGGACATGGAACAAAAAGCTGGTTCCAAATCAGGAAAGGAGTACATCAAGGGTGTATATTGTCATCCTGCTTATTTAACTTACATGCAGAGTATATCATGAGAAACTCTGGGCTGGATGAAGCACAAGCTGGAATCACGATTGCCAGGAGAAATAATCAGTAACTTCAGATATGCAGATGACACCACTCTTACGGCAGAAAGTGAAGAACTAAAGAGCCTCTTGATGAAAGTGAAAGAGGAGAGTGAAAAAATTGGCTTAAAGCTCAACATTCAGAAATCTAAGATCATGGCATCTGGTCCCATTACTTCATGGCAAATAGATGGAGAAACAATGGAAACAGTGGCAGACTTTATTTTTGGGGGCTCCAAAATCACTGCAGATGGTGAATGCAGCCATGAAATTAAAAGACACTTACCCCTTGAAAGAAAAGTTATGACCAACCTAGACAGCATATTAAAAAGCAGAGACATTACTTTGCCAACAAAGGTCCATCTAGTCAAAGCTATTGTTTTTACAGTCGTCATGTATGGATGTGAGAGTTAGCATATAAATAAAGCTGAGTACTGAAGAAATAATACTTTTGAACTGTGGTATTGGAGAGGATTTTTGAGAGTCCCTTGGACTGCAAGGAGATCCAATCTGTCCATCCTGAAGGAAATCAGTCCTGAATATTCACTGGAAGGACTGATGCTGAAGTTGAAACGCCAATACTTTTGCCACCTGATGTGAAGAACTGACTTATTTGAAAAGACCCTGATGCTAGGAAAGATTGAAGGTGGAAAAGGGAACGGCAGAGGATTAGATGGCTGGATGGCATCACAGACTTAATGGACATGAGTTTGAGTAAGCTTCGGGAGTTGGTAATGGACAGGGAGGTCTGTCGTACTGCAGTCTTTGGGGCTGCAAATAGTTGGACATGATTGGGAGACTAAACTGAACTGAACTGAACTCATAATATTTTTGTTCTAAAGTTATTTTTATTTGATTATTTTATAGTTTCTTTTTCTCTGCCTATAACTTTAAACCTTCCCATTCAGGTGTGTTTATTTTTATCCCAAAAAATATAATTATAATAGCTGCTTAAAGTGCTTGTCAGATATTTCTACATTGATGTTATCCTGGAATTGATACCTGTTGATTTTGATTGTTTCAGCATTCGCTGTGGTTAGATTCAGACTCCCAAGTTCTGTCTCACCCTCTCTGCTTGATGGTTCCTGTGTTAAATATGTTTTCAGAGTGTTTGGGTCAGCATGTTGGCATGTGCCACACAGTGCCTTTGCTAACTCAGTGGTTTAGTCTGAGGCTTGAGCAGTTCAGTTTTCAAAGCCTTTGTTAGACTTCTCTGATTCTTTTCCACATACGTGCAGTTTGTTGTTGAGACTAGGACTTGCGTCTGTTCATACACAGTATTAAGGAATCTCCTTTTCCCATCCTATCATCTCTGTGATTTCTTTTATGGATTCGCCAATTGGCAAGGACCTTTTATTCTTATTCCTCCGACCAGAAATTTGAGTTTATCTCAGTCTTAGCCTTTCATGCTGTTATGTAGCTTTGCACTGTCGGGGTGAAATGAAGGAGAGAGTGAAGAAAAACAAGTATTACCCCCTATTATATTCTTATAGGAACCTCTTTTTCTGGTTCCTCCAATCAGAGACAGAGGTTTTCTCATGAATGAGGCTTGCCTTGGAGTGAGAATGATAATCAAAAAAGAAAAAAGTGGGGAAATAAAGTTGAGGTTTTCTTTATACTCACCAGCTGAAAACTATGTCTTTTTCTTGTCCTCTCGAACTTTTCTTCATGTAATTCCATGACTCAGTCTATCCTTGGGTCAAAATCAAGAGATAAAGGTAGAAAATAAACCCAAGAAACTCACTAGAGTATGAGTTATCCAAAATTTTATTTCCCCCTCTAATCTGCTTGTTCTTATTTAGTAAGGCCTCAGGTAGTTGCTTTTTATGTTTTGTCCAGAGTTTTTAGTTAATAATCAGAGGAGAGATGGTCTTATCTATCTTGGCTGTCACCAGAAGCTCTGTTTAGTTTAGTTTACTTTCTTCTCTTTTTAATTAAAAAAAAAGAGGACTCTTATAAATAGACAATGATAAAATTTAATTTTTAGGCCATCTTGCTGTTGCTTAATTTTCAAATATCTTATTTAAGAGACCAGTGGTTGACAGTGTTTTTCTGTAAAGGGCCAAATAGTAAATATTTTAGGCTTTGTAGACATAGGTTCTCTGTGAACTGTTCAATACTTCTACTGAAGTGAGAAAGCAGCCATAGGTAATATGGAAACAAATGGATGTCTTTGTGTTCCAGTAAATTGTTATTTATAAAAACAGTGACCCAGTTTGGACCATGGACTACAGCTTGCAGACCCTTAATCTAAGTGCTCTGTGCTTAGTCCTTTCTGAGGTATTGCTTGAAGAGTATTATTACCCACTGAGCCTTGTATGTTGAGATGATTTTGTTTCTTTGGCCATTTATATTTTTCTCCTATACTTTATTATTTCTTCTGTAGAGTAATTCAAAATTTAATTGAATTTATTGAAAGGAAAGGAATTCACAACAGTGTAATTATATGATACCTTTTCCATCCTCATTTACTTAGACTATATCCTCACAATAAATTTCTTCTGAGGCATTATTCCTGTCTTATAAATACTTGATTTGGAACAGTCCTAATGAAAGTATACAGGTCATCTGTTTAGTATATATTCATTAATCATAACAAAGCTCTAAACAATATGAAATGAAATACACAGCTTTGAAATTAAAGAATTTTTAAAGATAACCCAGAAATCATATTAACAATGTTTCTTTTCTAAGTACTTTCTATGTGTTCTTTGTCCTTTTGTGTTTCCTTAAGTGTGGGTCTTGTTAAATTGTGAAGGGCAGCCTAGGATTGTATTTTTTTCTTAGTTACTACTCTTATTCTTGTACTCTTGAACTTCAGTTTTGAACAATATTTTTCAGGTGAATGGTCTTAAAATGGTCGATGAGCCAATGGAAGAGGGAGAAGCAGATTCTTGCCAAGTAAGTACTCACATTATTAAGCTACATTTTTCAAATATAAGGGCAAAGAGTAGTATGAAAGGATAAAATCTTATGTCAGTGAAAGAAATGTATTTAGGTGAGTTAATAAGCAAATCCAATTCTTAGTAAAATAGCAGTAGTTCAAAGTATAGGACAGATTTTCTTGGAAGAAATTTTTTTTTAAGCACTGTGGACTGTTTATTTTAATTGAGTTATAATTGATTTATAATATTAGTTTCAGGTATATAATATAGTGATTCACAAATTTTATAGATTATACTCCATTTATATTTCTTATACACTATTGGCTATATTCTCTGTCTTGTACAATATATCCTTGCAGATTATTTATTTTATTTTTTTAATATAAATTTATTTATTTTAATTGGAGGATTCATGTTGATGTTTGGTAGAAATTCTTATCCATAAATTTTTTTAACAATTTTATTGGAGCATAATTTACTTGCCATGAAATTTATCCATTTTAAGTTTAATGGATGAAATATTTATTGCCAATATATGAGTAACTGGATTAAAATTCAGAGTCCTCTGAATTAAATAAGACTGTCTTTAACTGTAGGGTAGAAAGGAGATCTAATGTGAAAATATTTAACAAAAAGGATAACCTGAGTTCTTTTGAAATCTGTTACCTGATTTTCAAAAAGAATTGCATGTAAATTATTTCAGAAATTTCTAACTATTTTAAAAAACCACTTAACTATTTAATATTAGGCCATTCTATGCAAGGATTGTAATCCTAGTCTCTCATTTTACAAGATCTCATTACATAGAAGAGTTCTTAAGGTTTTAGGGAGGGTCTGACTTAAGTAGGCTTCCCTGGTGACTCAAACAGTAGAGATTTTGCCTGCAGTACAGGAGACCTGGATTCAATCCCTAGGTCAGGAAGATCCCCTGGAGAAGGGAATGGCTACCCACTCCAGTATTCTTGCCTAGAGAATCCCAGGGACAGAGGAACCTAGAGGGCTACATTCCATGGAGTCACATAGAGTTGGACATGACTGAGCAACTAACACTTCCATTTGTACTTTTTGACTAAAGTAGACATCCTCATGGATGTTGACATTTTGATTATCATTTCTATGATATATGTCATAGAATTATAGTTCTTTTAAACCTGGAAGGAGACTCAGACATTGTATTCTATAATACCTCCATTGTATAGATAAGTCTCCTGAGACCTGCAGAGATTACTGTGATTTATACTAGGCCGTAAGACACAGGCAGCAGAATCAAGACTTAATGACCCATTATGCCTCATATTAGGTCAGTTATGCATTATGCAGATGCAAAGAAGTGGAAAATAAGGGAAACACTGTTCTTTTCATTTATAGTTATGGATAAAATCATCTTTCATGTCCTTTATCCCCCTGAAACTGGTTAAAGTGAATTTTTCTCAGATAGGAACCAGCAGAGAGATTTAAATTGGGTTTGTTCAACACTCTCTTTTGAAATGTTTTATGCAAAAATCAGCTTTCTCTGCAGATACTGATGATGTAACAATAATATCAGTTTTGGTTAACAAGGTGGGAAGTAAAATGTTGTCATTTTAGCTTTTGTAATTTACGCAATAATTTTTATGTTAATTTTGAGTATAATTAAATGTAAACTTATACCAAAATCATATCGAGCTTTACCTACAGATCATGTGGGCTAAGGCATAGTAATATTTATGTTGGAAGTTTATAAAAGAGTGTAAGGAAATACAAAGGTAATGGGGAAGGGTGTATTTTAGTATTAATAAATTAGCGGGAAAATACCATGCCCCACACCACAGGAAGAAGAAAAGATATTTGTATGTGTATATATGTATCTGTGCATGTGTACATGTGTAGCCAATGTAAACACACAGACATACACACAGGGTTATCAGTGCAGTTCAGTCACTCAGTCATGTCCAACTCTTCGCGACCCCATGAATCACAGCACGCTAGGCCTCTCTGTCGATCACCAACTNCATCCAGGCAGAAAATTGAAGACTCATTTCAATTTTTTCTCTTCTCTTGGAACCACAGTCTTGACTACACTGTGATTCCAGTGTCTGAAAACAGTCGTGTCATGTGTGTTGTCCAGTTTTCTAGCTGTGTACTGTGGCAGGGCAATTCTGTACCAGTTACTTCTTCTTGGATAGAAATGGCTGCGTATGGTCCACCTTTAAAGAAAGCAGGCAAACAAACAAATAGGACAGCTGCCCTAACGGGAATTGTTCAAGGGAATCATTAAGAAACAGTTAAATAAATGTGTCACTTCTACCCACCCTGGAGTATGTTACATCAAGTTGCGTATGTGAGAAAGTGCTCAGTTGTAATTCAGAGTATCTGCCTTTTGTCCAAGGTTCTTATTTGAAATCCCCATTTCTCTTCTGCTTTATGGTCTCTACAGGCTTTAAATTTACCTCAGTCTTAGCTGCAGCAGACCATGTCAATGTATCTCTTTGGGATGTCACAAAGCTCCCGGAAGGTGAATTCTGGGAACTTCACACATCCTAAAATACCCTCTAAAGCAGTGAGATGCTATGCAGCCATCTTCACACGAGAGAGTTCATTTTATTTACATAGATTACAACAACGACATCATTTCTTGGGAAGTTCAAAGAGATAGTGTCCATTAAATAACAGTTACACGGATAGCAGAAAGAACCTGTGCCTTGTGAGGATGAGAGGGCAACTAAAACTTATTGAGTATCTATTATATGCCAAGTGTTTCATATTCAGTGGTGTGCTGGAGCCAGCCTGTGCCAGCTCATATGGGCTTGTGAGAGGCAATTGTTAAATATTCAGGAGCCTTGCCAGCTATTTTTTAAACTGTTGAAATCTTGACACTGACACCAGGAGGAATATTTATACCATGGAAATCATCAGATGGTACAAATTCCAGCTCCTTCATCAACTCCAAGAGATAATTGTTATGCATTTACCAGCACTTCACTGTAATTCCATTTTTCATTTTATCTTACCCTCTGAACAACTCTGTAAGATATTTATTAGAATGCGAAGTTTAAAGATGGAAAGAAGACACAGGTGCAGTTCAGTCACTCAGTCATGTCCAACTCTTCGCGACCCCATGAATCACAGCACGCTAGGCCTCTCTGTCGATCACCAACTCCCAGAGTTCACTCAGATTCATGTCCATCGAGTCAGTGATGCCATCCAGCCATCTCATCCTCTGTTGTCCCCTTCTCCTCCTGCCCCCAATCCCTCCCAGCATCACAGTCTTTTCCAATGAGTCAACTCTGCATGAAGTGACCAAAGTAAAGTACTGGAGTTTCAGCTTTAGCATCATTCCTTCCAAAGAAATCCCAGGGTTGATCTCCTTCAGAATGGACTGGTTGTATCTCCTTGCAGTCCAAGGGACTCAGTTAAATATTAATTTTAATTAAAAGTTTTGGTACAAATGAACTTACTTATAAAACACAAATAGAGTCACAGATGTAGAAAACAAATTTATGGTTACCAAAAGTGAAAGCGTGGGGAGGGATAAATTGGGAGATTGTGTTTGACCTATACATACTCTTATATATAAAGTAGATAACTAATAAGAATCTACTAGAGAACTCTACTCAGTACTCTGTAATGACCTGTGTGGGAAAAGCATCTAAAAAAGGAGTGGTATATGTATATGTATAGCTGATTCACTTTGCTGTAGAGCAGAAACTAACACAACGTTGTAAGTCAACTGCACTCTAGTATAATTATTTTTAAAACATGGGGCACGACATATAGTTTTAATGGAAAGACAGTAAAAATATAGTGTTGGATTCTAATGTCATTTATATTAGGCAATCAACTTCAGTGGCTAGAAAGGGGAATCTAAAATTTTGGTGAACAAAGCACCTAGAATTACTTTCAAGGATTTGATTTAATTTGTAGCCTAAGTTTTCTGGACTTAAAATATTATGTATTTTTTTTTTTTTTTGCTGTGTGATAGTTTAGACATTTGTTTTGTGACAATTAAATTTTACAGGTGATAAGAAACACTGACAATATAAATTATTCATCCCTCTTTTTAATGTATTCATGTATAGGATTGTTTCAGTGGGGGGTTTGTGGTCGCCTATTCCAATGTGATTCTGGCAGCTGTGTCTTTTTCTGATTGGCTTTAAAAAAATGATGGTGGGTTATAGAGAATGCTCTATGATGTATAGATTCTTTAAACAGTATTCTTCAAATTTGAGCTTTATATATTATTGCCTATGTGGCCTGATGCTCTTTTGTGTTTGGTTAATTTAGATAGCCAGTCTGCTAAAACTCATTTATGGTAGCTGTAGACTTTCATGGTCATTAGATTTCTTCAATTAAAACAAGCAAAATTAAATAAAATGCTTCCCAACCTCTGTATATCTAGCATATGATTAGCAAAGCTGAATTATAGTTAATGTAGTTTTAATATATCTAGATTTGTTAAGAAGAATTGTTCCATTTCTCAAGACAGCCTTTACATTTGGTAAGTATTCAGTAATAGGTCATTAGTAAAAGATATCTGATATTTCACCACCTGAGTCCTATATTTCTCTGAACACTGTTCAGGTTAGAAAAAATATGTTAGGATTTTTCTTCAGTAGATGACTGACATGAGTTAATTTTTTTATGTTGTCAAAATAAGCATGATCATATTTGATAGCTTTTGAACCATTTATATTCACTTTTTAAAGAAATCATTTATTTTATTTGGACAATAATTACTTTACAATATTGTGATGGTTTTTGCCATACATCGACATGAATTGGCCATAGGTATACATGTGTCACCCTATCCTCCCACATCCCTCCCACCCTATCCCTCTAGGTTATCCCAGAGCACAGGCTTTGGGTATCTTGCTTCAAATATCAAACTCGCACTGGTCATCTGTTTTACCTATGGTAATGTATATGTGTCAATGCTATTCTCTCAAATCATCCCACCCTCTCCTTTTCCCAGAGTCCAAAAATCTATTCTTTACACCTGTGTCTCCTTTGCTGCCCTGTTCATAGGATCGTCAGTATCATCCTTCTAGATTATATATATATATATATATATGCATTAATATACAGTATTTATCTTTCTCATTCTGACTTACTTCACTTTGTATAATAGGCTCTAGGTTCATCCACCTAATTAGAACTGACTTAAGTGTATTCTTTTGTATACCTGAGTAATATTCCATTGTGTATATGTACCACAACTTTCTTATCCATTCATTGGCCGATGACATCTTGGTTGCTTCCATGTGCTAGCTATTGTGAATAGTGCTGCAATGAATACTGGAGTACATGTGTCTCTTTTGGTGATGGTTTCCTTGGAGTATATGCCCACCAGTGGGATTGCTGGGTCGTATGGCAGTTCTATTCCCAGTTTTTTAAGGAATATCGACACTGTTCTCCATAATGACTGTACCAGTTTGCATTCCTACCAGCAGTTTTAGACAGTACCCTTTTCTCCACACCCTCTCCAGCATTTATTGTTTGTAGAACGTTTGATGATGGCCATTCACTGGTGTAAGATGATACCACATTGTAGTTTTGATTTGCATTTCTCTTAAAGTTTGTATGGAATGCTTATTATTCCCTTAAATAAATTATATATTTTTAACGCTACCAGTATTTTAGGATGGAGAAGGTAATGGCACCCCACTACGGTACTCTTGCCTGGAAAATTCCATGGACAGAGGAGCCTGGTGGGCTGCTGTCTATGGGGTCACACAGAGTTGGACATGACTGAAGCGACTTAGCATAGCATAGTATTTTAGGAATTTCCAAAGGTGTTGATTTGTTGATTTAATTAGCACAAAGTCAACAATATTTTTAGCCTCTGAATCTTTTTTAATTTTTTATTTTATATTAGAATATAGCAGGTGTGCTATATGTGAGAGTGTCTTGGAGTGCAGGGAGATCCAACCAGTCCATTCTGAAGGAGATCAGCCCTGGGATTTCTTTGGAAGGAATGATGCTAAAGCTGAAGCTCCAGTACTTTGGCCACCTCATGTGAAGAGTTGACTCATTGGAAAAGACTGATGCTGGGAGAGACTGGGGGCAGGAGGAGAAGGGGATACTCGAGGATGAGATGGCTGGATGGCATCACTGACTCGATGGGCGTGAGTCTGAGTAAACTCCCTGAGTTGGTGATGGACAGGGAGGCCTGGCATGGTGGGATTCATGGGGTCGCAAAGAATCAGACACGACTGAGCGGTTAAACTGAACTGATGGCAGGTTAACAATGTTTTGATAGTTTTAGCTGTACAGTGTAGTGAATCAGTTACGTATATATATAGATATACATATAGATGTTTCAGTTCAGTTCAGTGGCTCAGTCATGTCCTACTCTTTGTGACCCCATGGACTGCAGCACACTAGGGTCTATCACCAGTTCCCGGAGTTTACTCACACTCATGTCCATTGCGTCAGGGATGCCATCCAACCATCTCATCTTCTGTTGTCCCCTTCTCCCACCTTCAATCTTTCCCAGCATCAGAGTCTTTTCAAATGAATCAGTTCTTCACATCAGGTGGCCAAAATATTGGAGTTTCAGCTTCAGCATCAGTTCTTCCAGTGAATATTCAGGACTGATTTCCTTTAGGGTGGACTGGTTGGATCTCCTTGCAGTCCAAGGGACTCTCAAGATTCTTCTCCAACACCACAGTTCAAAAGCATCAAAAGCATCTTAAGGACTCAGTTTTATTCATAGTCCAACTCTCACATCCATACATGACTACTGGAAAAACCATAGCCTTTGTTGGACCTTTGTTGGTAAAGTAATATTTCTGCTTTTTAATATGATGTCTAGTTTGGTCATAACTTTTCTTTCAAGGAGCAAACGTCTTTTAATTTCATAGCTGCAGTCACCATCTGCAGTGATTTTGCAGCCCCTAGAAATCGAGTCTGTCACTGTTTCCACTGTTCACCCATCTATTTGCTATGAAGAGATGGGACTGGATGCCATGATCTTCGTTTTCTGAATGTTGAGCTTAAAGCCAACTTTTTCACTCTCCTCTTTCACTATCATCAAGAGGCTTTTTAGTTCTTCTTCACTTTCTGCCATAAGGGTGGTGTCATCTGGATATCTGAGGTTATTGTTATTTCTCCCAGCAATCTTGATTCCAGATTGTGCTTTATCCAGTCCAGCGTTTCTCATGATGTACTCTGCATATAAGCTAAACATGCAGGATGCCAATATACAGCCCTGATGTGTTCCTTTCTCGATTTGGAACCAGTCTGTTGGTTCCATGTCCAGTTCTAATTGTTGTATACAGATTTCTCAAGAGGCAGGTCAGGTTGTCTGTTATTTCCATTCCCTGAAGAATTTTCCACATTTTGTTGGGATCTGCACAGTGCAAGGCTTTGGCATAGTCAGTAAAACAGAAATAGAGGTTTTCCTGGAACTCTCTTGCTTTTTCCATGACCTACCGGATGGTGGCAATTTGATCTCTGGTTCTTCTGCCTTTTCTAAAACCAGCTTGAACATCTGGAAGTTCATGGTTCACCTACTGTTGAAGCCTGGCTTGGAGAATTTTGAGCATTACTTTACTCGCATGTGAGATCAGTGCAATTAGCAGTAGTTTGAGCATTTTTTGGCATTACCTTTCTTTGGGATTGAAATGAAAACTGATTTTTTCCAGTCCTGTGGCCGCTGCTGAGTTTTCCAAATTTGCTGACATATTGAGTGCAGCAGTTACCATTTATCATTTATTTATTATTATTTTTACTTTTTTTTTACTTTACAATATTGTATTGGTTTTTCCATGCGTCATCTTTTAAGAGTTGAAATAGCTCAATTGGAATTCCATCACCTCCACTAGCTTTGTTCATAGTGATGCTTCCTAAGGCCCACTTGACTTCGCATTCCAATATTCTGACCTGGGTCTTAGTATAGTTCTTCTGTGTATTCTTGCCACCTCTTCTTAATATCTTCTGCTTCTGTTAGGTCCATACCATTTCTGTCCTTTATTGTGCCCATCTTTGCATAAAATATTCCCTTGGGATCTCTTAGTTTCTTGAAGAGATATCTAGTCTTTCCCATTCTATTTTTTTCTTCTATTTCTTTGCATTGATCCCTGGAGAAGGCTTTCATATCTCTCCTGTTATTTTTTGGACCTCTGAATTCAAATGGGTATATCTTTCCTTTTCTCCTTTGCCTTTAGTTTCTCTTCTTTTCACAGCTATTTGTATATGTGTATCTATATATGTATATGTATATCTATATATGTATATACATACACATGTATGTCTATTATTTTCTCATTTAGGTTATTGCATAATATTGAGAAGAGTGCTATACAGTAGGTCCTTGTTGGTTGTCTACTTTAAATATGGCAGTGTGTACATCTCAGTCCCAAACTCCCAAACTATTCTTTTCCCTCACCCTTTCCCTGGTGACTCAGCTGGTAAAGAACCTGCCTGCCAGTGCAGGAGATGTAAGAGACATGGGTTCAATCCCTGTGTTGGGAAGATCTCCTGGAGAATGGAATGGAAACCACTCCATTATTCTTGCCTGGGAAATCCCATGGACAGAGGAGCCTTTCTGTCCAGGTAACCATAAATTCCTTCTCTAAATCTGTGAGTCTGTTTTTGTTTTATAAATTCATTTGTATCATTTCTTTTTAGATTCTACTTATAAGCAATATCATATGATATTTTTCTTTCTCTATTTGACTTACTTCACTCAGTTTGAAAAGTTCTAGGTCCATCCATGTTGCTGCAAATGGCATTATTTCATTATTTTATCCATTCCTCTGTTAATGGGCATTTAGGTTGCTTCCATGTCTTGGTTATTGTAAACAGTACTGCAGTGAACATTGGGATGCACATATCCTTTTGGGTCATGTTTTAATCTGGATATATGGTCAGCAGTGGGATTTCAGTGTCATATGGTACCTCAATTTTTATTTTGGAAGGAAATTCCATACTATTCTCCATAATGGCTATACTAATTTACATTCCCACCAACAGTGTACAAGCATTCCCTTCTCTCCACATTCTTTGCAGTATTTACTCTTTGTAGATTTTTTGTTGATAGCCCTTCTGGCGGGTGTGAGTTGATACTCATTGTGGTTTTGATTTGCATTTCTTTAATAAATAGCAATGTTCAATACCTTTTCATGTGTTTCTTGATCATCTCTGTGTCTTTTTTTGAAAAACATCTATTTAGGCATTATGCCCATTTTTTGTTTGGGTTGTGTCATGATGCTAAGCTCCATGAGCTGTTCATAAATTTTGGAGACAAATGCAGTGTCAGTCATATCATTTGCAAATATTTTCTCCCAATCTGTGGGTTGTCTTTTTGTTTTGTTTATGATTTCCTTTGCTGTTTAAAAACTTTTGAATTTAGTTAGGCCCCATTTGTTTATTTCTGTTTTTATTTTCATTGCTCTGGGGATGGATTGAAAAATACATTGCTCAATTTATGTCAGAGAGTGTCCTGCTTATGTTTTCTTCTAAGTGTTTTATGGTGCCCAGTCTCACATTTAGATCTTAAATCCATTTTGAGCTTATTTTTGTGTATGGTATTAAAGGAAGTTCTAATTTCATTTTTTACATATAGCTTTCCAGCTTACCCAGCATCATTTGTTAATGAAACTGTCTTTCTACCATTTTATAATCTTGGCTCCTTCCTTTGTCATAGGTTAATTGACTGTAGGTCTGTGGGTTTATCTCTGGCGTTTCAATCTGATACTGTTGAGCTATATGTCTGTTTTTGTTCTAGTGCCATACTGTGTTGGTGACTATAGCTTTATAGTATAGTCTGAAGCCAGGGAGCCTGATTCCTCAAGGTCCTCCCACCGCCACCACCCCACACCACCACTCAGGATTCCTTTGGCTATTCAGGGTCTTTTGTGTCTCCATATAAATAAAAAAAATTTTTTTTCTAGTTCTGTGAAAAATGCCATTGGTAATTTCTTAAGAATTGCATTGAATCTGTAGATTGCCTTAGGTAGTATAGTCATTTTCATAGTATTGATTCTTCCAGTCCAAGAACATGGTTTATCTTTCCATCTGTTTGTGCTATCTTCTATTTCTTCTATTAACATCTTATAGTTTTAGAAATACAGGTCTTTTGTCTCCTTCAGTTCAATTCAGTCGCTCAGTCATGTCTGACTCTTTGCAGTCCCATGAATCTCAGGATGCCAGGCCTTCCTGTCCATCATCAACTCCCAGAGTTCACTCAGATTCACATCCATCGAGTCAGTGATTCCATCCAGCCATCTCATCCTCTGTCGTCCTCTTCTCCTCCTGCCTCCAATCCCTCCCAGCATCAGAGTCTTTTCCAGTGAGTCAACTCTTTGTATGAGGTGGCCAAAGTACTCCTAGGCATTTTATTCTTTTTGTTTCAATGCTAAATGGGATTGTTTCCCTAATTTTTCTTTCTGATCTTTCATTGTTAATGTATAGAAATGCCTAGGAAGTCTTTCTGTTGTCAACTGCAACTTTACCAATTTCATTGATGAGTTCTAACAGTTTTCTCATAGTGTCTTTAGGCTTTTCTATGTATAGTATCATGTCATCTGCACAGTGACTGTTTTACTTCTTTTCCAATTTGGATTCCTTTTCTTTCTTTCTCTTCTCTGATTGCATTACCTAGTACATCCAAAACTATATTGAGTAAAAATGCTGAGAGTGGACATCCTTATGTTGTTTTGATCTTAGAGAAAATACTTTCAACTTTTCATCATTGAGTATGATGTTAGTTGTAGGTTCAGTTGTATAATGTTAATTGTAGGTTTGTTGTAGATGGCCTTTGTTATGTTGAGATATATTCCCTCTTTGCCCACTTTCTTGAGAGTTTTTGTAAGCAGATTTTGAATTTTGTCAAAAGTGTTTATCCTTTTCTTCCAGGTTGTCTAGTTTATTGGCATACAGTTACTTGTAGTAGTCTCTTATGATCCTTTGTAATTCTGTGGTGTCAGTTGTAACTTCTCTTTTTTTTCATTTCTAATTTTATTGATTTGAATCCTCTCCCTTTTTTTCTTGATGATCCCGGTAAAAGATTAACAATTTTGTCTTATCTTTTCAAAGAACCAGCTCTTAGTTTCATTGATTTTTCCTATTGTTTTCATTGTCTCTCTTTCATTTATTTCTGCTCTAAGCTTATGATTTCTTTGCTTCTACTGACTTGGGTTTTGTTTGTTCCTTCTCTACTTGCTTTAGTTGTAAGGTTAGGATAGTAATTTGAGATTTTTCTTGTTTCTTGAGGTAAACGTTTATTGGTATAAATTTCCTTCTCAGAATTGCTTTTGTTGCATCTCATAGGTTTCAGATTGTTGTGGTTTCATTTTCATTTGTCTGTTGGTGTTTTTTGATTTCCTCTTTGATTTCTTCAGTGATCCATTGGTTATTTAATAGCATGTTGTTTAGCCTTCAGGTGTTTGTGATTTTTTTACAGGTTTTTTCTTGTAGTTTATTTTTAATCTCATAGTGTTTTGGTCAGAAAATATGCTTGATATGCTTGCAGTTTTCTTAAATTTACCAAGGCTCACTTTGTGACCCAGCATGTAGTCATTCTTTGGGAATGTTCCCTGTGTACTTGAGAAGAAGGTGTATTCTGCTGCTTCTAGATTGAGTGTTCTATAAGTATCAGTTAAGTCTATCTAGTCTTATGTGTCATTTAAGGCCTGTGTTTCCTTACTTATTTTCTGTCTGGATCATTTATCCATTGATAAAAGTGGTGTGTTAAAGTTCCTTACTATCATTGCATTACTGTCAATTTATCTCTTTATGGCTGTTAGTATTTGCTGTATACATTGAAGTACTCCTATGTTGAGTGCATATATATTTACAACTCATATATCTTCTTCTTGAGTTGATCTATTGATAATTGTGTAATATCCTTCTTTGTCTTTTATAATAGTAATTTTGAAGTATATTTTGTCTGCTATGAGTATTGCTACTCCAGCTTTCTTTTGATTTCCATTTGCATGGATTACCTTCTTCTATCCCCTCACTTTCAGTCTGTATGTGTCCCTAGATCTGAGGTAGGTCTGTCTCATGTAGACAGCATATATACAGGTCTTGCTTTTGTATTGATTCAGCTGGTCTCTGTCTTTTGGTTGGAACACTTAATCCATTTACCTTTAAGGTAATTACTGGTATGTATCTTCTTGCTGTCATTTTCTTAATTGTTTTTGGTTTGTTTTTGTAGGTCTTTTTCTTCTCCTGTTTTATTCTTTTCTCTTTTTGTTTGATCGCCATTTTTGTGTTGTGCTTGGGTTGCCTTTTCTTTTATATGTGTGTATCTATTGTAGTTTTTGGGTTTGCTGCTCCACCTAGAGGAGTTTCTTTAGTATTTGTTGCAAAACTGGTCTGGTAGTACTGAATTCTGTTAGCTTTTGCTCTTTGAAAAGTTTTTTATTTCTCGATCAAATCTGAATGATAGTCTTGCTGGGCCTAGTATTCTTGGTTGTAGATTCTTCCCTTTCATCATTTAAAATATTTCTTGCCACTCCTTTCTGGTCTGCAGAATTTCTGCTGATAAATCAGCTCATAACCTTATTGGTGTTCCCATGTTATGTTATTTTTTGTTTTTCCCTTGTTTCTTTTAATATTTTTTCTTTGTCTTTAATTTTTGTCAATTTGATTATTGTGTATCTTGGCATGTTCCTCCTTGGATTTATCCTGCTTAGGACTCTTCACTTCTTGGACTTAAGTGATTGTTTCTTTCTCATGTTAGGGATGTTTTCAGCTATTATCTCTTCAGACATTTTCTCAGGTCCTTCTCTCTACCTTCTTCTTGGACACTTCTAATATGAATGTTGGTGTGTGTGATGTTGTCCTAGAGGTGTCTTAGACTGTCTTAGGTTATTTTCATTCTTTTTTCTTTATTTTGTTTCATGGCAATAATTTCTACCATTCTGTCTTCCAGGTTACTTATCTGTTCTTCTGACTCAGTTATTCTGTTATTGATTCCATCTAGAGTATTTTTCATTTTAGTTATTGTATTGTTAATCTCTGTTTGTTTGTTCTTTAGTTCTTCTGGGTCTTTGAGCATTTTTTACATCTTCCCAATCCTTGCCTCCTTTGTTTGAGATCCAGGATCATCTTCCCTATCATTTTTCTGAATTCCTTTTCCAGAATCTTGCCCATCTTCACTTCACTTGTTGATTACTGGGGTTTCATTTTTTTCTTTCATCTGGGACATAATCTTCTGCTGTTTCATTTTGTTTAACTCACTTCAGTTCTAGTTTTTGCTCCAAAGAGTTCAAAAAATGTAGTTCTTCTGCTTCTGGTGTCTGTTTTCTCATAGATGAGGCTATATAAAAGGCTTGTGGAATCTTCCTAATGGGAGGGACTGGTGGTGGGTAGTGCTGGGTTTTGTTTCCCTATTGGGTAAGGCTATACTCAGTAGAACTTTAATGTGCTTGAATGCTGATGACTGGAGCTTTGTTCCCTTCATGATGGTTGTTTGACCTGACACTGCCCAGCACTGGAGCCTACAAGTTGTTTGATGGAGCTAATGGTGCCCTTCAGGAGGGCTCATACCAATGAATCCTTCCCAGAACTGTTGCTATTAGCATCTTTGTCCTTGTACTGAGCCACAGCCACCCCTCACCTCTGCAGGAGACCCTTTAATACTAGCAGATAGGTTTGACCTGGTCCCTTATGGGGTTATCATCTTTTGCCCCTTGGTCTTGATACACATAAGACTTTGTGTGTGCCCTCTAAGAGTGGAATTTCTGTTTTCCTCTGTCCTTCTGAATTCCTGTAGTCAAATACCAGTGGCCTTCAAAGTCAGATGCTGGGGACTCCTCTTCTCATTGTTGAACTCAGCTTGGGAAGCCTGACAGATGGCTCGGAACCTTTATTCTAGTGGGAGAACTTCTGTGGTGTAATTGTTTTCCAGTTTGTGGGTCACACATTTGGTGGATATGAGATTTGATTCTGTTATGTTTGTGTCCCTCCTTCCATTTTTCTGTGGTTTCTCCTTTGTTTTGGGGTATGCTTTTTGGTAGGTTCCATTACCAAATTCAGACTTAAATTAAAGAAAGTATGGAAAACCAATAGACCATTCAGGTATGACCTAAATCAAATCCCTTATGATTATACAGTGGAAGTGAGAAANAGGAGAAGGGGATGAGAGAGGATGAGATGCCTGGATGGCATCACTGACTTGATGTGCGTGAGTCTGAGTGAACTCCAGGATTTGGTGATGGACAGGGAGGCCTGGCGTGCTGCGATTCATGGGGTCGCAAAGAGTCGGACACGACTGAGCGACTGAGCTGAACTGAAGGTGTTCATATTGATGGTTGCTCAGCAGTTAGTTGTGATTCCAATGCTCTCACAGGAAGGGTGAGAGTAATCCTTGTACTCTGTCATTTTGAGCTAATCCCCCCTTTTCAAAAGACTTTAAATTGATTTACATTTTTTATTACAGTGATGTAAATGTTACACTTAACTGAAAATGTATATTCAAAAGGACAAAACTGATCCCTGATATTTTTAAGCCCTAAGTTTCTAATTTTAGAAACCATTATTGACATGTTTCTCACATAAGAATCCTTTAAATACTCTCTCAGAAGTGTGTTTTACTTAAACTTATATGTAGCCATAAGTGGGGAATATGTTAAGTTGAGGTGCCTTTTTCCTATATGGTTTGTTTTTCCTTTTTCTGTTTATCTTTCTATTTAGCTTTGTTGTGCTTCAGTATTTCCCTTTCAGAGTTGATGCTTGCTTCTGCTTTTTATTCATTTATTCCCCTCCCACTTTTTTTTTAAATGGTGCCACTATACTACAAACTCACAAAATTTAAAGAAAATTATGGTTCAACTAAATGTTAATGGACAACTACTATACGGTGGAGTTACATGCTGCACCATGAGGGATGCAAGGATTAATAGTACAAATAAGTTTAATAACTTTAATTGTTATAAATGTTTTGTGGTTTTCAAAATTCTTAGTTGAATCTTATAACCAATATCTGAAATGATTTGGGCAGGGTTATTTCCGTTTTATATATGAGGGAACTAAAAAGCCAATTCTAATAAAAAAGTAGAATAAACTGACCTAGGTGGAAACCAGTTTGCCACACTTTTCAGTCACCAATACAAATTGATACAATTTTGCAAGCCTAAGTATTCTACAATTACTTTCCAACATGTACATCATCTCAACTGTTTAGTTCACTCTAGTGGTGTTTTGACATTTACATTATTGTCATTATTCTTATTTCAAAGCATGATGATACTTGATTTGGTTTACAGTGACCCTGCATTATTCACTCTTTGAGAAGGGTACATTGAGATTCTTTTCCAGATTTTTGCATGTATATTTTAACAGATCTGTAGTTCAAGTGCTTCTTGAAATTTCAGATTGATCAAATTTGCCTATCAACCCACCAATAAAGCAAACAAGTAGATGTTGCATTGTTACATTAAAACCCCAAATTTAGACTTTAAAAATCTCTCTTCTTTTGTTTTGATGTGTTTTCTGGAGATATCAATGCTCAGTTCCACAGTCCTATGAAACTGTTGTAATAGAAGTATGGTTTCCTAATAGATTGTCATCAGATCTTTCTCCTTCTGATTAACATGCGATTTCTTCCTCCTGATAAAATCAGTTGTCAATAAATGGAGCAATAGTGTATTTGGTAGTTTGGCTTATACTTCATCAGTGTGTTTTTCCAGTGTTAGAACATTGTTGGCACCCTAAATTGAAAAACATGATCGCAAATTTCAAATGTCAGAGCATGTTATTTGGTTGCAGTTGAACCTTTATAGTTTTTCTGTTTATCAGTAATTACTGTGATGTTCCAAAAAAATTTCTAACTCATAATTATCCTTGCCTAAAATTTGTCATTTGATGTTTGAAAGAATAGCAGTCCCTATTTCAAAGTTATTAAATCTTAATTTTATATTACCAACTTTTTAAATNAAACATGATCGCAAATTTCAAATGTCAGAGCATGTTATTTGGTTGCAGTTGAACCTTTATAGTTTTTCTGTTTATCAGTAATTACTGTGATGTTCCAAAAAAATTTCTAACTCATAATTATCCTTGCCTAAAATTTGTCATTTGATGTTTGAAAGAATAGCAGTCCCTATTTCAAAGTTATTAAATCTTAATTTTATATTACCAACTTTTTAAATACAGATTAACTAAAATTAGATACTGTGTGTTAGTGTTCTAGGGCTGTCATAACTAAGTGCCACATACTAGGTGACTTAAACAACAAATTTGTTTTCTTTCAATTCTGGAGACTGTAAGTTCAAGATGTTTGCAGGAGTGGTTTCTGAGGCATCTCTACTTGACTTGTATATGGCTGTCTTGACTTGTAGATCCCTGTGCCTTCATGTGCTTTTTCCTGTGTGTGTATCTGTTCCCTGATTTCTTCCTTTTATAAAAGCTAGTCATATTGGACTAAGGCCCACCCTATTGACCTTTAAAGACCTTATCTCCAAATATAGTTACATTCTGAGGTACTGTGGGACTTAAACATATGTATTTGAGGGGACATGTTTCAGCTCACTATATATTATATACCTTTTTGTCTTGTTAAGGAAAATGATATTTCTGGCAGCATTCGCTTTCCCCACGTCTTCAAGTCCCAGTATATAGCTTAGTGACTAATGCATGAAAGTGAAAGTGAAGTCGCTCAGTCGTGTCCAACTCTTTGCAACCCCATGGACTGTAGCCTATCAGGCTCCTCAGTCCATGGGATTTTCCAGGCAAGAGTGCTGGAGTAGATTGCTATTTCCTTCTCCAGGGGATTTTCCCAACCCAAGAATCAAACCCGGGTCTCCCACATTGCAGGTGGGCGCTTTGCCATCTGAGCCACCAGGGATGCATGTGCTTTATGAGTGTTCTTGATTTCTTTGAGCGAGTAAATAAAGAAAAAAAAAGTATTATGAGAAGCTAAGTATCATGAAAAGATAAGATAATAATACATTATTATACCTGGATAGGAAAATTTTTTCAAAGATGATTCACTCTTTGGAAAAACAAATGGATCACTGATAAGTTCATTACTACCTTATTTTGTGTTAAATTGCTGCCACTCTCAAGCTTTCAGAATGGTATAGAACCAGCAAAAAGCAAAGTAGAGGAAGGAAGGAAGATTGAAGATGGGGGGTGGAGAACATTTAAATAGTAAGCATTAAAAAGTATAACCTTCGGAAGCTGAGAAGTTTTGGGCATTAGACAGTAATAGGGCAGGGAGCAGATGAAATAAGAAAGACCAGAATTGGAAGTGATGACACCGGAGGGTACCAGATAATTTGACAGAGCCAAAGAGCTAGTTGCATACAAATACTAAAAAAATTTGAAATAATTAGCCAATTGTGTGTGTGTGTGTGTATTTGTGTGCACATGTTATCTAACTATGTATATCTTGGTGCTCAGTTGCTCAGTTATGTCCAACTCATTGCAACCCCATGGTCTATAGCCTGCTGAGCTCCTCTGTCCATTGGATTCTCCAGGGAAGAATACTGCTGTGGTGGCCATTCCTCCAGGATGCCTTAAAAAATACATATGCCTGAATTCCGTTTTTAGTTCTAATGAACCATAATCTCTTTGGGTGTGACCCATACTTGTATATTGAATAAATACTCTAAAAGTAATTTTTAAAAACTAAAACATTTGTAAATTACTGTCTAAAAGGCAAACTAGCCATAATTTAGTAATGTAATACATATAGCTATTTGTCTGGGAACATATAACTATAAAAGGCAGATGGCCAACCAATAAGTTAATATCAGCAATTTTTAGAAGTACAGATTCTGGGGTCATTATGCTCTTTATTTGTGTTGAATATAGCACAGTATAATAAAAATATGAATCATGGGAAATTCCCTGATGGTCCAGTGATAAAGACTCCATGCTTCCAGTGCAGGGGACACGAGTTCAATGCCTGGTTGAGGAACTGAGATCCTACACACCACATGACCTGGCCAAAAATAAATACTGATCATGAATAATATGGAAAATTATTTATATTCCTCACACTCTAAGGAAAGATGTTGAGGTTATTAAATGTAGAT